>OY759261.1:63409916-63629916 GCA_963662155.1 Lamellibrachia columna
AATGATGCACCGTAGTAAAGACTCGAATACAAGCACACATCCGGGAACACGCGCGCATACACGCACGCACGTACGCACGCACGCACGTACCTACGCTCGGACAGTGTAATTGCTAACACGAATTACGTGAACCATAAGTCGTTGTGTAAGTTAATTTGTGCGGCGATGCACCTTTCCCAGTTTATTTAACTAATTTAAGCAACTTATTTATTTGAGTTATTGAACCAGGAAGCTTATATAATTTCTTCTTCTTTTTATTGTATTTTACTTATATATGTACAACTGCCTTTGAGAAGGTGTTTCACCCTGACGCATGGCTCATTATAAATGTTTAATAATAAATAAATAAATTTCCAGCCTAAATGTGACGTCACAAGAGGTGTTTTCCGAGCATTTTGCAGCTGGTTCTCCCGAACGGCGCGAATTCGAAACGCGAGCCGTCTCAGACTGGGAAATGTTCTTGCTCCACAGAGCCAAGGAACTTGTACCTGGTATGGTTGCAACGTTTGTCGTCCAATAATGCTAATTCACTTTGGCATTAGTTGTATCTTTAACCCATGTGCGAGTAATTTGCTATAGGCTACCATATTGTGTTTTATCGGGAAATTGGCCAATACTCACCATATTTTATTCACGGGTATTAAGCTAATAGAACTTCAAGTAGGCTGATTATTGTTATAACAGACTGATTCTTTCCTACGATTTGTTATCTATTTGGAGGAAGTGGAATGCTATTAGAACGAACGAAGAAGTCATAGTATTTACAATAATGACTTCGCTGTTTGGATTGTGTGCATTTTCAGTGATGACCAGTCTGTGTAACGGGGTATCTATGTTACTTTGTGGCCTCTTTGTATTGCTGGATATATCTGGTGATTTACTGTATGTTTGGAGGAAGTAAAAGACGTAATTAGAATGACAGAGGAAGTCAGAGAAATTACAATAACTTTGTTATTTGTGCAGTGTTCATTGTCATATAATTATATGTATGTATTTGCAAGGCGGTCGACTGGTGATAGAGACATTAGACAGAACGTTTTGCCCCTGCAACAAGACTACTGGCGAATGGTGTGTGCTCAGAGCTATGACGGATATATGGAGAGAGATGGCACATGAACACGTCATATCGGAGGTAAACAGCTTAACGTTATTTATCCCATCGAAGCACTGAGTTATCCTGACAGCAGTATAACATAAATATAATTTGACTATTAAGCAGTTGTGGGGATGTGTCATTGAGAAGTATCTACATGGCTTATCATTCCTTCGGTAACAGTGTGGTGACGCGGAATGACGAGGTCATTATCCATGCCGTGGGCCCTCCATTGTGATGCCGTCTGACGTTTCCCAATGACATTGTGGCCGTCTGGCGACAGGCGGGGACACTACCCTAAGATGGCGAACGAATTGTGTTATTGACTTTAGATAGATTTATAATATTCGTTGCTTAATGGAAAGAGAATTTGCTTAGTTCTCGACGCCTAGTTGTAATTTAATGTTGTAGAATCGTATAAGGTACACGAAAACAAAGATAATTGTCTGATTTCTGTCACGAATGGGAAATCCAGCAGCTGTCACGTTGTGGGCTATAATTATATTAATAGATTTAACAAGATTTTAAAAGATTTGCCATCCAAGCCAAACGCCCAGAGGGCAAGTGGACAAGGAAGCCACTGAAAACGTATTTCTAGTTTGAAACCTCTCCATCTACTACAGTCAGCCATTGTTTTTCGGTGTAGAACTTTCGTTTTGTAAAATGTAATAGCGTACGTGTTGTGATTAGGATGGTGCCATTAAGAATAGGGCTTTATAGTTAATACGGTTGTAATTAACATCACGCATGCAATTCTTTAATATGACTTCGTAATTAATACGGTTGTAAGCAAATCGGCTGCAGTTAACAAAGGGTTAACGTTCAGCCATAATTAGTACATGCTATATTAGGAATGAATAAGTGGAAACTATTAGTAGTATTGCTATTAGTAGTATTATCGCCCACAACGTGGTAGCTGCGGTCTTTCCCATTCGCAACAGAAATCAGACTATATTATCTTCGTTTTCATGTAGCTTATATGATTCTACAATATTTACCCCACAACTGGGCGCCAAGAACTAAACAATTTATCTTTCTATAAAGCAATGATTACCATAACTCTATCTAGTGTTAGTTATACAATTCGTTCGTAGTGTCCCTGCCTGTCGCCATGTGCCACAATGTCATTGAGAAACGTCAGAGGGCATCACAGTCACAATCTGGGGCTTACGGCTTGAATCATGACCTCATCATTCCGCATCACCACACAGTAGAAATGATGAGCCACATAGATACCACTCAATTACACCTGACGTAATACACCACAGACTGCATGACAAATCCGAACGCATTATCTTTGTCCCCATTTTCGGTATTTACATGGGGCATCTTTTTGTGATGTCGTACCACACATACTCAGTGTAGCAATCATACAAATACTTCAACGTACCATTCCAACTCAGAATAGCAATCACACATTTATTGTCCCGAGATTGGAAGACATTCGTCACGTCAACTGGTTCGGATGAATTCATACCCTTTTATGTGACAACTGGCGGAGTTGCCCGGCCTTGCACAGGAAAAAATGACAACCACTACAAGAGCTTATGGTAATATCCCCACCCTCGGGGATTCGGCGGAATTTTCTTAATGTACCAACCACTGAACGACTGAAAGAATGTGGTTTAACCACCATAGAGACAAGGCGGTCAAATAGAAGTTTTTAAGATACTATATGGGTATGAAAATATTGATAGAAATATTTTTTCTCACCCAAGAAAGAGAGTTGATGGGATACCACCAAAACTGCTTACGAGTAAATTAGCATACCACTTGCTAATTTTTTTAACTTGACATTCGAAGAAGGAACAGTTCCTTCAAAATGGAAAGAAGCAAACATTACGCCGTTATTTAAGAAGGGATCGAGGAACAAGTCAGAAAATGGTGGAATTCCTTATAAAACATAAATTAATAAATACATCTTAACATGGGTTCGTAAAAGCAAGGTCATGTCTAACCAATTTCTTGTGGTTTTTGGAAATACACAATTTTAAAACTACAAAGTGGGTAGTTGATGGGTCACCAGTGGATGTTGTCTACTTAGATTTTCATACGGCTTTCGATAAAGTGTCACATCAAAGATTGTTACATAAACTAGACGCCCATAGTATAGATAATGATGTAATCAACTGCATAGAAAAGTGGCTTACACACAGAATACAGAGAGTAATAGTAGATGATGAGATTTCAAGTAGAATATGAATATGTTTAAAAATAGAATTGACAGATATCTGATAAAGGCGGGCTATGCATACATGATAAAATTGTTGGACTCTCGATAAGCCAATGACTTCCTTATCCACTTGCCATCTGGAACTTGTTGTTTTTGATGGCAATCTTATTAAATCTTGCTGAGATCATGGGTATGCAAATGTGCAGCTCCATACACGTGGACTGACGGATATATGAAGGAACGGACGCACAAAGTCACAAACTACTTTATATTAAAGATACCGTTTTCAGGAGGAATTTCTCGCAACGACTGCGTCTAGCTATAGACATTCAGCTGGAATTCTTTCTGCCCCGTTCCACGACAAAACATCTCGCGTGACGAAATCTGGGCTTCAACTAGTTGCTTTGGAAACGAAGAGAATCAAATGCATATGGCGAGAACGTTGGTTGATGGCCACCAAACATGGTGAGACAATTCATACGTCTATCTTACCAATTGTAACTTATTGACAATTTTCTGACCGCAGAACAATACTCCTTTGTTGAACTTTCCATTAAATACCTGGAATCGTTTATTTGTGCAATGTCTGATCAGTCATTGGTCTTGATTTATTTGCTTGTTCATGATTGATGGTCATATATTTGGTTTTCCCGGCATTAATCTTCAATCCGACTTTGCCCACCGAAGCTTCAATTCTTTGTAGCAGTTCTTAAGCCTGTTCATCAACGACAGTTCTTATAGCAAAGTCGTTAACTATGACAAAGAGATATGGTGCGAGCTTGTCGCACGTTCTGACATTCTAATATCAATTGAGGGAAATTGAATGTTACTTGCCACCCACTTACAATGCTATATAAATTGTTATCATGATATCCATATTGTTCTTGATTTCTCATATTATTCGCATAACCTTTCCAGACATCAAAAACATATTCTCAGACTGCGCTGTATTCCAGCTGTTCTGTTGGCAATACAATAAATGTATGTGCATTTGATGAGAAGATTTTGTTATATTCTTCTTTTTCATAATGTAGACGACTCTGCAACTGCAAGAACCCATGCAGTCTCTTTTGTGCGATGTATGCGCGCTTGGACCAATCGCATGTTTACAATCGGCCTTTCAAGTCAGAGAAACGTCGAAGAACGAAAGCAGATTCTGGACGAGTTGTACAGTCGGTTGGTTGACGAAGTGGAAAAGGCGCCCGCTGATAGAGGCTACATTCGTGTCGATATCTTCGTCACAGTGGCGAAGACCGGGGAAGCTTGAGCGGGGACAAAGACGAATGACAAGCAACGCCGCTGCTAATAACACATATCAATTATATGTCTAGGCAATATGAGCAAAGACTTCTATTAAACTAATTTAATGAAAATATTTCTCCCAATAATAACGAATTACATTTCAACACATAATATTGAGGTCGTCACGTGTCCAGTCAACCGATTACTGCTGAACCGACCAACCTGTCGACGACGATGACGATATTAACGCTGAAATAATAATAATAATTAACTAACTTCTATGGCGCCTGTATCACAGGAACATGAGCTCAGAGGCGCAAAAAAAAAACAGAAGCATTAAGCATAATCGTGAACAGGGACGCACAAAATAATCAAAAGTTATCGAGAGACCAACAATGTTCATCCACGTGAAACCCGCCCTCTTGAGATATGTGCCAACCTAATTTGTTAACATATTCACGCTGGTAGCAGTTACACAATCCGGAAACAATTTGTTCAATTCATTTATTGTCGAGTACTTCCTGATATCCAATCTATGCTGATCATTTTTTAATTTTACCTCCTGTCCTCTAGTTCTACTATCTTTCTTTAGTGAGAAAAACATGTCTATCAATATTTTCATATCCATTCAATATCTTAAAACCTTCAATCTGATCTCCTCTAAATCTCCTTGTCTCTAATGTTGTTAATCCATATTTTTTTAGGCGTTCGTCATAACTAAGGTCTCTCAGTTCTGGAATAATTTTAGTTGCTCTCCTCTGTGTGCGTTCAAGAGAATCTATATCCTTCTTGTGATATGGTATCCACGCTTTTTGTTAACTATTGTTTTATATAGAGGTACAATAAAAAAAAAATTTGAGCGTACATTTCTTCTACTTCTTGACACCACTGTGCAAGTGGTAGGTCACCGAACACGTGTGAAACAGTTAGTGCGTGTCTGTTTTAAGTTATTTAGTTCCGAACTAGTGTAGGCTCATAAAGTCCCGAATCACGTTTACGTTTTCCACAGCCTCGACCGCCGCCTCTAGGTGAGAGAGAGAGTAGAACGAGGCATTTGACCTAGATCTGGGGTTGAATCCACATGAGTAATTTTGATTGCAACGTCCTATTTGAATCTGATTCTGATTCCACCCATTCTTTGGTGATTCCGAATCCGATTCCAACACAATTTTTTTTAATCCGATTCTACCCAACCTGTGGTGATTCTGATCAGACCTGGGCCCGAGTACATTTTTATGAGTACAAGTACATTGGCAATGAATGAGTACGAATACGAGTACTTTGCTAAAAGCTGAGTCTAAGTACGAGTACATTTTTTATGACATTTCCATTCCCAAACATACTGTTACCATGGAGGTGTAGGGATGGTGGGGGTAGCCATCTCGGGAGGTACAAGGAATCGGTGGTATCATAGTCATATTAACCAGAAATAACAGATAACAAAGTATTAAAACAATAGTTGAACATTAAAATACTTAAGGACAGTTTCATTTTGTTAGCTACAAGTAAATACATTTTCACAGCATATATTAAGAAAGTACTCACATGTACTTGTAATGTACTCGTAAAATCTGAGTACATTGTGCATGAGTATAAGTACGAGTACATGAGCCATACGTTATATGAGTACGAGAATGAGTACTTCAAACATGTACTCGAGTACCGAGTTCTTTAGCCCCAGGTGTGATTCTGTTCCAATTCTGATTCCAATCCAATTACAAAAGTAATGTTGTTTTACTGTCAAGTGCAATTATACACAAGGTGTGCAAAAAGAAATAACCTAATGATCAACGAAAACAGCGACAATTCATATATATGCAATATCGGGCATTTATTGGATCGACCAGCGCGAATTAATTTGCCTCTGCATTCTACATCGCCAGCAACAATGTACCCAGAGCGACAGTTGGCTGAACCGCCGCAGCTTGGTGACGTCTCGATTGCTATTAGCCACACATACATAACAATGGTGTCTCTTAGCCAACTACTGTCGTGTAACCTCTAATAACACGCAATTATAATTTTGAAGGCTAATGCCTTTTGACAACTAAAGAAGACATTCGATTACATAAATATGCTCAGAATTGCGGGGTTTATTTTGTGTTTACGCTATTATAGATGAAAGGCCAAACTACACGCACATAACAATGGCGCCTGTGTCTAGAGTCTTGTATTAAAGCGTTTGTTTACTTCGTCACAGCCCGCGCTAATTGAACATTGGATGCAACAAAATAAAACAATAGAATATGGCCACTTTCAATTTCTTAAACATAAAATTATGTAGCTTGTATGCAGTTTTTAGAATATGGCTTTAGCAGCTAGCTGTGTTGGTTATTTGGTACCAGCTGGGGTTAGCATTGATCAGAAGACAGACTAGTGCAACAGAGGAATACTGTTGCTAATTGCAATTAAAAAAGTGCCCCTATTTGGGGTAAGACCACTGTTGACATTCCTGTTTATTGTAGGGCGTATTAAATTGCGATATGTGAATTTAAACAATTCGTATGATGTGACATAAGTGCAAATGTGCAGGCATATTCACAGGTTTGTTTGTAGAAGCTATTGGCTGTGAAATTGTTCATTTTGTTGAGAGTTTAACAGGCGGAGGGATTTATAGGAATTTTTCTGCTATGGGCCACGAGGGCGCATAAATACATAGTTATTTTTGACAAAATTGACGAGCATCGCACGTCGAGGATATTTCCTATGCTTGCATAGACTCTTTAATATATAAAATTACTCAACCTCCAATTCTTTCTCGCGTATCCTTCATAAACATTGCATAGCTTGTCAGTGCTAACTCAACATCTACTATGTCTTTATTTGCCATGATGATGTGATACATATTACGTGAGGGTCAATATCTGCTACCATAATGTCAAACTCACTTTTTTATTTACTATGCTCCTGGTATTTAGGCATACACATTTAAGTTCATTGTCTGAAATGATTGGTGAATTGTTTTTTGGATGTGTTTGTAGTAGTTTCTGTCAGTTCCCTCTGCGCATCTAGCTTAAATAATTTATGGTACCTGTGCCCTCGTCGACAACCCTGACACATTCTCACCCAAGAACTGCAGCACCATTCCCTGTCAGATGAAGTCCATCTCTCACGAAAAAGTAATATCTTCCAACAAAGTTTAATCACATGTCTACGCAGCCTACTCCCTCCTCCATAAATACCTTCTGTACTTGTGTGTTGATCGCCATCCTCCTACAGTTCATATACTCCTCACCCTTGCCTCCATTTAATGGTAATATACACCCGACAATACAATCTGTCCAATTCGTGCCTCTTTATGTGTCTTGATCAACCTCCTGTACTTACCAACGATGGCCGACCAACCCGCCTTTTCGACATTGTTCTTTCCCACATGCACGAGAACAACGCTAACCTCACGTGCCACAACACATGCTCTGTCCTGCCTTCTCTGCTACATCCTCTATTTTTCCTCCTGGTAGGCATACAGTTATGCCATCTCCTCTGTTTTCAATTTTATGCACTTTCCTAATGATAGAATTCCCCATGAATATCCGGGCTTTCCTCGTTTTCCCCTGTGATACTACGTCAGCAAAGCTCCTTTCCTGATGCACACTATGCCGCCCTTTCTCTTCTACCATTCACCTCTATTGTCTTACCACCTGGCAATCGCTCTCCACTCACCCGTTTACCTTTATTTTGTTGCATACTCTGCCTCCTGTCATCTTTCTTCTTCTGATCCACAGTCTTCTCCTTTGCTCTACTCTTGTTATCCTCGACCATCTAACCACCTGATAAGCCCTCTCCACGCACCCGGTTATCTTCCTTTTGTTGCACACTCTTCCTTTTTACATCTTTCTTCTTCTTACCAGCTTTCTCCCTCACATTGCCTCTGTTCTCCTTGTTCTCACCACCTCTGCTCTCCTCGTTTTCACTGCCTCTCCTCTCCTCGTTCACACCATTTCTGCTCTCCTCGTTCTCACCACCTCTGCTCTCTTCTTTCTCACCCTGCCCTGTCATCATCAAAATCATATGTCTTAACTCATTTACCTGCTCCTGCAGACATTTCACTGTCATACATCCCCTACATATGAAATGAAATTCATCTGCCTGAACCTCTGTCCACGAATTTTATACACACAGACTTTGCAAAGCCTATCCAATCTAATCAGGTATGTTTACAATTTATAATAATAATAATTAACTTCTATGGCGCCTATATCCTCAGGAACTTGAGCTCAGAGGCGCAACAAAACAGAATCATTAAGTATAATCGTGAACAGGGACGCGCAAAAGTCAGTATCAGAACGAGGGACAACCAAACATTTATGGAGGGAATGTAATTTGGAATAGATATGTCTTGAGTTTTTTCGGAAAATAGCAATAGTTTAAGATGTTTTCAAAATGATAGGGAGTTCATTCCAGACCCTAGGCGCAACGACAGAGAAAGCACGTTTACCCAAGTTAAGTTTTGTTTTAGATACAATAAGTTGTTGTGAAATTGATGATCTTAACTGCCTAGGGATATTTGAAAGATGCAGGAGACTAGCCAAGTATGGTGGTTGTTGTGTAGATAGAGCACGATATGTAAAAGTGGGCAGCTTAAAATTAATTGGATAAAAAACTGGAAGCCAGTGTAACTGTTTAAGTAGTGGTAGTGACGGTGAAAACCGAGGCGCCCTGAGAACCACACGTGCCAGACAATTTTGTACTCGTTGGAGTTTAGCCAAGTCTCTTTTAGCAATGTTAGTTAGTAGTGAATTACAATAGTCAAGGCGGCTACTAATTAATGCCGTTGATATTCTTTTACCAGTAGACGGAGATCACGAATATGATAGAAACAGGATTTACATACTTGAGAAATATGCTGGCGAAAGTTGAAGTCACTATCAAAAACAACACCAACATTGCGAACAGTATCTGATTGGAATGTATCACTGCCAAGCAGTTTAACTGGAAAATGGTTGATGACTCTATTTCGTTGTTGTTTAGTGCCAATAATAATAAGGTCTGTTTTATCTGGATTAAGCTTTAGCTTACTTGATTCCATCCACAACAAGATATCAGTAAGACAATCACTTAAAGTCGAAACAGATTCTTGTACATTTGATTATGAAAGTGAGATGTAAACCTGTGTGTCATCAGCGTACAGTTTTTTTTTGATGACTGAGATTATGATTAGTAATGACTTGGCTGAGCGACGTAGTATATAAACTGAACAGAACAGGGCCAAGGACGGATCCTTGCGGCACTCCAATTGAAAGGTGTTATTATTGTGGGCAAGATAATGTGCCAGATATGTTAATAATTTGATATATGTCTGAAAAATATGATTTATACTAGATAGTCTTCACAAACACTGTTTTGTTGTTGAACACACACTTTGTGCTATATTAATTAGGTCTTAATTAAATTTACAACTACTGACTTGCAACTTATTTTCTATGTAAGAGCTGACGACAACAAAACGTAATACCGCTCGCGCTAACGAAATTTCAGTGATCTTTGAATTATTGGATTCCAGTCTAATGGCGCGAAACTTTATACACAAGACATTTCACTGTTTTGTCATTTTTTATTCACTTTTGAGCTGTTGGCTCGACTGATGCGAGTGTCCATGGAATGGTCAGATATGATTACTACATCTACTGAAAGTACAAAGTTGTATATAACGTAGTCAATCTTTCAAATTTTTGCATCTCTGAATAATCTAGACACGACCGAGTGGCCTAGACTAGAACAAGTATATTTAACTTTTGTCCTTTTATTCGAAATTTGGGAAAACACAAACTAAGACCGTAATACCAGTAAGGAGAATATCAACCTCCGCGCAAGCGTCAGAAGCTATCATATCAGCCCTGCCATAAATTACATTTGACATGCAGAGTCTTCACATACCCGGCAAAGAGACGTTCTTATATGTTTTTGTGATCGTTGCAATAAAAGTACGTTCTAACATTTGTATATATTAATGTAATTTGGTAAACTTCTAATGTTTATCAAGAAATATCCTAATGTCAATTGTACACTGAATTGCATGTGCGTTGCAAATGTAACTAGAGACACGATAACGTCCGCTTTTTATGAAACTATTCAAAGTGCTCAAGTGCACACGTGCAATGATGTAACAAGTCGTAAACAACAATGGCGTTACACTGTCTTTCAATCGTGTACAAAACTCCGCAACTGTCCATTTGGAATTTATAATCAAGTCGTGGCAGTGGTGATATGATGAGTGGCGCCTCTCTTGTAGAGTTTGGGATAATATAAGTTGAAGTGGCGCCCTCTGTTGAGTAGCTCACCACACAATCCGCTCATTGTTTCCATCCGTTTCCAGTAAAGTATACCGAACAGCAAACACGCAACTAGGTAATGTTGTTTAACTTCAAAATAACATACTAATTTCACTTTAATTTGTACAGAAGCCACTGCATGTGACCTAGTCTTCTGTAAATTACGGAATGTAGTATTTGTCCCATTCAATAATGTCACTGTAATGAACGTTGAAGATGTTGAGCGATATTATGGTACAAATGCCAAGCCCAAGGGCAAGGCCAGGGTATATCGGGTGGTTCGGCCCATGGCCATGCCATGGCCTGGCCCATGACCGGTTCGGCCACGTGAACTGTCCCTAGTAAAAGTAACAAACACATTAATTGCCAATGAATGGGTAGTAATATTTGTCAATGCCAGTTGAACCAATGTCAACCATTGACATTGTTGGCAGAATTAGGTTTGTGCCAAATTGCAGGGCAATTCCAGTTTCTCCATTTTTTTTATTTGGGCCAAAGCAAGTCTTGCTAGCTGTGTATCATCGCCTGGACAATAGTCACAACGTTGGCTTTGCATACATTTAAAGGGTAAGACCACAGTTGACATTCCTATTTATTGTTTCACACGAACGTAGGGTGTATTAAATTGTGATATTTGAAATTAAACAATTCATATGATGTGACATAAGTGCAGTTGAGCAGGCATATTCACAGGTTTGTTTGTTTGTAGAAGCTACTGGCTTTGAGATAATGCATTTTTTGAGAGTTTAACTGGCGGAGGGATTTATGGAAATTTTTTTGCTATGGGCCACGTGGGTTCACGAATACATGGCTGTTTTTGTAAATATTGACGAGCATCACATGTGGATGCGAAAAAAATGTTTTTGTCACGTTTTCTTATAATCAAATATAATAAACAAAACGTTAACATGGCCACCAATGCAATTTTGCTAAATAATGTAAAATAAATTGAAAAGCTAAAATAAAATGTGGTTAAAAGACAGGTAAACATAACTTAAATAAAAAGTTAAATAAATGAGTTATATAAAGAAGTTAAATAAATAAATACATTAAATAAAAAAGTTAAAATAAACAAATTAAATAAATAATAAGTTAAATAAGTAAAATGTTCGAGTAATTCAAATGTCAACAAAGTGTTCGGAAGGCTTTGCGAAAGAGATGTGTTTTCAAGAGTGACTTGAATACGGGCAACGGAGTTGGCTTGCCTAATTGCGGGGGGTAGGGCGTTCCACAGTGTCGGCCCTGCCACAGAAAAGGCCCGACGACCGTACCGCTCGAGGTGGTATAGTCAATAAATGTTGATCGGCGGATCTCAGTGTTCGGGTGGGTGGGTGTGTATGGAATCACAAGCGACGACAGATACGCTGGGCAGAGATGATGCACAGCGCGAAACACAAGTAAAAGAAGTTTGAATTCGATTTGCTGACGACAGGCAACCTGTGTAAACTGGATAAAACTGGTGTTATGTGATCTTGTCTGTGGGTTCCAGTAATCAGCCGTGCTGCGGAGTTTTGAACCATCTGCAGTTTCCGCAGTTTGCGTCTCAGGCAGTCCGGAAAGCATAGTGTTGTCATAGTCCAAGCGTGACATGACTAAAGCATGAATGATTGTTTTGCAAGCAATGGTGGAAAGGCATTTCCTTATAGTTGCAATGCCTCGAACGTGACTCCATGGTTGTCTGGGACGCACATTTATCGTTCGTCGGATAACGGGTGCATGCTTGTCAATTAGGGTCAAAAGTTGAGACATGTACTGTTCACATAAACTGTCAATGTCATTGCTTTATGTCGATTGAGGCATTTTTACGGTAGAATATCACTTTTCGCAATGGTCGAGGTTTAGCTGAAAAGAGCTTGCACACAATGACGTCGTGGTCTGGCAGCAGTGACTCTACGGATACGTCTGTTAGCACAGAGCCAGTCACCGGTGAGATCACCAGATCAAGAATGTTACCTCGGCAGTGCGTTGGCGATGTCACGTGTTGTTGCAGATTAATGTCGTTGAGAATTGCAGCCAAGTCATGTGCATCTAGTTAAGAAATAGTGAAGCTACACCGTGACGTGATAATGAAAAATGCGGAAAAAAATTAACAGTCAACACATGGTTTGTAAAAAATTAATTGGGAGCTTTATTTAAATTTATATATAAGCTTGGAAGTAATGCTTGCAACATCTTAAGTACATGCCTGCAAATGTGTTTAACATGAACTTATTTGATTACAATCACACTTAAAATCAAATTCTTGACACTAAAAGTAAAACAGTACAGCCTAGACAAATACAATACAAGACATTCAATAATGCAATTGATTTTGAAAATAATACATTGAGACTTTAATAAAAAATAGCAATAATCTAGATCCAGTATTGTGGCTATTGCATATTAGACAAAAAAACACTATGAATTTTCTAGACTGAGCACAACCTAATCATTCATGGTTTGCCTGTCGTTTGAGTTTTCTTTCATCAACCAGGAAACAGATGCCCATAGTACATACTGGTTGTACTGGTCTCTGAATCGGAGCCCGGATCCGAAGTCAAACGCAGTCGTGCATGGGCCACTGCAGAGTGTGCCAGTGGTGGTCGACATTACAGTAGCGTCTTTGTTAGTAGGGCCAGCACATCAATAGTATGGATCTCCACCAATGTAACAAAGGACATATGTCCTTCTGTTCGTGTTTGTGAAAAAGCATCGATTGTCGGGAACTTTGATGTTAACTTGACATATCACAGCTTTTCGCTTGGAAGGAGGCCTTGGGACCAGATGTGAGCCTCAGTTTTGATCTGGGTGACAGGGTTGTTTCCGCCAATGATAGACACTGGGAAATGATAGACACTAGAAAATGATAGACACTAGAAAATGATAGACACTAGAAATGTAGCCAATGACGTATATGATTACGATAAATAGAGATCAGCATTCCCAACACTGATATTTTGTCGATGTGACTTTTCCAGTTAAGTTGTTCATTAAAACTTATTCCACGAAAATTTTATTCAAACACTACCAATATTTGTGTTATCTATTTTTAGTAAAGAGGAAGTTGCAACGTCTGATTGTTTTGAAAAGCATATACTTAGTTTTGTTTACGTTGAGAGACAATTTGTTTAATCTTAGTCTTGTTTAGTCAATCACTAACTTTATTCAGTTCAATATTAATAAAAAATTCTGCATTTCCATTTTGTTCACACATGGAAAAAATCTAGTGTACTTGAGAGTGGTATCATCGGCGTACATTATAAAATTGAACTTTTGACTGGCCTTGGCAATGTCATTAATGCATATAATAAACAATAGTGGGTCTAGAATCAAACCTTGAGGTACACCTGTTGAAATGTTAAGCACTTCTGATTTGGCATCCTCTGTTTCCACCTACTGTTTTCTATCTGTTAGATAATTTCTAATTAAACTTAAAACTACCTGGTACTCCCTTTACACCATAATATTAAACATGTTCTAATAACATCATATGATCCAGTGCAGGTCTGGGACAAATTATGTAGTTATAATTGTAATTGATTACAGCAAAATTGTGTAATTGTAATTGATTGTGGTTTCGAAATTTTGCTGTAATTGTTATATTTTGTATAATTAAAAAATTATTTCAATTACAATCAATTACAGTACGTTTCATATCACAAACTACCTGAACGAATTGTCAATAAAAGTTTAATTCAATGAAAATCAAGACTAATTATAACACTTGCTTACATATTTATATTTAAGTCACAGTATTCACTGTCTGTTGGGTACTGGTCCATGGTGCTAGTGGTGGGTAGCCTTAGTGATTAGCCTTTTCAATAAGTTGGTAACAGCCAGGAAGCAATAAATAATGCAAATGAAACAACATGGACAGACCTGTAGCCTGATATTGCTTCAGAAAATATCAGATCAGTGAAACATTGCAAGTTAGCAAGCCAATTACACACCTTGTGTTGTGGTGGACTAGAGACAGGTCAGGTGGCATGGACCATTTATATGGCATCTCTCCCCATTCCTAACTCACACAAAGCAAAGGGCAGACCAATTAAGAATGTCAGCTTAGAACAGGAGCTACAACCTCAAAGTAAACACATCATACCCTATTAGTATTTTCTGAACAAAAATGTAAGAAATGCACACTGATAAATGTCTGCAAAACTAGAAAGGATGCTTAGAGAAGAACTACAAATAAATATTGTATTACGGCCTGTGGGATTTTGTTCACTTTTCATATTGTGTGATTTTGTCTGTAGGGAATATGTCTGGAAGGAATGGCTATCTTTTTATTTAGCATAATTCAAAGTCACAGTTCAACAAAATGTACAAACATTACCATTATATTTGTTACCATTTATATCAATTATGTACAAAATATTAAAACTCAGCAAAACGTGCAAAAATACATAATTAACAAATGCTGATTATATTTGGTTCCGCATAATGTAATTGAAATTGAAACAGTGTAATTGTAATTGATTTGGGAAATTATGAGTGTAATTGTAATTGAAATTAAATGTAATTGATATAATTTGTGTAATTGGACCCAGCCCTGATCCAGTGTGTCAGATGCTTTGAAAGATTGAAAGAAGGGATTTCATTTTTGTCCATTTGTGCTGTACCAGGAATACCATCATACCCACAGCTTGTGAATATTATCTATTGCTCTAGAAATGTTTTCTTCATCAATATGTTCAAAATTTTATGAATTGGTATTTTTCTCTTTCAGGTAATATATGAAAGTTTTTCTTTATGGTATTGCATATCTGTTTTGGCCAATATTGATAAAAATTATTGACTTCTTCGTTATTTATAAATCATTCAGGGAAAGTTTTTTCCGTTTGTTCTGGAAAGAATATTATTTATAGTTTTTTTATTTAAAAAAATTTGTTTGGCTTTTTAAGTATGCTATTATACGTTGCCAGGTTAATCTGTAAAGTGTTCAGGTGAACCAAGCTGCATTGTTTTGAGTTTCTTATATAACTTGTCTCTGTGTCCAGGGTTGAAAAAAATCATGATTTAAAAAAAATCGGATTTTTTTTATCTAAATCAGATTTTTTTTTTTTTTGATTTTTTTAAAATCTGGTATACACAATGTCATAAAATATTTGACTGTCAGGCTATCTGGTGTCAGTGCAGCTACACAAGTGTGCGCACTTTGTGCTTTTGTATTAAAAAACACACAAAACTTTGTTGATCTCGATGCTTGTAAACAATTATTTGTGTTAAATTCATATAAATCAGCGATTAAAAAAATTGGAAGTTGGATGATTTAAATCAAATGATTTAAATCAAAAAAACCTGTCTGTGTCGTATAGATTTGAGCAAACCTAGTGTAATCCATGTTGATTTTTTTGCTTATATTTTTTAGCTTAACTATTTTATATGGCATGTGTTTTTTTTTTGCGCATTTGATGGATTCATCTAGGATATTATAATTGATGTTTGAATTAGCAGAAGGCAATTGATTTTTATTGTAAATCTCTGATGAGATGATTTCATATATGAAATTGGAAATTGCTTTTTGATTTTGTATGTTAATTTTTATGTTTTGATGATGGTTCTTTGTGGGGAACTGTGTTTAGAAAGGTAAAATACGGCTAATGGTCTGATAATTGGTTCTCTAGAATACCTGACTTAGGCAAGGATGAGATAATTGGTGTGAATTCACTAAAAAAACTTCATTGAGATCTCTTCATTGAGATCTCTAAATTAGTTAAATGGTCAGAAAAATGGCAAATGTTATTCAATTTTGTGAAGTGTAAATGCATACACATAGGACATGGAAACATGGACGAAGAATATAAAATGGGGGATGCTGTACTAGGTAGAACCACACAAGAAAAGGACTTAGGAGTAACATTTAGTGCTGATATGAAAGTTTCAGAACAATGTCGGTTTGCTGCTTCGAAAGGAAATCAAATTCTAGGGCTAATTAGGAGAATTATCACGTGTAAGGAGAAACATCTAATTGTACCCCTGTACAAAGCACTAGTTAGACCACATTTGGAATATTGTATTCAAGCATGGAGGCCGTATCGTAAAAAGGACATAGACAAATTAGAAAGAATACAACGAAGAGCAACTAAAATGATTCCAGAATTGAGAGACCTTAGTTACGAAAGCCGCTTATTACAATGTGGTTTGACAACACTAGAGACCAGGAGACTAAGAGGAGACCAAATAGAAGTGTTTGAAATTGTGAACAGTTATGAGGATGTTGATAGGAATATGTTCTTCAAACTTAAAGAAGGCAGTAGAACCAGAGGATACAAAGTAGCATTAGTTAAAGAGCAGTGTAGGTTGGACATGAGAAAGTACTCTTTCTCACAGAGGGTGATAAATGAATGGAACAAACTGTCAAATGATTGTGTTAATGCTAGTAGTGTGAATATGTTTAAAAATAGAATTGACAGATATCTGATAAGGGCGGGCTACATATAGATGAAAAAATTGTTGGACTCTCGATAAGCCAATGGCTTCCTTGCCCACTTGCCATCTGGAACTTGTTGTTTGTGATGGCAACCTTGTTAAATCTAAATCTGGGAGGTTGGTAAATATTACCGATTTTTATATCTTTTAAAAGCCCACCTCCAGTTATTTTTATAAATTGTCCTTCCCAGTGTTGAAACTTATTTAGAGACATTACTTTGTAGTTAAATCATCATTATCTGAAAGCCAACTTTCCTGTAAGCATATTAAATTAAAATTGATCTGATTAAGAGTTCTTGTAAGAAGGCTTCTATTTCGCAGAATTTTTAATTGATATATTTTATATTGCAGCTTAGTATACTAAAACTTTCGTTATTTCTTTCTACCAGTAATTTAAAGTTGTTAAGATCATGATATGGTGAATGACATATTGGCTGAATATCATCTTCAGTTGCTTCATTTAACTGTAGTATATGAAATAAAGACTTAATGTTAGTACCTTCTTGTAATTGGGGAAATAATTCATTTGCTAACATTGTTCAAATGAGTAATTGCAGTTGGAAAATATGCATCTAAAGCCGA
The DNA here is from genome assembly GCA_963662155.1 of Lamellibrachia columna. Classification (NCBI taxonomy): domain Eukaryota; kingdom Metazoa; phylum Annelida; class Polychaeta; order Sabellida; family Siboglinidae; genus Lamellibrachia; species Lamellibrachia columna. Next base: position 63,427,690 of record OY759261.1, read on the forward strand.
AAAACAAAAAGCCTACTTTTACCATAGTAATCCACATTTAGCATTCTACATTTTGTGTAACATGTCAAAGAAAGAAAGAAAAAAGAAAGAACATTGCAAGTAAATTACATCATGTTAATCCAATGGTACTTGTAAACAGAAAAATATACTGCAAATAATGTGTCAGTACCTATGGGCCTATGGCGGAAAAAAGAAGAAGAAGAAAGCGCAAATAATTGGCTTCATATGTTGTTATGAATGCTAAGAATGCATTAATAATATTAGCAACGCATTAATAATTACATTACATTCACTATGTGGCGCCACTGGTGGGGTGTTTAGTTCATATTATGCCAAGTTTCAAATAAATTTTTCTGGATTTCATGTTATGTCATGCACAATGGAAGTATCACAATGCAATATTGGAACATAGCATGTAGCATGATGCAGTTTTGGCCCTAATATCATTCCACAGGGAACACGTGTGTAATTAAACAAATAATGTGATTCGTCATTGGCTTGTAACACTTTAGCCCAACATTTTAAATACCTTTTAACCTGAAGTTATCAAATAGTAGATTTGTTGTGTACTTTTCCTTTGTGCATTGCTGCTTCATACTATACAAACAAATTAAATAGAACAAATAAATTAAATACTCAATTGTTTTTAAGATAATAGATGGTTTAAAATGTGGCATTTTGGATGGGACATTTTGAAAGCTTCAAAATATATAATGTAAGTAAATCAGTCAAAGCCCCATTTATCTTTCACACAAAGATTTAAATGAAGTTCTCTACATAAAGCCTACTTGTGTGAGATGATCGGAAATGTCCGTTTTGTTACATAATACAGAGCAGTGTCCACCATCTTAAAGTTGTGCATTGTTGCCTTTAGCAGACAAGACGTGACAAAGTTTACGACACATTGGAGCGCTGATGAATCTCCATAGACCAACAGCTTTAGGGAAATTAACACGGTAAGTATTAAAATATCTTCATGGGCCCTATTGGAGAAACCGCTCTAAGAAATAATGACCCAATGTTGTAAAGAAGCTTATTACATCCATATGTAAAATTGGATAGATTGTACATGTTCGTGTGAATTGTGTTGTATTTGTAATTATTGTAGAGTTACAATTCATTGAAATTGAAATCTACTGCTACTTATGACCCAGAACAGGCATAGGGGAATTAACTTGAAAATGAATTAAATTACAATTAATTAATAAATTATCCAGTTAAATTAACGTCACACATTTCTTATGTCAATTAAATTAACCTACCAAATTCTTCCATTAAATGAACAATTAATTTTAATTCAGTTAACAATTAAATCATAGGTTGGTAGAAATGTTTACACATTTCAAACAGTTCTAAAATCACAAGACAGAAATGCATTTTGTAACTTTGTTGGAAAGAGATTAGCTCATACTATACTTACATGCCAAGACATTTCTTCACTGGGCATTTGATCACATTTAAAAAGTTGTAGATACTTGTTAAAAGATTTATTATGTTTTCTGAAAGGATTGAAAAGATGTGGCTGAAGATTTGCAGGTGTGGAGTTTCCTCCTATGTTCTACCACCAAATTAACAAAACCGGGCAACTACATGCATAATTTTTATGCACCAAGTTGCTATTTATGCAGTGTTTTATATTAAATCATTAGATTTCCCCTTTATATACTAGCATTTAAATATAATCACTAAAACTTAAACTTATTTAAGTTGGCACAGTAAAAGATCCCAAACTGAAGCTATATTACCTTTCTCTACATCTCCCCATTAAAGGTTATATGTACACACACAAAATGTATAGATGCATAAGTCCAATGGCCCCACAGGTCCATTTGGCTGCATGTTGCCTGCCCCAAATGTTTCTTCAAACAGAGATTTGCAGAGGCCAAGATTAGCCATCAACTTATCACCCTACCAGAGGACATTCTATTGTCTATGCCTTCCCTCCAATTCACAGATGCCTGAATAACCAGCCCATCCCAGTTAGTAAAGTGCATTTGTGCTCTGTGTTCTCAGGCCTGTTCACAGAGGCCTTAACCTGATCTCTCTCAGACAAGTGGCTGGAATAGTGACTGTCAGCCTTCTGGAAACACCTGCATAGCATAGCTGTGAATTGTCCAGTAATATCAACTGTGAAATGAGCACTTCATTGAGAATAAATTGAGTTTTTTATCAATTAAATTAACCCCTTTTTTTAAAGTTCAGTAATGAAGTAAAATTAAATTAACCTTTCTGGAAAAAAGTTAATTAATTAAATTAAATTCATTTAATAATTCAATTAACAATTTAAATTAACCCATACCTGATCCAGAATTTCATTAAAATGTGAATTCTGGAATAGGAATTGGTGTTTTTTTTTTTTTAAATAATTGGATTCTGTGAAAATGTAATTGGTATTTTCAGTTAATTTTTAATTTACACAATGTACATAACTTTTTAGCTCAAATTATTTACAAATAATCAATAAAATATAATATGTTGTGCATATCAAATTAGTTTGCATTTATATACCACAATATGCAGATGAAGTTGCTCTGTAAATTTTTTTTTTTTACATTGGGTATATAGTAATGTAATTGACGTCAAGTCTGAATGAATCAAGATATCTGTATTAGTCCAAACAATCCTGATTACTGATGAAATTATGGGCGAAACTTGTTAAATGTTAATACGTGTCATTTTAAATCCCTGTATTTAATATACACATTAATTACTTAATGCCAGTTTGTAAACTATTTGTCATTCATACCAGTCATTATATTTTTCATTTAGTTTATAATTCATATATTTGCATTAATATTTGAATGACATGCAAAGTAAAAATGGTAACTGCGACACTGTTAGCAATATTTTTATATTTTTGGAACCGTCCACTTTTCAAGATAAACTAATGAATGAAATAAAGTATGTTGCTGATGCATGATCTTTGGTATAATTCTAACTTTATTGTTTGTCATGGCATTTCAGGTAAGGCTGGAACTGTGGCTTGTTGCCTTGTTGTGCAACAACGTCATGATGACGACATCAGCGCTGTCTTCCTGATATACAAGGATCGGCAGTGGCCCTAACTGGATGACACTTCAACATTAGCAACACAGTGAATTGTGTCAAGTGAGATACGGTTTAGAATGAGTGATCATTTAGACAGTCAAGCAGTCCGTCACAAAAAGAAAAAGAAAAAATCAGTCGAATGTGACATATGTGGAACGACGTTAGTATCGAAGGATGTATTGAAAAGGCACTTGCTCACGCACACCGGCGAGAAACGCCACACGTGTGTAACCTGTGGAGCCCGGTTCGCTACAAATGGTGGTTTAAGTGGACATATTCGCACTCATACCGGTGAGAAACTCTTCAAATGTGAAACGTGTGGGTTACGGTTAGCACACGCTGGTTCTTATAAGATCCATCTGCGCACGCACACGGGGGAAAAACCCTACAAATGTGACACATGTTCCGCACAATTCGTTAGCAGTAGTTGCCTTAGGAGACACATACGCATTCACACAGGTGAGAAACGCTTCAACTGTGAAACCTGTGACGCACGGTTTACTACCAGTGGACATTTGCGTTTGCATACACGTATTCACACCGGGGAAAAACCGTACAGGTGTATTGTATGTGGGTTACGGTGTCAACAGATGGGTCATTTAAAGTATCATATGCTCGTTCATGCAGGGGAGAAACCGTACAAATGTGATGTATGCGGGTCATGCTTTTCTAGAAGTGATGTTTTGAAGGAACATAAACGTATTCATACACCTGAGGACCCCCACATATGTGATTTCTGTGGGAAAGAGTTTGCTTATGATTGTACTTTAAGAAACCACCAGCGTGATCTGAAGCCGCGCAAATGTCGCATATGTGGGTTAAACTGTGCATCGAGGTGCGCATTGTCCAGCCACTTGCGCTCTCACCCTGGGGATAAACCATTCAAATGTGACGCGTGTGGGGCGCAGTTTAAAACAAAAAAAGGTCACAAGGAACATATTATTCACTGTGGAAAAACACCGTATATGTGTGAAAGTTGCGGGGCTCAGTTTGTCACGAGTCGTATGTTAAACGGACACACGTGCATCCACACTGAGGAGACACCTTACAGTTGTGACATATGTGAAGGTCGTTTCTCTAGCAGTGATAATTTAAACGTACATATGCACGCTCACACTGGTAAGTAACCCTTCAACGGTTACATGTGTGGGGCGGGAGCAATTATGTGCATGGACGCACACGCATGCACTCATACCAGTGAGCGACCCTTTTATATACAGAACACAGGTCGGATGCAGTTTAGACAAAGTGGAAGATGCTATCATGTTTGCCGACAAATGTAACACATTAGTTACACTGTAAACAGGGTATATCGCAGGCTTCACTAGTATTAATGGTTCGCTAGTATTAATGTACTACCATAGATGGGTGTCGTCCACACTCCATTATTGGCCGTTTCACAATTTAATGGGGTGCTAGAGTAGCGTACTATGGACCACAATGGTAACTTGAATATGTGATGATAATGATTTCGTGAATGTCGTATTGTGCACCCGTTTATACGCCGTTAGCTGTTGTGTTGACAATGAATTTACTAACTATTATGCTATGTTCTTTTATTTGGTATGCAATGTGTTTGTGAGATATCGTGAATGTCACACAACCCATCGACTTCAAATACGAATAGGCACACATGTATGGATGGTCTACATTTGTATGTTGAATGCACTTGCAAGCAAATCTTGTGACGCCTTTGCTTCACACGCACATGGCACTAATAAATTAGTATTCCACAAATAGTATCTTAATAGTAACATGTTAACAAGCACGACCGATCAGCGCATGCGCAGTTCTGTGAAATCGGGTAACCTAGACTACCTTGTGACATATTAAGTTATGCCGGTATACACATAACTAACTCAAAGTAATATAGGAATAGGTGTATGCAAATATATTTTCAGTTGGCGAGCGAATATTGCCAGACTACGACACTCGTGACGTATGGTTGTCTAACAGTATGGCGCGGCCCCCGAAATTGATGCTGTGTGTTCAACAAAGTTCTCCTAGTAAACCACTGGCGTGATATTCTTATTGTAGTTGCAAATGGTTTTAGCAACTTTATTTTTGAAATGCCCAAAGCCATGACTTTTTATTCCCTTTAAGACCATTTCCCGAAAACCAAACCTATCTAAGATCTTCTAAGACAGTGTTTCTTAACCTTTGTTGGGGTCATGGACCCCTTTGAGAATCTAACGAAAGCAATGGAACCCCCCAGAAAAATTTACATAAATAGGAAGGAACTCGACGAAATAATACATTTTGCCCACAGTTCACCGACCCACTGAAACCCTTCCATGGAACCCTAGGGTAGGAACCCCGCTCTAAGACATGCTGCCTCGTCTCTGCAAATGGGTAATTTAGTTTTGATGACATTATCGGACAAACGATTACATTATTTTCCCCGTCTGGTCAAAATCCGGGAGAAAAAATTGGTCTGCCTCTATGTACTAAAACATGACAATTTATACTTTCGCAATTTACCCGATCTAACGATGAAAGTAAATTCTTTCAATTATGTGTAAAAAATATTAATCCAGCTGCGTATGTTACTTAAAACTGCTTTCTCGACTGGTTTAGCCTATAGCAAGTCCGGTTCAATGGTGTCCATATATGTAGTATATGAATAGTTTATGTAACAACCGCAGTCGATTTAATAATCGCTACAGTGTCCAATCGTTAACAAAGTGACGTCTCCAGTAGCACATGCTTTACTATGAGTAGCCGTACAAAGAGCCTATCCAGACACAATACTTACAACACCACCAAGGTGTGACACTGTGGGACAACCTTCACTCCGACAAGTTCATTGACCGCGCGTATGCGCACTCACACGGGGAAGAAACACTACACATGTAACATTTGTGGAGCTTGGTTTGGTTCAGGTAGTAACTAAACGGGGCACATACGTACACATACGTACACATACCAGTAAGAGACCATTCGCGTGTGACACGCGTGGGTTGCGGTTTGTTCAGAGTGGAAATCTGAGGAGTCATCTGCGCACTCACATCGGTGAGAAACCTTGTAGATGTGACACTCGTGGGTTTTCTCGTCCTACCACATTAGCCGTTCACATGCGTATATATACCGGGGAGAAAACCTTCAAATGTGACGTCTACGGGTCTTGGGTTATCAATGGTGGCGCACTGAAGAGTTATGTGCGCACTCACACAGGGGAGAAACCCTACCGATGTGAGACTTGTGGAGCACAATTTGCCCGGAAGGGTAATTTGAATGCCTATTTCCTCTTTCGAACAGGGGAGAAACATGTTTTGACTATCCTTTGCACGTCGTAAGATACCACACCAGGTCTCATACTGGGGAGAAACCCTTCAAATTTGACATGCGGATAGCCCGGTTTATGCAGCGTGGTAGTTTAAAGAGAGACATGCGCCTTCACGTCGATACGAAACCAAACACATTTGATGTGAGTTGTGACCAGTTTGCCCAGAGTGGTATTTTAAAGGAACATATGCACGTTCACAGTGGAGATGAATTTTACACATGTGAAATTTGTGGAGCCCGATGGATACAGAGTAATTCTTTTAAGACACACATGCGTATTCACAAACATCATGTGGCGACTCTGCAATGAACGCATCACCTTGTTGGTTGTTTCTCACTGACATTTCTTTGCGAGACATTCGAGCATTTCCTGTTGGGGACCACTACCATTATCGTACAATTATATTAGACTTTTCGTTCACAATCTTCGTGAACCAGTGGTGATGAAACTATTGTCCACCCTAACGAAACACGGAATTTAACTTCGTTCCACTTGCTGCAGCAGCCAATCAGATGGGTCACTGATATGTTCACGGTTACATCCGGACAATTAATGTTATGCAACTTTAGGTCGTTTCGATCTTTTAAGGAACTATCCATAAAGTACGTCACGCTATTGTTTGAGACCCTCCGCGTCCTTGTCACGTTTCGTAACGCTGGCCTGTAAACCTCCCTAAAACTAGGTTGGTTTTGAGAAAGACCCACACCTGTTGTGCATATACCTATTTTCACATTTCTTGCATGTCTGCATTGATTCGTAGTTCACATGTATAATATAGGTCTGTAATGAATAATAAATCAGATATATGTGTTTGTCGGCGAAGTCAAATAGCTGGTCCTTGTCGGCGATGTCAAGTAGCTGGTCCTTGCTGGCGAAGTCAAATACCTGGTCCTTGCCGGCGAAGTCAATTGGCTGGTCCTTGCCGGCGAAGTCAATTGGCTAGTCCTTGCCGGCGAAGTCAAGTAGCTGGTCCTTGCCGGCGAAGTCAATTGGCTGGGTGTGCGTGCGTGTGTGTGTTAATTTTGTGCGTGCGTGCGTGTGCGTGTTAATTTTTGAGATAGCTAACACATGTGTCATTATTGTTGAGATCGGACACAATCACATTTTAAATTTAAGTGTGTCAAAGTTCTGCACAGTTAACACAATAATGCACCAAACAGTTGCCCACGCGTTGTACAGTAATAATTATGAATATAAATACGTGACGAGTCATTGTGATAAGTACAACAACTGACACGCACGCACGCACGCACGCACGCACGCACGCACGCACGCACGCACACACACACACACACACACACACACACAATGTCACGGTAATGGTAGCATAAATGCATGATCGCGTTTCAGAGTGTTGCAATTGTGTTGTTCAATTCGAACCATTCTCACACGCATATGCATGTGTGTGTGTGTGTGTGTGTGTGTGTGTGTGTGTGTGTGTGTGTGTGTGTGTGTGTGTGTGTGTGTGTGTGTGTGTGTGTGTGTGTGTGTGTGTGTGTGTGTGTGTGTGTGTGTGTGTGTGTGTGTGTATTTATATAAATACATATAATTTAAATAAATATATATATATACTTACATACATACATACACAATTTCAGTGTAATATCATTTGTCGTACAATCGTTATATTCATCCCAAATATAATCTAAATTCAAACTGACAAATAGATTATCTTAGTGTTGTATGTAACGTACTAAGGCCACCATCATTATTAATTCATACAAATGAATCATTAGCTATTTAAGCAGAGGCGTAGTTGATTTTGGAATTGTACAAATCATACAGAAATGAACAAGTAGATAAAAGCAGTTGATAAAATTACATGCAATTGCAGGTTGACAGCATATCGAAGACTGTAGCAAGTTGATGTAATGTGAGCAACATAAAATCAAATAAACATAAGTCAACCCCAAACATAACGTATACTGATTATATTTTATGCTGAAATTCAGGGGCCTGGTGATACCGTGAAAAGATTAAAAGTGACCCAAAGAATAAGCGAGCAACATTGCACTAAAAGCGAGATAAAAAACAAGGATGGATCAATAAAAATAGATACAACAAATATATAATATTAATAATACCTGTTAAAATAGGTGGTGTGGCAATTACGTAATACATACACGAGGTGATACCGAGCACCGACAAATTGTAGCATATCTACTACAAAGAACGATAAATGTGTGCTCCAATTTGAATGATTTCCGTGATGGATGGTCCACGGATTGAGTTTGTTTTTGTATCCTCATTATCGATAAAACACATTAGTTTCAATTCACTTTGAGAACAATTCAATGATAATGGAATTACATCATTTTAATTTGTATTGTATGCATCATCAATGGCCACTATTTATTGAACACTTGGCGACCGAAACTACAGACGGTGACGTGCATTTTCATCAGGACTCTGATACAGATGCAGCTGCGCGTAAATTCAAAGACTCGCTTTCTACCTGTGGCCTTAAGCAACACATCAACGAGCTCACCCATCAGAAAGGTCACACCCTTGACGTCGTCTAGCGAAAGACACCGGCAGCAACATCATCGAACTTACTTTGACTGACCCATGTCTCTGTGACAAGAACTGAAGCATATATGGTGACCACTATGCAATCTCGTTCAAGGCAGACATGATGAAACCAGGTGTAACTCGCAAGAACATACAGTATTGTAAGGTAGGAACGATAGATATTGGAGCGTTCTAGGAAAGTGCCCAACATACGTAGAATCTGACGCGTTTAGATGTACCTCTTCGACGTGTCGCTGAAAGCACTAATCATGCTCCCTTCTGTAAACGAATCATTACACTGAAGCCGCCCGCTTCATGGTATTCAATTGAACTACGCAGCGACAGTTGGATAGGCGCTGGCGTAAGACAAAACTGGAGATGCACCACCAGCTATACTTCCATATACACGAGTACTACGCAATACAGATTGAACAATATGGGCGAGATACCAAGTCGATGTTCGGAATCTCAACGAAGCTGATGGGGAGCGGCAGGTGTTGCGTGCTGCCAGAACAATCTACGCGCACGCAACTCGCCGACGAGTTTGTCGATTTCTTTCCCATAAAGATCTCAACTATACGTGATTCATTGAGTCCTAGCAGAAACACTGAGATGGCAACGACAACGGGAACGAATGACATTTCAACACCTCTTGCTTCGTTCTTTCCAGCAACAGAACAATACATAATAATGTAGATCAAATGGTGTAGATAAAAATGGACTTCCTTTGTTTTGACTCTTCAGCTCCGATATGTAAACATGGTTGCTAAGGCGAAGCATTACGGAGGTCACGTTCATAATTACAATTCTGACGTCAGACTCTGGATCTGTCAGTTATAACGCGAATGACCAATGACTAATGGGCGCTGGTCTGACTCACTTCCACGTGCAGAACAATTCAGCGGCAGTTTCAAATGGGAAGAGAATACCTGGAGTCGTGACGCAAACGACCGGACAATACTTCCCACGTATCATAAAACGCACCTGGAAGTCTACTGAAGCGATGTTCGCCAGCCGCTTCAGTTTCTGTGCCGTGTGTCTGCTGCTGCTTTCTCCAGCAGTTATCGGATGTCCTCGAAAGAGGAGGACCGCCCCCACAACCACCCCCGCTCCACCCGCAGTCGTCACGATGCCGACTATAGACCCACAGAGTAACGTATTCACTGCATTTGCTTTTAAGGATTGAGTAGCACAATATATATATATATATATATATATATATATATATTGTCTATTTTTTGGTGCTGGTTGCGGTAAATGTGTAACACAACGACAGTTTCATTAAATCTGTTTTAGGATGTCGCTATCGCCTGGAGGTAAAAACAGCCAACGAGGAAAACGCAGGAACAGACGACAAAGACTTACTGGCCTATTTGTACGGGGATTTTTACATGGAATCCGGGATGATAAAGCTTAAGAACAAGAACACGAACAACTTTAAACAAAACCAGTAAGTTATGTTGTATTTAGGACTAATGCTCACAGGAAAAGGAGGCGCAACACTCTGTGAAAGCTCATAACTTACTGGTTTTGTTCAAAGTTGTTTGTGTAGGTGTTAATCTTCCAATGCATGGACACTATATCAAATATACACTAAGAGTTGCGTTACATTATAAACAGTGACACATAACATTGTTGCATCTTGTAATCAGTTGATGCTGCATTAACTATTGACCGACCTGAATACGACCTCAATATATTCTAGAACAACATGTCGGCATCCATTCAACCATATTGGCACAAGTGCAAACACCGATCAGACTGTATTCAGACTGTGTATGCCGTTACGCGGTGTGGCAATCGCCCAAGACTACGTTGTCGATATATTGAAACTTTGCTATTCCCGGAAAGTGTTCCACAAAATGGGAATTGTAACGCACAACGAATGCACGCAACCTCAACAGTAGTGTTAAATGTTCATAGTTGGTTTTTGTAGTCATTGATGATTCCGTATTTTGCTGTATTTAAAAAAAATCGATCAACATTGATATTCAGAATATTCGTTGCATAGTATATAAATATCCTGTTCGCCAGCGATAAATCAGGTCTTAGTGCAGGTCCCCGTGGATCAGTCTCCACCCATTCCTCCTCCATCCCACCCTGCATCAATCCCCCCTTCCTCTCTTTGTCTCTTTCTCTCTCTCTCTCTCTCTCCCTCTCCCTCTCTCTCTCTCTCTCTCTCTCTCTCTCTCTCTCCCTATCTCTCTCCCCCTCTCTCTCTCCCTCTCTCCCTCTATCTCCTTATCTCCCTATGTCCCTCTTACCCCCTCTCCCTCTCCCCCCTCTCATGCTGACGACAATTGAAACTAACTATTACTGATGGAGACGTAGTTTTGTATCATACATATGGGTAGAATCAAGATATTTTTGACCGATGTTCAACACATTTTCCATAAGAAGCGCAACATGTCATGTAGATTGGTAAATATAACATATATGGCGTACGGGTAGAGTGGGATTTCTTTTCAAATTATTTCCCGTATGATAGCCTAAAACACTGGTTTTTACTATCTGCTACAATGTGAGCAATGACAATTTCTGCTTCTTTTTCATAGGATCGACACGTTCACGTTTGATACCAAATGCTTTCGTATTGAGCCATGCCTGAAGTTGATACGTAATTACACAGCCACTGACTCATGGAAATGCGAATATGTAAAATTGACGGTTACCGAAATGGGTGCAAAAGTGAAGGGCAAGACCCGGTGGAAACTGACGTATGCATTCAACAGATGGGTTTCCGCCTATTCTAGAATGGTATGCCCGTCCTAGAAAGTGGGCCAGTTACATTCGCATGTCCCGCTTCTTCGGTTGTTGCTATTCCTGCTATTATTACTGTTGCTCTATCATTCACGTGCGATGCACAGTTTATATGGTTTTGTGTATAGTATTTTAGTACGACCTACGAATCGTGTTGTCTTATTCATCGTCATCGTCATCGTTGTCGTCATCGTTGTCGTCACCAGAGAAGGATCATTAACAACCGTTTCTATAAACGTCGACTGTTCATTACGCATGGAAGGTTAGCCACTTAACATCGTGGTGTTCGCAGATCATGCTTCATTCTTAGCTGTTATATTAGTATTACTTATTAAACGTAAAGTGCATTTGTGTTTAAATATTGGTCAAGTACTACAACGACATTGTGGTTCATTGAAAAACATTTGATTAGTCAAGATATTAGTGTCAAGAATGCCAGATGAAACAGGATCAGTTTGGGTTAAGGGTGTAGCATATAATATGGTCGGGTTATAACCAACATGTCGAGTAATACGTTTTCATATGATTCACGACATGGTGAAGACAATACGGAACGCATGGATATCTCACAAGGCATGTACCAACATATGGATGAGTGCTTTGCTAAGTAATTAGTTTCGTTAATATAGCACATTACTTACCATATACAAATCCTATATACACACATTCGGGTAATCTACAAACCCATTGTGTCCCCTAGGCAATATGTCATTCATGCCGCCTATCACTCCTCTTAACTGTCGACCGGGCTAGAGGAGGTTGACAGGCTCGTGTCATACGCAGTAGATGTTTACATGCAAAGTTCCGCCTACTTGGTACGTTTTTCGGGCTCTTGTGTAATTGCTGCATGCCATGAATTTATAATGTTTCATATTGATACGTGGTTATACATTGATTTATTGAGAACTAGGAAAAAAAATGTCGTAATCGTCATAATTGTCAGACTCCGTGTGCTTAGTTTTCGTAAGTTGAACTTGACAAGAACAAGCGCAAGTGCTTTTGTAAGCAAATTAAAATTTCAAAATACTCATTAATAGAGATATAAACCATATTGAAACACCAACATAATAATATATGAAATGTAGCATTTACGTTTAGAAAGAACCAAAAAGAACCGGTTGGTTAGTGTATTAATTTGTTCTTCTCTTCGCATACGTGGTCATTCCTCATTATCGCCCAGGAGCATCATTGAAGTGCGTTGTCTTTTAAAATACATATTTTAGGACCTTTGTCGCATGTAATGTTCCCTGTTTTCACGTGGCTGGTACTGAAATGTATACGTCTTGCAAAACGTAATAACATTGTAAAATGATCACATTATTTTCATTCATAACGTCTTGCTCACGTTTGAATTATTGAACAACCTTCGACAAACTGCTTGTCACTGTCAGTGTCATCCGATGTTTGCAGAGACCAATTCACTGTTAATAGCGTCGAATATTTGCCATAGGCGACGCCACAAGATCACAGTAATAGAAGTGGCTAAATAAGTGATTTAATTTCTTTTCAACTATGTCTTCGTAATAAATTTTTCACCTATGTCTTCGCAATAAATCACCGGGAGTTGATGGGATACCACCAAAACTGCTTAAGGAAATTGTTGAGCAAATTAGCACACCACTTGCGCAAATTTTTTTAACTTGTCACTAGAAGAAGGAATATATCGTTCAGAAAGGAAAGAAGCAAACATTACGCCGCTATTTAAGAAGGGATCGAGGAACAAGCCAGAAAGTTACAGACAAGTTAGTTTAACATTAGTTGTATGCAAATTACTCGAAACATTAATTAGAGACCACATGGTGGAATTCCTTGTAAAACATAAATTAATAAATACATATAAACATGGGTTCCTAAAAGCAAGGTTATGTCTAACCAATCTCTTATGTTTTTGGAAGAAATTACAAAGTGGGTAGATGACGGGTCACCAGTGGTTGTTGTCTACTTAGATTTTCAGAAAGCTTTCAATAAAGTGCCACATCAAAGATTGTTACTTAAGCTAAAAGCCCATGTAATTATGTAATCAACTGGATAGAAGAGTGGCTTACACACAGAAGACGAGAGTAATAGTAGATGGTGAGATTTAAAACTGGAAATATGCTCTGAGTGGGGTATCACAGGACCAGTATTAGGCCCTATACAATTTTTAATATATATAAATGATTTGGACGATTACATATCTAGCAAAGTACTGAAATTTGCAGATGACACAAAAGTATCCAGAAAGGTTACTAATGTTACAGATAAACAAAGTTTACAGGATGATCTAGATAAATTAGTTAAATGGTCAGAAAAATGGCAAATGTTATTCAATTTTGGGAAGTGTAAATGCATACACATAGGACATGGACACATGGACGAAGAATATAAAATGGGGGATGCTGTATTAGGTAGAACCACACAAGAAAAGGACTTAGGAATAACATTTAGTGCTGACATGAAAGTTTCAGAGCAAAGTCGGATTGCTGCTTCGAAAGGAAATAATAAAATTCTAGGGTTAATTAGGAGAACTACCACGTATAAGGAGAAACAGAGGACAAACTTATTTGCGGTCTGCCCCTTTTCCTACGTCCGAGCTGCTTCACAGCCACTGCCACGGTCAGTAAACGAGTTGGATTTAATGAGTACTACAGTAATATGGCTTTGTAAACGATACTTAAGAAAAAATCACGGTTTTTTATTCGTTTGGATGTGTATCGTTGCAAACACTGCTTGAATATATTTCTGTGAACGTTGTAGCGTGTGGAATATGTCTTTCGTTTAATTCAGTATTGCGTGCACTTAGCATAAATAAAATATTTATCTTCATTACGCGTCGTAATGAATATGAAATGTCATGAATGTAAAGAATTCCGAATTATGAATAGTTAGGCGCGGATTTAAACACAGGTTGTCAATGTAGATATTTTGTACTCGTGAAGTTTGTTGGCGTTTCTTTTCAAAGTAATTGATTTTTTTATTGTGAAAACTAAATGGAGTGACAACACTGCCCGTGGCCCTAAAGCTGAATTCTACATTCTAACGGTCGCCTGTCACATTTTTCGTGGCCCAACGTTGAATTCTACATCTTATCAGTAGATTGTGACATTTCACGAGGCCTAAATCTGAATTCTATATTCCAACGGTCGCCTACGTGGCCCCAGCGTTGAATTCTACATTATAGTGGTCGATTGTTACATTCCACGTGGCCCAAAGCTGAATTCTACATTACAACTGTAGAATGTCATATTCCATGTGACCCCAAAGCTGAAATCTGCATTCCAACGGTAGGCAGTCACATTCCACGTGCCCCCAAAGTTGAACTCAACATTCTATAGGCGGACTATGTTACGGTAACTCCTCAAAGAATTCAAGCACCACCTGAATGTCAACGTTACAATTGACGACTCGTTGTACAGTTACAATTAAGCGTAATAAACAGGCGGGTATGACATGCAGTTGACAAAAGTGGCATGCTTTTGGCGAGTGCAACTTATAGGCCTGGACAGCCCAAAATAGGGTTCTTAAGATTGATGTCGAACGGCAGGTTATGGCCAGCATAATGTTGAAAGACGATTGGTGAATAACCGGTTGGTCAATACGCGCATCAAGTGCTGTGTTCACTCGATAGTATGTGTAACGTTTCTAGCTACATTCCAGTGGTCACTGCCAGAGTGCATGTCGTCCTCTGTGATAGTTTTACGTCCTAAAATGAAGGAGATAATACCGACATTGGCATTGGCACGAGCCACAGCCACGTTTTACACCATAAAATATATCCCGTGCCCGGTTCTGGTATTGAACGCCGAATTCTGGCACGTAAAGCAGATGTGTTAACGATCTCAATAATCTACGTAAGAACCTGAGGTCACTGATGTTCACTCGACGCTAATTTATTGAACTATCACATGCATGCACGTTGACTGAACCGGTCTTCGGCGTGTGCGAATGTTTTGTTCAAGAACGAGTTTGCGCGCAAGACGTGGTTCTACCTATGTTTTATGTTAAGTTACACATACAGATGTTTGGTGTATCTGTGTAGTTGTCATTCTTGACTTGGACAGCATACACAACGTCACGCAAATGTATTTAGAAAGTACTACTCGCAATAGCATACGGCACAGACATCCAATACGAAGGTGTCCGGTAACAAACGTTCGTGTTGATGTGCAAGAAGTTTGATAATACTGTATTGTGTTTTGGAATGGCAGCTTTATTTGAACATATTTAATGTGATTGTGTAATGTGTACGTCAAATGACATAATACGATGCTTGCAGAATTCACCAAATACCCCTGCTGGTTAGTCCTTGCATTTATGCAGTCATCACACATATACGGTATATGATATACATGATATGTGTTTGTGTGTTTTGCATTGTTATGTTTTGCATTGTTGTGTGTTTGTTTGTTTGTTTGTTTGTTTGTTTGTTTGTTTGTTTATTGTTGCAGTGTCCCTTGATAGGTTGTCTGTTACCTATCGACGACCGAAGGCAGTCTGCGATTGCTGACAACTGCTAGCTATATCCCGTTCCAAACGCTTCCTCGCACGCAGCGGCGCATAGGTCGTAGTTTTCGAGACAGCGGTCTGGGTTGTGTTTGCCATGCACTCGACCACAGCCGCTAGTTCGGATGCAGTCATTCCTCAACATACAGCAGACACCTACGCATCCTCTCAACAGCACTGATTGGCAGCAGGACGGGGAGACCAGGAATGCAGCCAGAAGCCACACAACGATACCTACAACAGACGCAGGAGCTGAATGTGCAACGGGTAGATTTTTTTTTGGGATGTCATATAGAATATTGGGGGCAGGTGTAGACAAATGTAGGGCAGCAATAACGATAATGAGAACAATGTGTTATAATTTGCGTGCGTGCTTCCGCCCGCCCGCCCGCCCGCCCGCCCGCCCGCCCGCCCGCCCGCCCGCCCGCCCGCCCGCCCGCCCGCCCGCCCGCCCGCCCGCCCGCCCGCCCGCCCGCCCGCCCGCCCGCCCGCCCGCCCGCCCGCCCGCCCGCCCGCCCGCCCGCCCGCCCGCCCGCCCGCCCGCCCGCCCGCCCGCCCGCCCGCCCGCCCGCCCGCCCGCCCGCCCGCCCGCCCGCCCGCCCGCCCGCCCGCCCGCCCGCCCGCCCGCCCGCCCGCCCGCCCGCCCGCCCGCCCGCCCGCCCGCCCGCCCGCCCGCCCGCCCGCCCGCCCGCCCGCCCGCCCGCCCGCCCGCCCGCCCGCCCGCCCGCCCGCCCGCCCGCCCGCCCGCCCGCCCGCCCGCCCGCCCGCCCGCCCGCCCGCCCGCCCGCCCGCCCGCCCGCCCGCCCGCCCGCCCGCCCGCCCGCCCGCCCGCCCGCCCGCCCGCCCGCCCGCCCGCCCGCCCGCCCGCCCGCCCGCCCGCCCGCCCGCCCGCCCGCCCGCCCGCCCGCCCGCCCGCCCGCCCGCCCGCCCGCCCGCCCGCCCGCCCGCCCGCCCGCGTGAGTGCGTGCGTGCGTGCGTGCGTGCGTGCGTGCGTGCGTGCGTGCGTGCGTGCGTGCGTGCGTGCGTGCGTGAGTGTGTACGTGCGCGCGAGTGTTTATTTAGTATTACACACTTTACATATTTTGCTTTTTTTCACGTTTTGTATTGGACGTTTTCATTAACAGTTTTGACTTCATTAAATATTCACACGACGAGGCTCTACTTGAGTCTCTCCCATCAGTATTTTATATAGCTATACAATAACATTTGGCTTCCGTACTGCTTATTGCAAAGAAGAAAACATGACGTCCATGGGTCGCTTTGAACCTATTTTTGGATAGTGCATTCAGATAGTCCTGAAACAGTCTACGTTTGTTACATACCCCTTATGTCAAATGGGACGGATTGGCTGTGACGTTCTTTATTCTGAATTTTACCGACTTTACCACTTATTGCCGTTGTTGTAGCAATGGCTCATCTTTAAGTTCACGCTATGGTTGAAACCATTCCCAGATACAGGAGCCAACAATTCTTCTGACCATCCAGTAAGCAAAGGTAGGGTCGTTTATGTTCACCCCTGTTCGGTTCCAAAGATAACACACATTGCTCTTCGAAAATTATTTTTAAAAACGCCAGAAATATTACACAGAAATGCTGCGAACCGCTTTAAACATTCACTGGCGGCAACATTACATTGCCGGACACAGCTACGTACGAAACAATTGCATCATGGATAATCCTGTGCAACCAGCACATGGAAGAAGTCAAGACATACCAGCATGTACATTTCTCGACTGACAAAGAGGATATATGAGACGAGTAGAGTTGAACATGGCAGGGAGGGATAGATGACTCTGGACACAGATGGTTGGTGTAGAGTTTGACAAGTGGCGGACATAAGAAAGAGTGGGTGAGTGCTCTCGAGTTGTTTTACTTACCTACGCCCATAACGTCTTCACTGGAGCTCTGCCTTGGTCTGTCTGATCTTCCTAGAAGCAAAGGCAAGTAAGTAGTGTTGCAAAGGTGAAGTGAAGCAAAGGCAAGTAGTGTTGCAAAGGTGAAGTGAAATAAAGGCAAGCCGGTGTATGTACATGATATTGTGAAGATGCCAGAGCCAATTCCACGTGACGTCTGACTCGCTAACATTGTACGATTTTTTTATTATATATAACCATGTATCACGAACAGTTGGGCAGGATGATTTTTGAAACATACATGCATAAATATACCATATGAATGGAGACACTAATTAATAACGATATGAACGTATTAGAGCTGCGTGAGGTAGACGCATCAAAGGGTAATCAAATTATTGGGTTAATTAGGAGAAATAAAACGTACAGCAAAGTATACATATACATGTATAAAACAATAACTATGCCTCATTTAAGACATCGCATACAAGCTTGGAGGCCATATCATTAGAAGGACATAAGCATGATAGATAGAAAGAATGCAATGAATAGCAGCTGATTCCAGAGCTGAGATACTCTGTTCTACCGGCCTGCCTCGATTGTGCATATTTGTCTAGCGATTATCGGCAAACTTCGATGTGACGTCACTGGTGACATGGAAGCTTTCCATTCGTTCACCTATGTTTACAGAGATAGCGGTTGGATCGAAGCGAACGTCCGAATGGTTCATTGTGCGGCATTCGTTTGTAACGCAAACAGTAGTAATACAGTAACATATAGTTCGTTTAAGTTCCCAACGTAGCCAGCCTTGCTAAATCATTGGTTCGCGAAATTATAGCCTGCACACTTCAAGCCGACGAAGCTAAACCGGCTTTGCTCGACTCACTTCGAGAAAACCTGACAGTTGGTGATTGACAGCCCTAGGTTATCCTTTTGCTGAAATATCTTGAAACAGGATAATGTGCCAACATTATTCCCAGTAGTGGATGTGTTGATGCCACCAATTCGCAATCCGCAAGCGGGCCTCGCAAACGGACTGTCACAAACACTGTAAGCACGATCTTTTACTTTCTGACATAACCATGAAAATGGTCACATACGCACGTCACGTGGTCAAAGTCACTACTACTTCCATATTATTGAACGATCAAAATTTACAAAACCTAAAGCAAAAATTTCGATCTCCAAGGAAATCAAAGCTTATGCCGAGCAGTCGTCCCAAAATAATGAGCTTCACAGTAGCTCCTTTCGGTGTCGTTTCTATGATGGAAAGTACGAGTAATTGTGAGTGCTTGCAGGTGCGTGTTCACGAACATACGTTCTTTTGAAAAATATATTAATGCAACATTCGGATGCAGAAAATTATACCATCACCGTGTTGTCAGTTATAAATATAACAGCGAGACCGTGCGACGTGTTTGTGAAGCTCAACAACGCCTCGGCATAAGCGTCGATTGTACGGTAGACGTGGAGTTAGGCGTAGGATATTTTTAGCGAGTTTTGTTTGTAATAATTTCGTCGCAAAGAGCAATTTTTGACCACGTGACATGTGTATATTTATATTAGATATACGAGGAGACGTTTGGCGGCTCTATGTGGTCGTTTTCATGGTTAGGTCAGAAAGTAAAAGGTCGAAGGCTACTGGCGTCGCTAAACTGCTCCGAATAAACCGAATTCGGAAATGATTCTGCGATATCACTGGCCGCTAGCGGTTCGAAATCGTAATATTTTAATTGGTATTCTGGAAAATTGTCATCACCACCTCTAGCCACAGTGACACGAGTGAAACTGTATTGAAGCAGTGCATGGAAATCACTGGCTGAATGTAAACGAATGTCACCAGTGACGTCACAAAACCACGCGATCGTCCATCTCATTAAAGGGAATAACAACAAGACACTAGTTAAAATGGCGTGTGCACCAAAGTTTAATATTATATATACTACATGCCAAAATAAAAACAATTAGTAAAAACATTATTTATAAGTAAAATTATTCGAAGTTAATGAGATGAGAGATCGCGTGGTTTTGTGACGTCGCTGATGACATGAATTTACATTGGTGATTTCTATGCAATGGTTCAGTATAGTTTCGCGTTACTGTGGCGAGTGATGCCGATGCAAATTTTCAAGAATAAAGAGTACAATGTAACGATTTCGAACCGCTAGCGGCAAGTGATACCGCATAATCATCTTTCAATTCGGCTCTTTCGGAGCAGTTTAGCGACGCCAGTAGCCTTTGACTTCGATTTTATTTACTTTCTGACCGATCCATGAAAACGATCACTTAGAGCTGCTAAACGTCTCCTCGTATATCTATCATACGCATGCACATGTGACGTGGTCAAAATATTACTCTTACTTCCAAATAAAGAAAACAATTACGAAAACAAAAACTTACCATCTCCTATGCCTAGCTTCGCGGAGCTAGCCGTAGAGTATATAGCTAGTTTTTGTTTTTTGTAAATTGTTATCGCTACATGGACGTAAGAGTAATGTTTAACCGTGACATGTGTATGTGCATGGTAAATATATGAGAAGTTTGGCGGCTCTAGGTGGTCGTTTTCATGGTTAGGTCAGAAAGTAAACATCGCAACAGCAGGAGTAGCGCTGACGGGTGGTGGTGATTTCGGCCGCCCGTGAATTCGGCCCCACTGCCATGTGCACTTTATAATGGCGTGAATAGGATGTGAATTCGGCCGATGTTATTTCGGCTTGGTGATTTTGATGACTGAGTTGACACACAATATCTATTCAATTCTGGCTGGTAAAGCCTTCACTTTAAGAGTTTGCTATTCCTGTACTTGTCATCAAAGAAATGCCAAATTTAATTTGATACTGTTGGAGTGCAATGCTTTGTCTGTTTCGTACAATGAGCAGGTGCGAATAAAATGCTCCACATTCAAAATGATCTGACGAAGAACATTGTATATATCAAAGACCACATGCAGGTGGCTCCGTTCTATTCACAATACAATAATCGCGTATCACTGTCATTGCTATGTATTTGATTTAATTGAGCAAATTTCTGGGGAGAATTCCCCTGCAGAAGGGTAGCGCATGAAAATATGAAATATATAAACAAGATATTATGAAAATTGTAACTTTATTTATTTAAATTATTAAACTGTATATAATATTATTGTTTTTGGTGTAATATATATATATGATATTAATTTTAAGGAAATAACGAATTGCATATGAGTTCTAATGATCGTCTAGCTGACTGTGTGTTAAAATTCTAAAACATAGCGCCATATTTTATGCGAAATGAAGCGAAAGCTATAAAAGCGGTTACAAAGTAACCATCTTGGGTTAAAGTGGAACTAAATCAATTAACACATGATATAATATATGTTTTATTTACAGTAAGACACACATTTAGATTCATGTGTCCGGTACAGAATCGTTTGGGCTGAGATCACTATGCCCTCTGGGTTCTGAGGCCGAAGTCACCAGAGTTGCGGGCTCCAAAGAATGCTCCCCGAATTCACCGAACCGAAATCACCGTGTCCCGACGTCATCTGTATCCGCGCTGACAGCTCGCTTCGATCCGAGGTGTACCGTGGTCGTCGACGCCCGAGTCGCTTCCTGGGTTCCACGGAATGATGGCATCAGCAGTGTATGAATGGAAAGTCCCAGTCTCGTAGCAATTCTTTATCATCAGTGACGTCATAATCGATGCAGGCCGGTAGAACAGAATATTATTTTGAATTATTAATTAATTGAATTCTAATGAATGTTTCGGCGTTGTGGAAATGGAAATATACTACAAGATGTAATATGATATGATTTCAAGCAATCGTTGTTTGTATTCCCTTTAACTTCGAATTTTACCCGCGTTTGACGCATTAAACATATAAATTTACCTATACATACATTTTCTGTAATTTTCTTAGGTTGGCATATAATGCATAAAATATTATGAAACTACGCACCGAAAAAGCAGGTTAACTATTGATTTGTTGTTGTTCCCACCTTTATGAAAGATATAAAAAAAACTAGAGGGTAACGTTAATAAAGATAAAAGAGCTAGAGGGTAACGTTAATAAAGATAAAAGAACTAGAGGGTAACGTTAATAAAGATAAAAGAACTAGAGGGTAACGTTAATAAAGATAAAAGAACTAGAGGGTAACGTTGATAAAGATAAAAGAACTAGAGGGTAATGTTAATAAAGATAAAAGAACTAGAGGATAACGTTGATAAAGATAAAAGAACTAGAGGGTAACGTTAATAAAGATAAAATAACTAGAGGGTAACGTTAATAAAGATAAAATAACTAGAGGGTAACGTTAATAAACATAAAGAACTAGAGGGTAACGTTAATAAAGATAAAAGAACTAGATGGTAACGTTAATAAAGATAAAAGAACTAGAGGATAACGTTGATAAAGATAAAAGAACTAGAGGGTAACGTTGATAAAGATAAAAGAACTAGAGGGTAACGTTAATAAAGATAAAAGAACTAGATGGTAACGTTAATAAAGATAAAAGAACTAGAGGATAACGTTGATAAAGATAAAAGAACTAGAGGGTAACGTTAATAAAGATAAAAGAACTAGATGGTAACGTTAATACAGATAAAAGAACTATAGGGTAACGTTAATAAAGATAAAATAACTAGAGGGTAACGTTAATAAAGATAAAATAACTAGAGGGTAACGTTAATAAACATAAAGAACTAGAGGGTAACGTTAATAAAGATAAAAGAACTAGATGGTAACGTTAATAAAGATAAAAGAACTAGAGGATAACGTTGATAAAGATAAAAGAACTAGAGGGTAACGTTAATAAAGATAAAATAACTAGAGGGTAACGTTAATAAAGATAAAATAACTAGAGGGTAACGTTAATAAACATAAAGAACTAGAGGGTAACGTTAATAAAGATAAAAGAACTAGATGGTAACGTTAATAAAGATAAAAGAACTAGAGGATAACGTTGATAAAGATAAAAGAACTAGAGGGTAACGTTGATAAAGATAAAAGAACTAGAGGGTAACGTTAATAAAGATAAAAGAACTAGATGGTAACGTTAATAAAGATAAAAGAACTAGAGGATAACGTTGATAAAGATAAAAGAACTAGAGGGTAACGTTAATAAAGATAAAAGAACTAGAGGGTAACGTTGATAAAGATAAAAGAACTAGAGGGTAATGTTAATAAAGATAAAAGAACTAGAGGATAACGTTGATAAAGATAAAAGAACTAGAGGATAACGTTGATAAAGATAAAAGAACTAGAGGGTAACGTTAATAAAGATAAAAGAACTAGAGGGTAACGTTAATACAGATAAAAGAACTAGAGGGTAACGTTAATACAGATAAAAGAACTAGAGGGTAACGTTAATACAGATAAAAGAACTAGATGGTAACGTTAATACAGATAAAAGAACTAGAGGGTAACGTTAATACAGATAAAAGAACTAGAGGGTAACGTTAATACAGATAAAAGAACTAGAGGGTAACGTTAATACAGATAAAAGAACTAGAGGGTAACGTTAATACAGATAAAAGAACTAGATGGTAACGTTAATACAGATAAAAGAACTAGAGGGTAACGTTAATACAGATAAAAGAACTAGAGGGTAACGTTGATAAAGATAAAAGAACTAGAGGGTAACGTTAATAAAGATAAAAGAACTAGAGGGTAACGTTGATAAAGATAAAAGAACTAGAGGGTAACGTTAATAAAGATAAAAAGAACTAGAGGGTAACGTTAATACAGATAAAAGAACTAGAGGGTAACGTTAATACAGATAAAAGAACTAGATGGTAACGTTAATACAGATAAAAGAACTAGAGGGTAACGTTAATAAAGATAAAATAACTAGAGGGTAACGTTAATAAAGATAAAATAACTAGAGGGTAACGTTAATAAACATAAAGAACTAGAGGGTAACGTTAATAAAGATAAAAGAACTAGATGGTAACGTTAATAAAGATAAAAGAACTAGAGGATAACGTTGATAAAGATAAAAGAACTAGAGGGTAACGTTGATAAAGATAAAAGAACTAGAGGGTAACGTTAATAAAGATAAAAGAACTAGATGGTAACGTTAATAAAGATAAAAGAACTAGAGGATAACGTTGATAAAGATAAAAGAACTAGAGGGTAACGTTAATAAAGATAAAAGAACTAGAGGGTAACGTTGATAAAGATAAAAGAACTAGAGGGTAATGTTAATAAAGATAAAAGAACTAGAGGATAACGTTGATAAAGATAAAAGAACTAGAGGATAACGTTGATAAAGATAAAAGAACTAGAGGGTAACGTTAATAAAGATAAAAGAACTAGAGGGTAACGTTAATACAGATAAAAGAACTAGAGGGTAACGTTAATACAGATAAAAGAACTAGAGGGTAACGTTAATACAGATAAAAGAACTAGATGGTAACGTTAATACAGATAAAAGAACTAGAGGGTAACGTTAATACAGATAAAAGAACTAGAGGGTAACGTTAATACAGATAAAAGAACTAGAGGGTAACGTTAATACAGATAAAAGAACTAGAGGGTAACGTTAATACAGATAAAAGAACTAGATGGTAACGTTAATACAGATAAAAGAACTAGAGGGTAACGTTAATACAGATAAAAGAACTAGAGGGTAACGTTGATAAAGATAAAAGAACTAGAGGGTAACGTTAATAAAGATAAAAGAACTAGAGGGTAACGTTGATAAAGATAAAAGAACTAGAGGGTAACGTTAATAAAGATAAAAAGAACTAGAGGGTAACGTTAATACAGATAAAAGAACTAGAGGGTAACGTTAATAAAGATAAAAGAACTAGAGGGTAACGTTGATAAAGATAAAAGAACTAGAGGGTAACGTTAATAAAGATAAAAAGAACTAGAGGGTAACGTTAATACAGATA
This sequence comes from Lamellibrachia columna, assembly GCA_963662155.1. Lineage (NCBI taxonomy): Eukaryota > Metazoa > Annelida > Polychaeta > Sabellida > Siboglinidae > Lamellibrachia > Lamellibrachia columna. The sequence continues at coordinate 63,452,506 of OY759261.1, forward strand.
AAAGAACTAGAGGGTAACGTTAATAAAGATAAAAGAACTAGAGGGTAACGTTAATACAGATAAAAGAACTAGAGGGTAACGTTAATACAGATAAAAGAACTAGAGGGTAACGTTAATACAGATAAAAGAACTAGAGGGTAACGTTGATAAAGATAAAAGAACTAGAGGGTAACGTTAATAAAGATAAAAAGAACTAGAGGGTAACGTTAATACAGATAAAAGAACTAGAGGGTAACGTTAATACAGATAAAAGAACTAGAGGGTAACGTTAATAAAGATAAAAGAACTAGAGGGTAACGTTAATAAAGATAAAAGAACTAGAGGGTAACGTTAATAAAGATAAAAGAACTAGAGGGTAACGTTAATAAAGATAAAAGAACTAGAGGGTAACGTTAATAAAGATAAAAGAACTAGAGGGTAACGTTAATAAAGATAAAAGAACTAGAGGGTAACGTTAATAAAGATAAAAGAACTAGAGGGTAACGTTAATACAGATAAAAGAACTAGAGGGTAACGTTAATACAGATAAAAGAACTAGAGGGTAACGTTAATACAGATAAAAGAACTAGAGGGTAACGTTAATACAGATAAAAGAACTAGAGGGTAACGTTAATACAGATAAAAGAACTAGAGGGTAACGTTAATACAGATAAAAGAACTAGAGGGTAACGTTAATACAGATAAAAGAACTAGAGGGTAACGTTAATAAAGATAAAAGAACTAGAGGGTAACGTTGATAAAGATAAAAGAACTAGAGGGTAACGTTAATACAGATAAAAGAACTAGAGGGTAACGTTAATACAGATAAAAGAACTAGAGGGTAACGTTAATAAAGATAAAAGAACTAGAGGGTAACGTTAATAAAGATAAAAGAACTAGAGGGTAACGTTAATACAGATAAAAGAACTAGAGGGTAACGTTAATACAGATAAAAGAACTAGAGGGTAACGTTAATACAGATAAAAGAACTAGAGGGTAACGTTAATACAGATAAAAGAACTAGAGGGTAACGTTAATACAGATAAAAGAACTAGAGGGTAACGTTAATACAGATAAAAGAACTAGAGGGTAACGTTAATACAGATAAAAGAACTAGAGGGTAACGTTAATAAAGATAAAAGAACTAGAGGGTAACGTTGATAAAGATAAAAGAACTAGAGGGTAACGTTAATACAGATAAAAGAACTAGAGGGTAACGTTAATACAGATAAAAGAACTAGAGGGTACCGTTAATGAAGGAACAGTGTAGATTCGATAACAGAACGTACTCATTCTCACTCACAGAGAACAATAAATGAATGGAACAAATTATCTACAGATTGCTTAAATTCTAGCAGCATGAATATGTCTAAAAAACCAAAATTGACAAATATCTCAGAATGGCGGCTTGCACATTGATGACAAATTGTTGGACTCTCGATAAGTCAATGGCTTCCTTGTCCACTTTCCGTGTTTTATTCTCTGGGTGGCGATGTTAAATATTTTAAAATCATGTTAAAATAATATATCCACTGGTAGTTTGCCTCCATTGTCCGATAAGACAAGCCCGGCAGACTGACCCCTGTTCGTACAAATTCCATTCACACTGCTTTTGTCTCCATCTATCAACTCACCTTTCGCCAATGTTACTGGTGCAGCGTATCCGGATAATTGTGTGCGACTTCACGTTTCTAAATGAACACATTACATTATTTCTATCTGATCATACGGTTGGCCTAAGTGGTCAAGTCCAAAGTCCGAACATTATTGGTTGTTTATTGAATCTCGTACTCCCTGTCACACGAGTGTTAGCTCATCTACTTACAGACAATGCTCACTGGCGCCACAATACTGTGATTCGTACAATAGTGAACTCAAATTAAAATCCCGTTTAATAAAGCGCGTAGCACCATATCAAATGTCGTCGATGAAACTATGAAAGCATAAATTGTTTTAATATCGGCACTAATTGCCGTCTGACTAAGCTGGAACATATATAAAAATACACCACTCGAAAGAAAAAACTAACAAAATACGCCCTCTCAAGTCACGGAAGCGTAGAAAGGACATGATGCTAATCGCAAAACATGTTTTGTGAGATAACTAGCTTCGTGTTTTAAGCAGAAACTGTCTCATTATATCAAGAAACTAGTTACCTATCATGTTTTTAACAAGTAACTAGATATAATAAGTCAGGTGACTAGTTTCTTGATATATGACTAGTTGTTTTATATAACACGAGCATTATCTTGTTATATCATAAAACTAGTTACTTACCTTGTCTTAATAAGAAACGTTTTTATATCAAGAAACTAATTACCTAAATTGTTATAACAAGAAACAAGATATAAAAGTGACGTGACTGATTTCTTGATACAACAAGAAACTATCACGTGATCCAATTATATTGCGGCAACTTTTTGGTGGGCACACACGAAACACTATTGTATTTTTTGTTTGGCCGGTGTCTTTCCGCGACCGCGTGTGGGTGTCGGACGCACTCCTTCGAGCGCCCCCGCGTTTCCACGTCAAGGGCGGATCTCATTATGTCCATGCTGGGACTGTGGACAACATCTATACTCCTTGCACATTGGCCTATCGACACGTGTATTTGTCAGTTGCTGTGTTAACTAGCCATAATATAGTGGACTCCACATCTACTAGTTTCCTGTTTAATTACTACAAGAAATTTGCTATTACAAGTTATGTAACTAGTTTTTTATGTAACAAGATAACTTGTTATAACAAGAACATGATCTTGTTATAACAAGTTATGTAACTAGTTTTTTTATGTAACAAGATAACTTGTTATAACAAGAACATGATCTTGGTATATCAATACACTAGTTATAAATCTTGTTGTTACAAGTAAGTAGTCATCTAAAACAGGAAACTAGTTTCGTGATAAAACAAGACACTCTTTTATAACTAGTAACTAGCTCGAGGGTCGCGGTGGCGTCGTCGCTAGAACGTTGGGCTCTCAATCGATTGAACCCGGTATAAAATCCTCTTGCTGCGTTTTCGAAGCTTTGACAATTTCGTTCATCCCACGGTGCCACACTTCACTCAGCTGTATAAATGAGTTCCTGGCTACAGACAGAGATGAACGAATAGTCTGCGCGCAGTAATGGCATCATGGCTGAATGCTTCCCAGAGAAGTCTAGATGGCGTTGGAATGAACAGGTCTGCCCGAGGTGAAGCGTAAAGTACTTTGAGCAGTCCCAAGGACTGGATACCGCGCTATATAAGAACATACCTTTACCTTTATTGTCTTCTTTTTATTACAATATGTATGCAACTTGTTTATTTATATAAAAAGAACGTTTCTTGTGATAACAAGATAACGTTCTATTTATATCATGAAACTAGTTACCTACCTTGTTATTACAAGATAATAGTTATCTCATAAGTTACCCACCATAAATGTTCGATTGTCCCTCGTTCTGATACTGACTTTTGCGCGTCCTTGTTTACGATTACGCTTAATGATTCTGTTTTGTTGCGCCTCTGAGCTCAGGTTCCTGAGGATATAGGCGCCATAGAAGTCAATTATTATTATTATTATTATAAAATATGTTTTACGATTTGCATCATGTTTGAACGTGTGAGACGGTGTGCTTTCATCATAAAGCCGTGTTGTGTAATATAGTATATTAATATTTTAGCAACATTTGTTGATTCCACATATATGTTAATATTAATAATATTATATACATATATATATATATATATATATATATATATATATATATATATATATATATATATATATATATATATATATATATATATATGTTAATAGCTAAATATGCATTGTTCGACCTGAATATTCTATATCCGGTCGACAAACTATGGACGACTAAAAAGCGTAATGTTTACGCCATGAAATACTTTATTGTAGTGTTTACGTAATGAAACGCTTCATTGTAGTGTTTACGTAATGTAGCACTTTAATGTAGTGTTTACGTAATGAAACGCTTCATTGTAGTGTTTACGTAATGTAGCACTTTAATCTAGTGTTTACGTAATGAAACGCTTCATTGTAGTGTTTACGTAATGTAGCACTTTAATGTAGGGTTTACGTATCTAATTTTAGATCTTGCAAATATTTTCGAAATATGTCTGCCCGAGATACGTTACATCGGTTGTTTAATCATTTGATTATCACGTGAAAGATTTGTCTATATGGGAATCGGGTGGCAGTGTGTTCAGGAAACGTGTTGTTTATCAGAAGTCTCATATAGATTTGTCTGTATTCCCATTCTGCTGCAATTATGCAATGTATTCCACGATTTCTCACGTATGTTTTGTCCATATATATTTGCGGGTACATTCTTATAAAAAAAACAGACACCTTGGCTATTCAGTCGTTAGTATTGTATGATGTTGAACCATATTGGAAGATATTAATGTGTTTCCGTTCAGTTTTCTAGTTGCACAGAGCAGACGTTCTACGAGTGAATGAAGATTGACACACATAGCAACAAACACCAGTTCGCATGCTGTTGGTTTGCAGAGAGTACAGAAATACTTCGTCTTTGTATAGCCAGATTGTTGTCATTTTAAAAACATATTCATACTACTAGCATTACAATAAGTAGCTAATTTGTTCCTATTCCTTTCTGGTATCCAATCTACTGTTGTGTTTTACTAATACTTAGCCTAGTGTTTTTACTTTCCTTAAGATGAAATACAGTAACAGATTGGTCTGACATTTCAGAACTAATTGGTACACGTGAATAATTTTTATAATATCTTCTATTACATATTTTTCATCCGTCTTCCCATATCCTGTCTGTAGGCATTTTCATTTCCCAAAATTTATCAAGGTAGCAAACTACCCTGAAATCACGCTAATTGCGCATCGGTCTGTGCACGCGATACGTTCGCGTAATCGTTAGATGAAACCAACGCAAAAGTTGTACAGCTTATTGAAACCACGTCCACAATACAAACAGGAAACACAAATAATATATTGGTAAAATAGCAGAAATAAGAACCGAAGAAATTCTAGGATAAACATTAACGACAACCGGAAGTTAGTCTCGGGGTTGGTGGCTGATAGGGTCTGTGGTAACGTGCAACTTCTATCCATCTACATTACTATCGGAAAGAATCATTACGCGAAATAAAACAGAGTGTAAGAAAACCATCGACGCGATCAGAATGTAATGTGTCTATGAAACGGCGAAGAAACAGTGGCAGACATTTAGAAGCATTAAGTCACAAGAGGTGTGTTACACAAAAGCTGTCCAAGAGACATATGCCTTTATTACTGACCACATGTAATAAAGGAATGTGCCGCAGCAGCAGCAGCAGCAGCAGCAGCAGCAGCAGCAGCAGCAGCAGCAGCAGCAGCAGCAGCAGCAGCAGCAGCAGCAGCAGCAGCAGCAGCAGCAGCAGCAGCAGCAGCAGCAGCAGCAGCAGCAGCAGCAGCAGCAGCAGCAGCAGCAGCAGCAGCAGCAGCAGCAGCAGCAACAACAACAACAACAACAACAACAAATATAATTCTGCAACGAATCAAACGTATGAAAATCACCCATACACAATATTTACTGGAATACATGTTGCACTAATTTATCATGAAATGGCGCTATATACTTGGATCACGTGACAGTATATTGATCTGAAAGGAGCTTATACCGTGTTTGCTTCCTATTATATCAAGAAAGTAGTTATTTATTTTGTTATATCAAGAAAATAGTTACGTAACATTTGATTTCTAGTTTCCTGTTATAACAAGGTAGGTAACTAGTTATGGAAATAAGAAGATACATTTTTATAATACTTATTTGTCATAACAAGACGTATAACTAGTTTCTTCATATAACAAGATACTCTCCTTGCTAAAATTATATCAAGAGGCTAGTTGCCTAATATGTTATATCACGTGTCTAGTTATTACACGACTGGTAACTAGTTTCGTGATATAACAAGAACGTAATAACACGAATCTATTTTATAACTAGTTTGTTCTTTTCATAATAAGATATGCAACTAGTTTATTACAAGCGTCAGCTACGTTTTCACCAGCCTGTTGGCCATTTCACCGCTCAAGCAAGGTGACGTGTCAGTGTGACGCGTCACTGCTTGTGTTCGTACAGACTAGGGCGATCCCCCAATGTGAGTCAAGGGTCGTTTTAAAGGCAAATACACTGGATGCCTCCGTCGCATGAGTAGGCTGTGCATTCCAGGCAGTGCATCGGCGGAACATAAGATGAGAACAGATACAGCGGCGGCTGAAAATGGTGTGATCCAACTGTGATCCAACTGTGATCCAACTGTGATCCAACTGTGATCCAACTGTGATCGAAGGCAGAGAGGAGACGCGACAACAGCTTCTCATTTCAAGACACGTAATGGCGACAGTGAGCACCTCGTTCGAGTGCATTCGGCTGTTAATTTGGCTTTCGTTTGATTTATTTAGTGATCAGTATGTTACAATGCAAAGTTCAATTCGTTCGTTGTACATACAACACTCACACTCAGAATATCAATAAACACACAATCGCTGTCAAGGTCTATGTAAATAAACTGTCACACGCATAAGAAGACGCCTTCACGTGTGTTGTCATGCATCTTTAAGCCAAAGTGAGCGTGAAAATGTTCATCAAGTTGGTAGATATGTATGAGTAACTTAATCAGTAATTATGGGACGACTAGTTCTTCTTCTGCTCACCAGGTGTCTTGGTAAGCAGACTGTCTCATACGTGGGTAAGTCGGTAGTACCCCTCGTCTCGATTCATGATTAGAGTCGTCTTTCTGATCCACATAGCATCTTTAATTCATCTAACGTTTATGTTGCTCTCTGTGTCTATCACCTTTTCTCTCAGTCATCGAGTAACTAGAAAGATGTGGGTAAACAAGTTGAACCATAAAGAAAGTGAAAACACAGCAAGGAAATACCATGGAAAGAAAGGATAAGAATGCAAAGAAATCCAAAGGTATTGTCACTCTCTTGTACGTCAAAGGAGTAACATAACCTATACAGCGAAATACAGGTTATGCTTCATAATTTATATAGCGCCGATACAATTTTGCGAAAATATGATCATTGATGAGGTTAGAGTCGTCGATATTGTTAATAACGTTGCCGTATCTCGGAGGTCTATAGCGGGTCAACATCATAATTACACTCAAAACATTATGCAGCCATGTTACAACCACTCAACCCTAGAAAGATCTCTAACCGCTTATTTCCTCCTATGTGACGGATCATGTCTTCAATTTGTCAATTGATGCCCTGCCTCTTAATAGCATCGAACCTGTGACTCACTCTACAATAGACAGCTCAAGCGGACCAAGACCAAGACTGACTCGGCCAGACAGAGCGATACGTACCATGGAGAGGCCTTTCTTCTACAGCGATATATAATTTTTGTGGTATCCGGACATTTAGCCAATGGACATTTAGCCAACAGACACTTAGCCAATGGACATTTCGCCAATGGACACTTAGCCAACGGCCATTTAGCCATCATTTGCAGGGGGGGACATTTCGCCAACATTCAAAAAATTATATCTTACATTTTGGATATCTTTATTGTTTTTGATAATGTCCATGATAAGCAAATCTTGATGAATGATTAAACTTGCATTTTCACTCACCTTTTTATTCATTATTTTCCCAAAAGAAAAAAAGTTTATTTGGTAAATCACATGATGGAAAATATGAAGTTTAAGATTGATATATTTTAATTATTTATAAAGTGTTATATTTTCCTTTGAAAATGACCTTTCAATAATTACCATCATGATTTAATGCCGAGACCAACTGCTATGCATTATTTCCCCACCCTTTGGCTTAATTGGAGACAATCCCAGATATATGTGGCTTCATGTCAAGCTAGAATGAGCTCTTTGTAAGTGATCAGCTTATCCATCTGGGCTTCAATCTTGATTAGAATAGGCGATCCTCCATCACAATTGGCCCAATTTAATTTCATTCACCTGGAACACATGGCTTCCATGGGCTAATGGGATAAAAGGACTACCCAATATCAGAAAGTAAATCTTACACAAGTTCAACCATGGAGATTATAACTACTAGCCGAGGGAAGCAGAAAGTTTGTCTGGAAGGTTTTATGTATACCAAGCAGATAACTTCCAAAAACCAGATTAGATGGCAGTGTGTTAAACGCAACAACCACTGCAAGGGTGTCATATCTACAACTCTTGACCTTAGTCAGGTACTCAATACCAAACCTCACAACCATGATGCAAATCCAATGGAAGTTGCAGTTGCCAAGACCAAAGTCGATATGAAACATTTAGCAGCCAACACCAGAGAACGACCAGCAACAATAGTGTCTGCCAAACTTGCTGAACTTCCTGCTGCTGCCAGGCAGTTAGCTAGTGAGGAAGATGCCATGAAGAAGATGATACGACGCGTACGAAAAGGCCAAGCCCCTCCAGTTCCAGCTTCACTCAGTGAACTTACCATTGAAGGCGAATGGACCCAAACATCAGGCCCTACACCAGAACCATTCCTGATCTACGACAACGGCCAACACTCAGATTCCAGGATAGTTGATTTTGCATCCCCACCTGCCCTGCGTACGCTCTCTACAGCTGACACATGGTTCATGGATGGCAACCTCGCTATGGCACCACCTGGATTCCTTCAACTATATGTTATCCGGGTCCCCCTTGGATCCACGACTGTTGGTATAGCATATGCCCTGCTACAACGCAAGACCCAGGACACATATGAGGAACTCCTCCGTGCCTTGTTGGATAAGTGCAGCTCTATGGAACTGTATCCGGATCCCAGAACCATTATGGTTGATTTTGAGCAGGCTGTTTTCAGTGCCATTGGAGCAACCCTGGACAATGATGTCCAAGTCAGGGGCTGCTTCTACCATCTGACCCAGGCAACCTGGCGAAAGATACAAGAGCTGGGTCTAGTGCCTCAATACAGGGATGACGAGGACTTCAAGTTGTTCTGCGGACAATTAGATGCCCTAGCCTTCCTGCCCACCGAAGATATCCCTGAGGGAATCATGTACCTCCGTGGTAATACCCCTCCTGATGCAGAACCTCTGGTGGATTACTTCGACCAGACTTACGTCACTGGCACTTACCGTCGTGCTGGAGTTCCACGAGATGGTCCATATGGAGCAGCCATTGTTCGTATGAGGAGAGTTCCTCCTCGGTACCCACCTGCCTTGTGGAATGTTCACCAGGCCACTCTGGATGATGAACCAAGAACTAACAACCAGTGTGAAGGCTGGAACAATCGCTTCACTCATTTGGTTGGCTACCAGCATCCCTCCGTGTGGACCATGATAGATGCCTTGAAGAAAAAAGATGCAGTGGCTTGCACTCACATCGCCAAAGATCTAAACGGTCAACCTCCCAAGAAGAGGGTTAGGTGTGAATACAAGGACATGCAGATCCGTCTGCGTACACTGTGTGAAGATCGTGCAGCAGGCAGGAAGACCATCCCTGAACTACTACGTGGAGTGGGTCATAACATACGCTGGAAGCCTGTCAACCGTGAGAATGAAGATTGATTATAAACAGCTGTGGACTCAATATATGCAATGTTCGTGTTTGCAAGTTTTAGAATATGAGACATTACTTTGTGATCGTTACATTCGTACAATGAATAAAATAAAATACAATTACTTACACTTGTATTGCATTTATTGAAACAACTATATTTATGGTGAAAGCACACAGAAACATAATATAATTTTTTGAATGTTGGCGAAATGTCCCCCCTGCAAATGATGGCTAAATGGCCGTTGGCTAAGTGTCCATTGGTGAAATGTCCATTGGCTAAGTGTCTGTTGGCTAAATGTCTGTTGGCTAAATGTCCCGGATTCAATTTTTGTATACCTGTATACCTGATTGAACCTCACGAGCTATAGCCAGGTACTCAGTTGTACAGCCGAGTGAACTGTGCCAACGTCTGGTGAAAGAAATTTTGAAAGCTTTAAAACGAGAGCAGGAGGATTCGAGACATAATTATTTCCGTTGATAATCCTATGTTCTCACCACTACGCCACTCAGCCATACAACGTGAATGAACATTTGCAACTACAATATGGAATATAATTATTTACTAAGCAGTTGTCACCTGTGTGTCCGATCAATAAGTGCTTCTAAAAAGACCACTTTGTGTTGAAGATTCTGTAAGCAATACAGTTTCGCGATCGCCGCGTGTAGTAAGCCTGCTGTTGTCGAACAATTAGAAACAGTCTCTAAATATAAACTGTACATGAACAAAGACGTGTTTGTATAGAACAGCGAGGTGAGCAATTTATCTTTGATGTTCTATGTCTACAAGTTGGCCCGAAAATATCAAGTTCATTCTTTTTCGGAAAACGGTCACGTTCTGCGAATGTAAACTGACGCGAAATGCAACTGATTTCATGCACACCATGCACCTAGGCACGCAAGCATACAAACGACTTACACACAATATTTATTTAACGACAATCATAATGTTGCATCTACGCATGCTATTCACATTTACACCGAGTGGCAAGCCTGCTACGTTTGAACATCCGGTGTGTCCCCATTAGGCCCCAGGATTTTATTAAAACATGCCACCAAGTTCCCAGGATTTCTGGGAAATTTCGAGCGATTTTACCTCCTTGTGTTAACATTTTTTTTTTTAACTTTGAAAGTTGCGACTGACATTTGACAATGATCCCATGCTATAACCCTATGCAACTCACCGACGAAAATATGTGTTAGCTTTGCACCACTGAAAACTTTATAAAATTCTGACTGTTATTTTTCAGGTTACACCATATTTTATGATGACAAATATAGAAATAAAAATTGTCGAGATAGCGTGAACAAAACGGATGAAAATCATGATTTCCGAAAGGGCAACACATGCACGTAACGAGCTGTTGTTGTTGCAAAATGTATCCGCTAGGGTGTGGCAATTTTTTTTAGCGTTTAGTTCAGTAGTTATTCGCCAGGATTTTTTTAATAGAGGGTCCTGTATGCGGCCGGCGGCGGCCGTTGTGGGGTCTACTGAAGTGTTGTCCTACTATATTGCTAATATTTCCCTATCAGTAATTGAACCTTCGAATGATATCATATATATATATATATATATATATATACATATATATATATATATATATATATATATATATATATATATATATATATATATATATATATATATATATATATATATATATATATATATATATATATATATATATATATATATATCAAGTTCGTCAATAGCGAATATATATATATATTAACCAACTTAATTAATTGAACATAATATTGACAACATATCATTATAACTAAACGAACAGTGAAACCAATAATAATCGTAATTTGTGTCAATGTAACTACATGGTTTTCCCTCACTAACGAGCTGTTGGCGCCCGTCCATATTTGTATCATGGCAATATCTACCGCAATATCATTATCGGCTGAACAACGCTCTTAGTCCCTTCTTGGAGGCTTCGTACTTGGCAATGTAAATGGATGGATTGATGCAACAGTTAGCGAACAGGAGAATGTAGGTAAAACGGAAGATGTCGCCGAAGTCGGTCGTGACGCCTACAACGTAATAGACGTGTATTTTGTTCGGATGACAACATATGAAGTAGCATGCAGTGAAAATAGACAACGTTTTGATGACGTTCTTCTCCGCGTTCTTGGTTTTCTTACGCCTCGCATTTTGTTGGTTGTCGGGATATTGTGAAGTACTCGCTATTGACGAACTTGATGTCGCGTCTGAAATTCCCACTGAACCGGAAATTGACTGCAAGGTTTCGCCATACGCATGCTCTCGTCTCGGGAGGGAGGGACAGAGGGAGTTTTGAAAGGGTGGCTGATTTGAGGGTTTCTACTATAAATAGATGATCAGTATATATCACATGTTATATGGATACATTTTTGTTTACTTCTAGTGCATCAACATGTTGAAATGCGCTGACGTGGCCTGGTCATCTCTAAGACAAGGATAACGTTCAGGTGTGCACATCTGTGGATTAAAATTCATATCAAAGTCGATGCTTTACGTTTAAAATTGTAAACCTGGTGTCGACATGTTTATAACGTTATTACTACATCATCTGATGGTATCACCGAGTGTTAATTTAATTTTGTAGCATTATAGTAAAACCTTTACATTAAATTAGCTGAGATTAGTGATCTGATTAAAGGGGTGGCCTGACTTCAGAGAGTGGTCAATTACAGAGATGTGCATATCTGGCCAAAAAAAACAGGTTGCGATGGTGTGGCCGTATTAAAGGGGTAGACGTTTCCGAGGGTTCGGGGTCCAACTGTGCGTAACATTGAATTTTAACCTTGCCTTAGTGTTCAAGGAAACACCTTACTTGGACAAGTACCTTAGACAATTGCAGACTGATTATTCTTAAGCGTAACAAGTTACATTTGCTGTTGCGTATTACGATTGAGAATGATGATGGCGATAAAATGAAATGTACCGGGGTTTCGGGATGTCAGTTTTTATTTTTAATTGTACTTAGTTTCCGGTTCCATTAATTGACTAGTCTGCACAATATGTGTTTTGTTTACCAGACTCCGGTGGTTTATGGAAGCTTCTTTCAACGAGTCAGCCTTCTATGGTCGTTAGATTTAACAAGATTGCCATCCAAAGCAAATACCCAGATGGCAAGTGGACAAGTAAGCCATTGGCTTATCGAGAGTCCAACATTGTTTCATTTATGTGTAACCCGCCCTCCTGAGATATGTGTCAACCTTATTTTTAAACATATTCACTCTGCTAGCAGTTAAACAGTCTGTAGATAATGTGTTCCATTCATTTGTTCTCCTCTTTGAGAAAGAGTACTTTCTAATATCCAATCTACACTGATCCTTTAGTAATGCTAACTCATGTCATCTAGTTTTACTCTCTTTCTTGAGTGAGGAAAAATATTTAACTTTTTTTACTTTTCAATCGGACAGTTGTGTCAATATAATAAACGTTTAAAGTTAATTTGAATTGCATCGTATAAATTGATAAAAGTTAACTCTTAGTTTATGAATTAGTCAAATGTCCGGATGACATCGTAATATGCTAATTATGTATGCACCCAGAATCTGGGTGCATACATAATTTCCGTCAAAATAAAAAACACATTATGCAATGACGTAGCAAGTCGTAAACTCTAGTGCACAGTTGCAATGACGTAGCAAGTTGTAAACACTAGTGCACAATTGCAATGACGTAGCAAGTCGTAAACTCTAGTGCACAGTTGCAATGACGTAGCAAGTTGTAAACACTAGTGCACAATTGCAATGACGTAGCAAGTCGTAAACTCTAGTGCACAGTTGCAATGACGTAGCAAGTTGTAAACACTAGTGCACAATTGCAATGACGTAGCAAGTCGTAAACTCTAGTGCACAGTTGCAATGACGTAGCAAGTCGTAACCTCTAGTGCACAGTTGCAATGACGTAGCAAGTCGTAACCTCTAGTGCACAGTTGCAATGACGTAGCAAGTCGTAAACTCTAGTGCACAGTTGCAATGACGTAGCAAGTCGTAAACCCTAGTGCACAGTTGCAATGGCGTAGCAAGTCGTAAACAACAATCGCGTTGACCAGCCAACATAACACTCAGCACAGTCGATTTGAATGTTTAATTAACTTGTGGCAGTAGTGATTATGCTAAGTGGCGCCACTGTCGGGAATTTGGTATTTCCGTTTAATATTTTAAGGGATTTTAATGTCATATTATGCACCAGAAGCGCCATGGCTATTGCGAAGTGATATAATACATGTATATAATTATGTCATACACTGACAAACTAATATCTACCCTATCAGCTGTAGTGCCTTGTACAATCGACGTCACCACTATTATTTTGGGAGTGACGCACCGTTCCGCGTTTTGATTGGTCAACGCTGTAAAATTCATAAACTTTTATAAAAAGGAATCTCACAAAACACAGGAGTAAATATCATGTATATGTAATAATACAAACATTCTGACCGGCTTGGTGTTTTCCTGTTGTCTGTTCAAGGTGCATATATTCAATGTTGTTTTATTAATATTAAAATAATTAAAATAATAGTTTTGTTGTACGGTACTATGTGCGCCACCTGGGGGAACGGGAAGGGACCAATGTTTTGCGAAATCACTACAGCAGATGGCAGCATCTTTCTGTGAGCTGCAGTGTTTCGACAGCTTGCCTTAATCAGACTGACTAGATAACATCATCGTAGTCATAATACCAGATATTCCGACAAAAATAGTCACACAGACCAATATCTAAATGTGTCTGCATATCACCCACTATATCACCCACTATATCACCCACTATATCACCCACTATATCAGAGTATGGCCGCATCGCATCTGTGCATCGTTAGAGTGATGGGAAACAATTGAGGAAGAAGACAAACAGAAGGAGAGAACACACGGAGAAAACACTGACGGTGAGATGCAATGACATGTAGCACGGATTAGTGAATAGTAGTATAGTAGGTTGTATTCACTATGTAAATAGTTAATAGTTAGATTTAGGGCTTGGCCCATACCGTGAATATAACATATAATTATATTGTTAGACCTTATGTTTCTCACATCCTTGCGCAAACTCTTGATTTAACAACTCCCCTATTTTGATAACCACAATATGTGTCGTTTTGAGTTCAAAGTTCAATAAGAACCGCCCGTTTAAGCGTCAATGAGCTAGGATTTGCTAATATGCAAACACTGTGCACAGATCACCTCCACTAACGGAAAACACATTTTATTTTAATGACCTCTCATATGTATTGTCGTGTCAAAATAAACCGTGTATCGGTTGGTGTTGTATTTCGCCTGCAAGCGATACTGACATTAATGATGGTCGTTTAACTGTAAACGACATTATCGTAAATAACCTCCCGAATGGTGTGTGTGTGTGTGTGTGTGTGTGTGTGTGTGTGTGTGTGTGTGTGTGTGTGTGTGTGTGTGTGTGTGTGTGTGTGTGTGTGTGTGTGTGTGTGTGTGTGTGTGTGTGTGTGTGTGTGTGTGTGTGTGTGTGTGTGTGTGTGTGTGTGTGTGTGTGTGTGTGTGTGTGTGTGTGTGTGTGTGTGTGTGTGTGTGTGTGTGTGTGTGTGTGTGTGTGTGTGTGTGTGTGTGTGTGTGTGTGTGTGTGTGTGTGTGTGTGTGTGTGTGTGTGTGTGTGTGTGTGTGTGTGTGTGTGTCAGTAAATGAGCGGATATTTGACATATATCGCTTGACAATAAGAACGAACTCAGTATGACGGTTCGTCTGCTGGCGTAGCACCAAGGAGTTTATTGCACGTATTGTTAATATAGCTAACGCACATCCTAACAAACACGCATACTGCTGGAACACTTCAATGACAAGTTGAAGAAGTGACACTAGAATGTGAATACTCAAAGAGTTGACTACTTGTCACAGTGGTGTGATGATGGCGGGTAACACGTCAAAGGCGAGCCTGGACACTTGGAAGCGGTCCCGTGCTTCTGCATGCGTCTTTCTTAGATCAGCTTGTAGAAGCAGATCTGAAGGATAATAAATATATGTGCATGAACTGTCACGGTATTGCAAACGGGTGAATGACGACCACATATTACACATCGTGGGCAGCAATAGTTTCCTTTAATACCGGGGCTAGACAAGGCAACAAACCGATCGCCAAATTAGATTGCTATATAAACAAATAGTTGTCTTCACTTGATTTTAGTTTAACATGTTCTCGAAATGTATTTGTTTAACATTAATTCAGCAATCTCGAAGAAACGTGTGTATTTCTAAGTAAGCACAACATGCAGATATCGACGTATACAGGGTGGGACAGACGTAACGTAAACATATCATATATGTAACAGGTCTGGGTGATTTAAAAACCCTACAATAGTTAACAAGCACACACATTATATGTTTATAGTTAATAATAAAATGGCGAAATAGGCTCTCATGAGGCAGACGTCTTGTTGAAGGGTTCACACTTTCACATGGGGCTTATACATTCTAATCAATATGCAAGAAATCCAAATAACTAGATTAGATATACATTGTAATTCTAATAGTTGTCGCTTTGCTCTGTTCTCCGTGCTGCCGATGTTAACAACTTGTTGCAACCGATTTGGTTAGCATAACTAGTACGATTTGGTTAGCATAACTAGTACGATTTGGTTAGCATAACTAGTACGATTTGGTTGGCATAACTAGTACGATTTGGTTAGCATAACTAGTACGATTTGGTTAGCATAACTAGTACGAAAAATAAATAGCATACGTACGTTGTCCATGAATCCCCGGAAGTAGGTATCTTCACTCGGGTAGATGAATGAACCAATCACAAGAGGACAATGGCTGTTGCGGATTGGACCTGTAAATAAAACAAAACATGATATCACACCTTTCTCCCTACAAATAAATAAATTATTGTTTTATTGGAAACACTCGGAAATTCATTATATAAATGTTTCCACTTGTGAGCGAGTCTTTTTTTGTTAAATGTTTATTCTTGCGTCTGAACGCGCTTGGCATGAATTCACGACCGCGTATACATTATAAGTGCATGTGATGTGCGTTTAAGATGACATGTGTGTGTGTGTGTGTGTGTGTGTGTGTGTGTGTGTGTGTGTGTGTGTGTGTGTGTGTGTGTGTGTGTGTGTGTGTGTGTGTGTGTGTGTGTGTGTGTGTGTGTGTGTGTGTGTGTGTGTGTGTGTGTGTGTGTGTGTGTGTGTGTGTGTGTGTGTGTGTGTGTGTGTGTGTGTGTGTGTGTGTGTGTGTGCGTGTTAGCACGCATACGTCTAATTTCAAAATGCTGTGTCGCGTTCTAGGGCGCATACGTGTTCCGCGACTTACGCGTACAGTATGTAAATTTAACTCATAAAATGTTTCTAATTGTGATGCGGACGTTTCTATAGGCGCTTACCTCCGAATGGGTCGTCAACGCCAGCCTGAACGTTGTTTATAAACAGTCGGAAATCTCCTCCGTCCCACTCCATGCGAACACTTATGGGCGAAGCTTCAGGTGCCTGTCAACAACAATCAGAACCCATTGCAGCTGCCTGGCCATATAGAAATAAATCAATAAAACATATCTTTATCGTCTTCTTCATCGTACCAATGGAAACATGGACACTGACGAAGAAACAAGTAACACTTTAGAAAAGTGGTTTCACCCAAGTTAATAGGACGTGTAAAGGTCATGGCAAGTGTTATTTTCAGATTCAACGACGTGGAAATGTAATACGAATGTTCGCCGACAGGATTCTGCGGATCAATTACAAGCAAGTCAGTAAAATGCTGTGTTCTTGGTCTATCAGTGTGTATGACATTGCGTAGATACTCACAGCACCCATGGAGTTGACAGCGTTACCATAAAGGTCCTTCAGCCCACCGCCGAGGAACGCCCCCGAAGACGCCACATACAGCGAGTTTCCAATCGCCTTTTGTTGGTTGTTCAAGCAGTCGTTGCTTACGAACGCCTGGTCGTTCGTGTTTCCAGACTCTTTGTAGTAGTCGAACGTCACCCTGAACTGCTTGAAGTGATCGTAGCTGTTCGAGAAGTAGGGTATTTCAAGGCGGGCCGAGCCGTTGAAGTAGCCGCACATTCCGTCCGCACATTCGGTGTAACTGTCGACCGCGACACCGTCATTGAGGACGTACAGACCATTGGAGGCGGACGCGGTGCCGTCGTTAAAGTTGATGCACGTGATCTCTGGATTCTCAACTGAAAGCACATCCGGGAGTCAGCAACCGTTTCAGATCGTCCAAACGCAACTGTCTAAAGGAGTATATATTTCAATAAGCACTCGCATAAGATAGCGTAACAGTGTTTAGCTTATCTAGTGTCTACTTCGATAATTCAAATGAACATATTTTTTTATTGTCTTTTTACTGCGTATTTCCCAATCAAGTATCTACTTCGATAAGCATTTACGTAAGGTCGTCTAAACATTCATCCACAATTAAGTGACTACATCGATAGCATTCTTGTATTATTGTCTAAGCGTTTCCCCCTTGTCAAGAATCGCTTTAGATACGCATTCAGGTAAGAGTATAGACGTGTTGCCCTAATAATCGATTTTTTTTAGATAATATCGTCGAAACATCTCTCCATAAAACGCCAAACGTTCCATAAGCAGTCAAACGAGATGGTTAAGCACGTCTCACTATGCAAATATCAACTTTAAATATGATTTCATGCAAGCTCATTCAACGACGTTTCAACAGCAGAATTCGGGAAGCACCACTGTGGTATTACCAATGTATACTATAATTGTAAATTATATGATGATAATAATTAGTGATCACTCTTGTCGTAGCGATCATGAATGTTATTCCTACAAGGAGGCAATTTACAGTTGACTATAATACTACAGATCGTATTGTCGTGTGTGTGTGTGTGTGTGTGTGCGTGCGTGCGTGCGTGCGTGCGTGCGTGCGTGCGTTTGCGTTTGCGTGCGCGTGCGCGTGCGCGTGCGCGTGCGCGTGCGCGTGCGTGTGCTTGAGCGTGTGCGTGTGCGTGTGCTTGTGAGTGCGTGTGAGTGCGTGTGAGTGCGTGCGCGTGCGAGTGCGCGTGCGTGTGCGTGTACAATCATGATTCACTATCTCTACTGCATGCTCAATTTCAAAATGCTGTGTCGCTGTACATGTTTCCTTGCTGTACCGTGTTACGTACAGGTTACCTACCGGGAGTTGTAAAGGCCCATGTGCCGGTCTCGTGTGTCGAATTACCACACTCGGGCCCAGTGTAGACCGCGACGCAGCTCAGTTTCTCCTGGTCCCAGAATGTGCATGGTGGGCACTCCATTGAGAAGGCAGACCACGTAGATCCGTATCGCACACATTGGTAGTATTTGGCGCAGTTATTGGGATCAGCCGCATAGCCGGGCAGGCTCTTCGTGCGGTCGTAGCAGAGCGAACACTTTCCTATAACATCGCCCACACGCTATGCTATCATCAGTAATGCACGTTGATTTAACAGCAACTCGTGTTGCTTTTAATAGTAATATGTCGTAGGGGAGACCGGGCTAGTTGTAGCACACGTACTACAGACAAAAATATTAATGCATATTATTTTATCAATAGTTATAAGCATGATACGTGTGATATCACGTGGATCTGTTGAAAAGAAAAAAAGGCCCTATTTTAAAGAAAAAAACCCGGCAATTTGTTAAACTTTCGGTACTCTACCTGTTAGTGGTTTGTGTGCACATGACTTACCCTATACTGTTCTCTTTTGGTGGTTCTAGTCATATGTTCTAGCTGTTACGCAGGCCATTAATCAACGGTTTAAGTGTGTCTTCATGTAATGACATGTGTTATGAATTAGATGGCACTGGGGCAAGTTGTAACATTTCTCCGGACAGATTTTAACAATGCGGTATCAAGCGAAAACAATTTTCTTGGGGAGGCAGCGTGTTGTGAGAGTGTCAACCATTGTGAATCGGATGGCGATTAATAAACGTTTCGTAAATAACATGATTTTGTTCATTATAATGCTTGCGCTGAGTTCCAATAGAGATCGGCCCATTACTTGTTATATACGTATTTTAGGTAGGGCCAATTGATTCTTACAAGGAAGTCATATATCCTAAATATGCATTAACACAATTCAAAGACATTAATTAATTATACTGTCATGTTACATGTTGCAACAATGGAGAGTTGCCCCGCTGTCTGTGACAAATTGTAATACTTTAGGAGACCTCATAAAACGTATAATTGCGCAAATGTGTATTGCACTAAGCATTTATTTATGCACGTACTATCTGCTAGAAATATTTGCGATTTCTTTAACATTAAATTAGTTTCTATCAGGTAACAATTCGAACCGCAGTCCTGACATATGCTGTTTTGATACAACTAGCTCCGGTCTCCCCTACTGTTAAACATATCTGACATATTTTGGCCTTTGTTTATTAAACTAGTCTTCTTTCTGGCAAAATAACACGTCTGTTTGAGACTTTGCACTGGTTCTGTGTATGCCGGTCTCCCCTAATACGTCAAATTAGTCTAGGTCACCCCGACTTTATGAAACTATGCATGCGGTTATCGGTTGCCCTGGTTAACATGTTCCTGCTCAGTCATTCGGTGAAATGACCATGTTCTCAAACAATTAGAACACATTTTGAGTAAACCATCTCTTTTAGGTGCATAGCCCCAAAACCATGACGTTTGTTTCGCTTTAAGCAGTTGAGAAATAGAGAAAAAGAACGATACACAGACGGAGCGACAGACATGTATAATGACATTACTCTACCTTGAACATCGAATGCCGCGGTGGGTGCAGGGAAGTCGCAGCAGTGGGATTCGGGTTCGGGGTATCTGGTAGACCAGGGTTCGCCGACAACGAGACCATCAGGTAGCCACGAGTACCTGCTGGAATCCGCCTGGCATGTGATGGCGGCTGGGTGGAAATGAAATATAATTCAGTAGGTCCTGCATCGCTATTTTTAAAACAGGTTTGAAATAAGCTAATTGCCGAATTGGCTGCCGAAACAACATTCGTTGATAGCGTTCTCACGTAATAACAAGATACAGCAAACTTGTTATTCGCTTGCAATGTTGGAGAGTATGATGAACATAATATGTGTACATGATCATTTCATTGTACTCTGTATTTGTCGATGAATACATGTTACTTACATGCTGTAGCGAACGCCGAGAGTAGAAGGCCGATTACAAACATGATGATGTCTACAACACACGGCAAGGATAACATTATTATCTTTGTTGCTGTTATTGTTCATGTTTTGTGGCAAGGATAACATTATTATCTTTGTTGCTGTTATTGTTCATGTTTTGTGTTGGGCGCGATAGCATACCGGTTAGAAGGCCGGACTCTCAATCGAGAGAACCCGGTTTCAAATCCCACTGCGGTCGCTTCGAACCTTTGGCAAGTTTGATCACCCCACGTTGCCACAGTTCACTCAGCTGTATAAATGAGTACCTGGCAATACAGACTGTGGTGGATATGTGAACGAATAGCCTTCGCGCAGCAATTGCAGCCTAGCTGAATACTTCCCAAAGAAGTTGAGATGGCCTTGGAATGAACAGGTCTGCCAGGGGGTGAAGTGTAAAGCGCTTTGAGCAGTCCTATGGACCGGATACCGCGCTATATAAGAACGTCTCTTTACCTTTTTGTGAATAAGCGCGCATGCGCGCATGTGCGCGTATGGCTGTGAATGGACTGGTCGATTAATGGATGGATATGCGTGCGTGCTTGCGTACGTGTGTGCATGCGTGCATGAGTGCGTGCGTGCGTGCTTTCGTGCGTGCGTGTGTGCGTGCTTGCGTGCGTGCGTGCGTGCGTGCGTGCGTGCGTGCGTGCGTGCGTGCGTGCGTGCGTGCGTGCGTGCGTGCGTGCGAACAGTGGTAGACATCCATCTATTTGTTTCGTAGCTTAGCAGCTATGCGTTCCGACTAAATGAGATGTTTTTTAATGTATCGCATTTAGTTGGAACGCAGAGCTGCCAAGTACCTAAACAAGCCGAAATAGATTTGTACATTTTCTTGACGTGGAGAAGGTAGATAACCATTGCGACAGCGAGGGGAGAATGTGGGTGGTTCCTTATTACAGGAATAATTTATAATTTGGGGAAGTGCCCATATTGTGGTGTTTCAATCATAGAATACACTTACTACATTTTGGTCCATTTGTGCGCGTTTCTAACTAAACGCAACATCCAAATTAGGTTCGATGATATCTATTTGGGTTGGAAATCGGTACATTCGTTTGTTAACTTGAAATTGCGGCCTGGGCGTAGGTTTTGCTCCCAAAATCGGTACAACGTGAGATTAAAAGCCTAGACAACTTTGATCGTCTGGTTCTGATATAATTTGTTTTTTGATTCCGGAGTTGAAAGAAACATTGGAACTAGCGATTACTCGGTTGGTGCGCCCACTGTTTGGAACGCGCCCGCTCGCTGTTAGCGTTCGATCAGCAGGACGTAATTATAATAACACGTTGTCGTCATTTGGAGACTTGTCTTTTTAACCTTTCTTATCCTTCTTAACTCCATAACGCATCCATCCGTCTGTTGACAATTTTAACATTGTATGCCAATTTAGAGATTGCTTAAGCGTTTGGTTTCGATCTTGGCGTGAGTTTAGTGTATTGTATTATAGTGTATTATATTATGTTGTACAGCATTGTACGGTGCTCAGCTCTCACCTCCGTCATCACTGCTTGACATCGAATTATCTTAAGTGTACAACATTTAGTGCGACGCGCATACAGTTTGCGTATTCAGAATGTATTATACGATGAAAGTTAAGCCTTTTATTATTATTTCGTTAGTATCTGCTACTTTTCACAAAGTTTACTCTGTGTGTTTACCGCAGCAAATAATGTGCCTTGCTTAATAACAACTATGCAGTTATTTAAGCAGGCTCATTCGACATTTAAAATTACGCAGTCCGGTACTTACGTAGAGTACTTTTACTTCGTCGCGTCTCGTCCGAATCCTCCTCGCTTCTACCACATCGACTCCCTCATCCTCGTTTATCTAGGGGGGATTGACGTCACACCAGGACATGACGTCGCGAATAGCATGGTGATCGTTAAACCCGATCTACCGTACGGATACCTCAAGCCGTCGCCCGTTGGTCGTTCGCTGAATATCGGGTGACGTTGCACGCGGGTAACGACTTAAATACTGCCGTTGTGCCGTTAAAAGTTTCCCGCGATTGTCACCTTTGTGGATTAATTCACAGTCGTGGGCCGCTGATAGCGATATGTCTAACCAGGAGACGTAAACAAAACCGGACCGTTAATGGCAATACCTTCCGGAAGTAGGTATCGGGTGAACGGGTGACCGGGACATTACCATTCCAACTAGAAAGTCAACTTTGTCCGTATGTCTCATCAAAGTTAAAGTATACGACCTGATCGCTTTCATAAAGGCACGTCTACGCCAACCTCTGCTTTTTAGAAGTATTATTATTATTATTGTTGCTGTTAATATTAATGTTGTTGTTGTTGTTGTTGTTGTCCTGCTGACCGGCTGCAGAGTTTTCGTCAAATCATAGACTTTTCGAGAAAATCAACGTAGGATGTGTTCCCCGCCAGATGTCATAAAAAACAGGAAATCAACGTCCGCCGTCTTATACGTGTCTCGTTAAGTTCTGCTCTTCATACTTCATTGACGCTAAATGGAGTCCTTTCTCCCAGGTGCCCATTGTTGAGCCAACGTATCTTGGGCCTTCCTCTTGGCCTCTTTCCAGTCGACTTCATACTCAGTGACATCGTAATCATCTTCTCGTCTCATCACATGGCCACACCAATGTAATCATCTTCTCGTCTCATTACATGGCCATACCAATGTAATCATCTTCTCGTCTCATCACATGGCCATACCAATGTAATCATCTTCTCGTCTCATCACATGGCCATACCAATGTAATCATCTTCTCGTCTCATCACATGACCATACCAATGTAATCATCTTCTCGTCTCATCACATGGCTATACTAATGTAATCATCTCGTCTTATCACATGGCCTCTTTCCAGTCGACTTCATACTCAATGACATCGTAATCATCTTCTCGTCTCATCACATGGCCACACCAATGTAATCATCTTCTCGTCTCATTACATGGCCACACCAATGTAATCATCTTCTCGTCTCATCACATGGCCACACCAATGTAATCATCTTCTCGTCTCATCACATGGCCACACCAATGTAATCATCTTCTCGCCTCATTACATGGCCATACCAATGTAATCATCTTCTCGTCTCATCACATGGCCACACCAATGTAATCATCTTCTCGTCTCATTACATGGCCATACCAATGTAATCATCTTCTCGTCTCATCACATGGCCATACCAATGTAATCATCTTCTCGTCTCATTACATGGCCATACCAATGTAATCATCTTCTCGTCTCATCACATGGCCATACCAATGTAATCATCTTCTCGTCTCATTACATGGCCATACCAATGTAATCATCTTCTCGTCTCATTACATGGCCATACCAATGTAATCATCTTCTCGTCTCATTACATGGCCATACCAATGTAATCATCTTCTCGTCTCATCACATGGCCATACCAATGTAATCATCTTCTCGTCTCATCACATGGCCATACCAATGTAATCATCTTCTCGTCTCATTACATGACCATGCCAATGTAATCATCTTCTCGTATCATCATATGGCCATACTAATGTTATCATCTCGTTTCATCACATGGTCATACCAATGTAATCATCTTCTCGTCTCATCACATGGCCATACTAATGTAATCATCTCGTCTCATCACATGGCCATACCTATGTAATCATCTTCTCGTTTCGTCACATGACCATACCAATGTAATCATCTTCTCGTATCATCATATGGCCATACCAATGTAATCATATTCTCGTCTCATCACATGGCCATACCAATGTAATCATCTTCTCGTCTCATCACATGACCATACCAATGTAATCATCTTCTCGTCTCATCACATGACCATACCATTGTAATCATCTTCTCGTCTCATCACATGACCATACCAATGAAATCATCTTGATCACTACACTTGATCTTCCTTCCTGTATTGGTGACCAGTTCGCTGTCTGTCCCACTTGGTGATACCCTATATATCGTACGTGTTGCTTTCTGGCTGTTGTCTGTTGCAGTGCTTCCATGTCCAAGTCTCAGCGTCAAGGTCCTACATTTACTAACATAGGAGAATGGGTCTTAAAACGCTCTTGCCACCTAGCAGAAATCGCAGACAGCGCATACGTTATAGATGTGTTTGTTTTTACCACACACAGTGAGGATACGTGAACCTCTTGTTATAGCATGTGTATGTTTATATGTATGTGTGTGTGTGTGTGTGTGTGTGTGTGTGTGTGTGTGTGTGTGTGTGTGTGTGTGTGTGTGTGTGTGTGTGTGTGTGTGTGTGTGTGTGTGTGTGTGTGTGTCTGTGAGTGCGTGCGTGCGTGCGTGCGTGCGTGCGTGCGTGCGTGCGTGCGTGCGTGCGTGCGTGCGTTTTGCATTTCGGACGTCAAATTTGTTTTAACAATCAAATTGTTTTTTTTATTTCTTAACTATTGCTATTGTCAAAGTCACTTGCGAACTACCAAGTTATCCCGTCCGGGTGATGGACATTGTTGCCAGTCATTATAATGTATGATTCTTCACGCAAGCGAACTTTGCAATTCGCTACGTAACTAGGTAAAACAAATACTTAGGCTGTGAGTTACACATAAGATTACGGATAACCATACGAGACTATGTATTTCTTGGTGTAATAAAAATTTACATGCCACAACGTCATGGGATTACGCACTACATCGGGGGCGACTATTGGGTATAGTTTATTGTCGCGATAGTATCGCGATAACTGCAAGTCAGTAGGGGTATAGTAATATATCGAACTATCGTGATATTATTACAATACTATTGCGATAGTTTCATAACTATCGCGATAATACTGCAATAGTATCACGATAGTTCAATATATTACTATACCCCTACTGACACGTATTTGATAGCGACGTTTGTAATGCACTACGGAGAGACATTGTGAAATAAATACTGGTTACGTCCGATATGGTGCTTTCTGGTGAATATTGCTGGCAAGAAAGTCGTTTAACGACATGCTTATGTTTAAAATGTCTGAAGTTTAGTACTTGGTCCACGAGTTTATACCGTAATAAACTGTTCAACGTCACAGTATCGTTTACGCATCTAGGCGAATAACTCGCCCTATCTGACTCTGTTGTTGTTGGCGATTGTGACGTGTCCGGTCTGCGTGGCTCAGTGCCGGGAATGGACAACCTCGATAAGATACTCCATTTATTCTATTAAAGGTGTTGTGGCAACGCGAACATAAGTGCGTGTGCGTGTGCGAGTACGCGCGTGCGCACGTGCTTGCATGCGTGCGTGAGTGCGTGCGTGCGTGCGTGCGTGCGTGTGTGTGTGTGTGTGTGTGTGTGTGTGTGTGTGTGTGTGTGGGTGGGTGGGTGGGTGGGTGGGTGGGTGGGTGTGAGAGAGAGAGAGAGAGAGAGAGAGAGAGAGAGAGGGGGGGGGGCGACCGTGCGTAACGTTCTGCCCGTGATGTAATCAATAAGTTACGATTAGCCTCATGCAGAGAACATTACAGTCTACCAGATGGGGAAGCTTCTACAGTAGGCATAGTGAACGGTAAACTGTACAAATAACGTGACAGGCTACTGAAGGCGCAAACTACGTGTCACTTAGCTTATTGAAGGCCATGCTGTGTAAATAATATGGCAAGGTTACGAGAGGGAAACATGTTATGCGTGTCTAGAGTCTGTTTAGCGTATAATAGGCTAGAGGAAGGACCACCTACGTTAATATGGCTGTGGAAATCTATTCAGTATATAGAGAATGTGACAAGGTTGGAAGACAGGGTAATCTGACCGGGCTCCAGCATTGCCACCAGATATTGATATGCCATGATTACCCAAGTCCCGTGAGGTGGCGCCATCTGTCACTCCAACTACCACCCTGAATCAACGCCATCTTTGTATTCCAACTTTCACGGCGTCACTGTATTGCATTTCGGCAACAAGTTTAACTCATATTGGAGTTCTTATTTCTTCTTATTTCCCTTATTCCCGTACAGGGCGCGGGCCACATCACGAGTTCCTTTTACCCGACGACTTGACTCCATCTCTCGCGCTTTTCTGCTATTTTCGCCCACTCGATCTCCTGTTCTGCCTTTTCCACATGTTCTCCTTCCTTAATTGATTGTAGTATTCCTCTTCATTATTACTAACATTTATATAGCGCTATATATCCGGCACCAGCCCATTCGTAGGCGTGTACACACATTATAAGATGTACTTGGAATCATAAGAAGAGTTTAAGAAAAAAATATATATACATCTATACCGGTAAATGTAATTTTAGATTAAGCTAAAATAGACTAGCTATATTAATAACTAAAATGCATGACGAAGAGACTGAAATATTAAAATTATTAAATAAATAGCTAAAATATATTAACATTTATTAAAATATATCATATAATAAATGCATAAATAATAAAATTAAAATTAAATACATGTTCATAAAACATCACAATTCCTCAGTGAAAGTAAACCAGCTTAAATAAATTTAAGGAGATCGAAGGTTGCGGGTGGTCGAGTAGGGTGTTACAAGATCTAGGATTAATTGTCAGGTGTTTCTCCAGTCCAATCTCTTCTCGTTAATTAATTGTCAGGTGTTTCTCCAGTCCAATCTCTTCTCGTTAATTAATTGTCAGGTGTTTCTCCAGTCCAATCTCTTCTCGTTAATTAATTGTCAGAATTTTCTCCAGTCCAATCTCTTCTCGTTAATTAATTGTCAGGTGTTTCTCCAGTCCAATCTCTTCTCGTCAATTAATTGTCAGGTGTTTCTCCAGTCCAATCTCTTCTCGTCAATTAATTGTCAGTGTGTGTTTCTCCAGTCCAATCTCTTCTCGTCAATTAATTGTCAGGTGTTTCTCCAGTCCAATCTCTTCTCGTCAATTAATTGTCAGGTGTTTCTCCAGTCCAATCTCTTCTCGTAAATTAATTGTCAGGTGTTTCTCCAGTCCAATCTCTTCTATATATATATATATATATATATATATATATATATATATATATATATATATATATATATATATATATATATATATATATATATATATATATATATATATATATATATATATATATATATGTATATATATATATATATGTATATATATATATATATGTATATATATATATATATATATGTATATATATATATATATATATATATATATATATATATATATATATATATATATATATATATATATATATATATATATATATTATATATATATATTATACATAATTTCATAAATTTTGCGTTAATCCATTCTCGTAAACATAATTTGTTCAACCGTAGACAACACTGACATACCTAATTAATCTGACCAGTGTCGCTCCCTAACAAACAAGTAACCAAACCTGCTTAGGAAATGCGTGAATCACACGGTTTCAATTGGGAGAATAATAGTACATAAATTACACACAGGTGATAAACTAATATATTCTGATCCGCCAGATGATGACCATTGTCCTATCATGTTGCTTATCTTAGTTGGTCATGTTGCCTATCTTTGTTGGCCATGTTGCCTATCTTAGTTGGCCATGTTGCCTGTCTTAGTTGGCCATGGTACCTATCTTAGTTGACCATGCTGTCTATCTTAGTTGGTCATGTTGCCTATCTTAGTTGGCCATGCTGCCTATCTCAGTTGGCCATGTTACCTATCTTAGTTGACCATTTTGCCTATCTTAGTTGGTCATGTTATGATGTGTGCAGGTTTTTTAAAGTTTCAGCTCATACGGGCAATGCGAAATTTCATGCGGGCAACATTTTTGACAACTGATTTACCTGAAGAAAGTAGCCAGCGTTGTTTGCAATAAAATGAGGATATCCAGACAACTACTGCATTTGTGAATGAAATATGCTGTTGTTAAAATTGCAGTGTTACAATTATTTAATATTAAAAACATTTTTGGCGAATATCGACGAATAAGTAAACGTCAACTATAAGGCTATGAAAAAATGTCATTACCAACAACCCATAGAAGCAATGTAAGCATGTTCTTTATGTTTGTCCTACTAAGCCAATTACCGAATTCCGTTTATGCACATGTATATAAATTATATTGAAATTGAAGATTCATAAAATGTCATACAGGCAGATCAGATCTTTCATACGGGCAAATTGCCAGTATGAGAAGCCTTCATAAACCTGGTTGTACGTATCAATAATAACTTATTATGCAAATATACGTTTGATGAGCAATCCATTGAATCAAATCAATCATACTTATGTGATTTTAAGTTGTTTATTCCAGAAATATATCCAGCAGAACAGCTTAACTATAAACAGTTATATGTTGTGTAAACTATCGATTTAACGGTCACTAGTAGAAGATGCAATAGGTAATGTATGAGAATCTATGTGTAGCAGAAGCACAGTGAATTATTACTATTGTCCCTTGTCTTTGGGTACCAAATGATTTGTTCATTTTAAAGGTAAATATATTATATAATCGATTGCATGAATAGGACCACAGCAGGACTAAAGTCTATGTACTTTTCAAGTTATGCCCGATTTATTTTTTTATTTTTACAATTTTATGAAAATCCAATATGTGAAGTGTTTAGTGTATTAAATTCAATAAATGGCTCATCGATATGTGCACATTGTTACACATAAAATATATGTTGTATATGTGATCTGGTACACTGTACTTGACGTAGTTTGGTTGTGTTAGTACCTGACCTAACGTACGTCTTCTTCGTCGGTCCCCTAGTGCAATGACTGCGCGACGACTGCGCGATGACTGCGCGATGACTAATGTTGCAATGAAACTCCATACATGTAAATTATGGCATCTATTAGTATTACTTATATTACAGTATCCGTGTATGCTTGCTTCACGGTGGTTTTATCTTGTGGTGTATATCACCTGTAAATGCATAGCCGTACGTTCATCGACGAGACATGTCATTCCACGAAGCACCTAAAGCTGCGCTGGCAGATGACGGAAACACTTTCAAGATGGCATCGTACACTCAGGGCTAATCTCGGTGAGTGAAACACTCACAAAATGTTATGTTTTAATACAAATTTCTCCAGCGTTACATATACATCCTCCTCCAGAAAGTGAGTTATCTAGCTATAAACATATTAGGCTTGCACAGAAGCATTTGATACCACAATTATGACAAGACCGTGTAA
The DNA here is from genome assembly GCA_963662155.1 of Lamellibrachia columna. Lineage (NCBI taxonomy): Eukaryota > Metazoa > Annelida > Polychaeta > Sabellida > Siboglinidae > Lamellibrachia > Lamellibrachia columna. The sequence goes on from OY759261.1 coordinate 63,482,158, forward strand.
TGATGTATGCCAGTTTTAACATAAACAAGCCTGATTCGCTAGAAAACAAATATCACACGACCTGTGTTTTCTTTGGAGCGACTACGTAGCAACAGTGGGGGTCAAGGGTCATGTCCCCAATCCCGGGCCCCCTCCCCTCAACGGGGGTTCTGCTCCAAACCGGCATGAGTGGAAAAGTGTCCGGTCAGAAATAGTCGGTCAGAAGCAGAATTCTGGAAGATCTTCGAAGAAGTTACCATTGTTGCCGAGCTATTTGGTATTGGGCTAACTAAACCCCAGGACAGCCTCACGGTCGGTTTACAGGCCATATGCCCACGGAGATTACTACAGAAGCTACTGCAAGATACACTTCTACTATCCCACGCTCGACATGGTTATCAACGTCATTGAGCTTTGAGTTAGCGCTCACCAGCAGTGAGCAGCCAACATAAATTTAGTCTCGCTTATCCGACTCTCTCTCGGCTTCGTGAATCCGCCGAGAATATCGTCTGGCAACAGAAGCATGTTTTGACTGTCACCGTCGTCAGATGGCACCACTGGTATACCCAAAAATTATAGCGTCATCAATCTTTGAAGTAATCTGACGTATCGCTGCATTTTCGTGATCTTGTGACCAGTTCTGGGCACGGACCACAGTCAGAATCCGTCCGCCATTACAACGATAAAGAGTCCCAAGGAAAATATTAATTGTGCAGTTAGGGTTTATTTGTGAGAGCAGAAATTGTATGGATGAGTGAGTGGAAGTGATGTTTTTGTGCACAGTAGCATCTATGCTTTGAAATGATGCCATTTGTCAGTTGGTATACCATTTGCGTAAGGACACAGTGGCCATCAGGCAGGGTGTACTCGTATTTTGGAAACCGGAGAATTTCAAGGCAGAAATGCAGGGGTATCATGCATTGAAGCAATTTGTGCGAAAAGGAGGTATGTAATTTTCACGAATTTCACACACCAGGTGTCTTAGTGGGTCTGTCATTTGCTGTGAATAAAAAAAAAATTGTAGGATAAATTTTCAATGTAGGCGCAAGAACGTTATAATGGTCGTCTATGGGAAAGTGACTGTGGTCCGTGCCCTTCTGGTCTTACCTTATTATCTGAGTTTTGTCAATAGTTCGCAGTCCTTTTTTTTAGACAGGATGCATGTCAAATGCAGACGGACGCAAACATTTTCAAATCAGTTAAACACTTCGGTGTGGTAAAGTATGTTGTGCAGTGCATAACCCTTTTTTTCAATATTCAAAGTTTTTTAGTGTCATAAAAAGGGGCATTTTTTTACACTAGGAATATAGTCCATTTCTTCCACTGAATGTAAAGGCAAACAGCATAATGAGTACTACTAAAGATATTGAGGTGGAATAAAAAGTTTTAAGACCTAATAATGTGTGAACTTGACATGACCTTGCAATGACCTACTTACTTGACCTACAATGACCGTTGACCTATTTTTGTTAAAAATGCCCTAATTAAGTAATCATGTATGAAATGAGATCAGTAAGTTGAGCGAGGAGTGTAAGGTAGAATGTACATATACATTGACCATAATACCCATTATTGACCTTAGGTGTTACTGAATTATGGGTGTTAATGATCTATTTATTTTTAATAATGGATAATAATAATAATGGTATGGATAACACTAACCTTACAGTGACCTGATTATTTGACCTCCATTGACATATTTACATTGATAAATTACCTATTATAGCCATAAATAATTATGCACAACAGTGGTGTTTACAAATGTACTGGGCAAATGGTGTACACAATTAACTTTACTACAATGTGATCTTTTGGAGACTGAATTATGGATAATTAAAGATGCCTCCTCAATTAAATTTTTTGCTTGTCTTTTTTCAAGTTCATTTTGCAAAAATTCAAGCCTACCTAGTATCCAGACTCCACAATTAAATACCTGCTTAAAGGCTCTAGAGTTGTACATATAAGTAAAATACATTAAAATGAGCTAAAACAGATCAAATGAATAAATTAAATGACTAAAATAAATAAGGTGCTTAAATTAGTTAAAGAAATAGGTAGAATAAGTTAGTTTATAAAGCATCAGCAAATACATAAATCAAATGTATAGATAAAATGTCACTGGAATATCAGTGCTGCAAAGTGCAAAGTTGCCTGCCGGAACAAATCAGTCTGCATTCCTGTCATGAGGCAGAAATAGCACAGCCACCAAGAATGAACAACTAAATTCAATTCTTTTGATGATTTAAAAGAATATGCACTTTCAATTAAACCGATTGCAGATATTACAAATCACACACTACATATTAGAACATCAACAAACCAGATACATGATGGGCAAAATATGTAGAATCTGTAGTGTTTACTGTATAATTACAAAGAACACCAATATATTCTTGCATATGGAAATAATTGTTTGAATAAACACAATTTATTATACATTATGAGAGATTTGTAATTTCCTGCATGCATAATGCAACAATATTTATAGTCCAATGTCAAAACTGGTTTACAGTACATCGCAGGCCCAGTACATCAAAATTCATATTTCGCTGTGTCATGAAATAATATCATGTACTTCAACATGAAGTAATGGTTATTTATTGTTCACTGTAGGCTGATATGAATACATGAAAAAAGACAATACCCAAAGTTGGCATCAGCCCGTCATGAAAGGAACTATAAGGAAGACCATAATAATAGTACAATGCAGCAATATTCACAGTTCACTGTTTCATATATCCAATCCATGTCAATGTTCACAGGACATTACAGGCTCATTGCACCAAAGTGCCTAAGTCTATATGACATTGTCGGCTAAGTATACACATATTCACAGTTCACTGTTTCGTAAATCCATGCATGTGTAATGTGTGGATTTCACAGCCTGATATACAATATTTGGCATGCCAAAATTTCTAGAGAAGCTGTCATGCAAAGTTCATTCTGGATGTCGATCCTCTTGGCTGGAGTAACTGTTGCAGCACATAATCTTCACAGAAGTCACTGGCCCTACAATAACAGGAATGTAAAATAGGAATAGGTATGTAAAATAATAAAATTAGTAGTTATTACCATATGCACTATTTACTAAAAGGTATGGTAATAGGAAGTTACTAGAACTTGTCTAGTTCTAGTACCCATTGTTACATTATTAACAGAGGAATATCAATATATTGTTCGTTGTCACAGGTCAAAGTGTGATAAATTTACAAATGTGTACAATCAGCCCAAATGAGATCTGACTGATTGAAACTTATAGGTGTTGCAGAGAGGAGACAACCAAAACATGTTTATAATGTAATTTAATCAAACAAAATGCATACTGTACACATGCACAAATTAGCAACCATTAATAATTGGCTTACATAAAAGCAGCCTTGTCAGTCGTAGAATTTTCAAGTTAATGACATGTTTTAAATTAGCTGTTGTTGTTAGCATTGGCATAGTAAATTGACTAGGGGATGGCATAGGTAACTGAAGTATATTTTGTGTATTGTTGGGGCATGACAATTGTGAGTTGAAGTCACGTTCAGCAGGAAACAAAGGCGAATAATTTGTGAACAACAATGCCACATGTACACCACTAATAGTTGGAGAAGCCAAAGAAAGTTGCTCATCTGCCCGTGATATATCCCTAGGTGCAACTGCCACCATACCCTGTTACAGGGCCTATGATTGTTAGTAAATATCTGTGAAATGGATTTCAGTTGCTACATTGTTGTTTTGTGGAAAGCAATACTGATCCATTGTTATTTCTCATTTAATTAGGCATGTTGAGCAATATTATTATTATTCATGTGTATTGTTTACATCAGAACAACATAATGTATAATATTTTATGTGTGTACAGCATAACAAGTGCCCAATGTGTTAAGTTGGTGGCATACATGAATTAAATTATTAAAAACGACATATTGTTATCAAGTAATACTTGCCATAATTGTTATTGTTATGCTTTTTTCATAATTGTCTATGTAGCATTGCACAGGGAGGAAGGTGGATAGCATCCACTCATTACCACCAGTTCCTCCCTAACATATATGTATGCACAGTACACATCTAATGTAAGTGGATCAACTAATCAAGTAAATTAAAATCAGACTTTTACAGGGGTTATGATTTGTGTATGATTTTCATTGAAAATCAAGTTCTCAGTGCAACTTCGCATCGATGTTAATAAGCATCACAAATGATACACTTTCATGTGCACAAACACAATACCAAGTTTGGAATGTGTCTATATCTTAATATTTTGTATTTGCTTTTAATTGTAAGTTGTGGAACTAAAGTTCTCTATCATAACAGTAATATCCCATTTAGTAGTTATATCAATGTAATGAACATTGTAAAAAATATACATTAAAATAATGTAAACTTAATTATTAATGTATGAAAAACAATGAGGAATTGCGTAGTCAGTGTTTTTGTTAATACATCGTGGTTCAAAGAAATGGTAGTATGATACTGCTGATATAATTATGAAAGTATCAATCACCATTCTATAATGCAGTGAGCCTCATCAACTACAATTGTATGTAGTCTCTCCTGAAAAAGCTCATTTGACATGATGGCCCTCCACTGTCCTGCAAACAATGCTTTGGGACTTGGTAGCATAACTGGAAACTCACCCTTTCCCTTGTCTCTGAAAGATAAAAATTTTCATATTCAGAAGATGTTATTAAAATAATATATCGGTATCTAGGCTGATGACTGAAGTATAAGCAGACAAACACTATTGACACAGTAGTTGCTTTTGTCACCAGGCAAGTACAAATTCACTATGCAGCTGTCATGCATATACAGTGCGTGCGTGTTTATAATACCATGTTAATATTTTTATAATATATATTATAAACATGGCCAAGGCTGCATACAATTACACAAAATCAAATCACTTACGTTTCATTTTAATTACACTAGTCCTGTTTCAATTACAATTACATATGCATTATATGGATCTCCCCACAGAAAGGCACATGTATGCAAAAATGGCACACACCATGGAATGACAAAAAAGGCACATTTGAGCATGGTATAATTAAGATTAATCTAACTACACTTCAGGAACAAATGTAAATCTGAACTGAAACAAATAAGAAAAACAAATAAATTGGAATTGAAGTTGCAAAGTGAGGTACATTCAGCAGATGAGATACATTTTTTCAAAAACTGACAGTTAAGTTTCTTCATAGAGCTTGTGCTAGTTGTTACCAATTCAGTAGGTTGACTTAAGTGAGACAGTCTGGGCTACAACTGTTTAATACTGTACTAGTTTGCAGTGTGGTTGGAGACCCTTAGAGTACACAGAGCCCTGAACAAGTGCTAATCCACCCTCTCAGCAAACAATATATACTGCTACAGCCACACAGCATGCTTTCCTTTCCAAGATAGATTATGCAACTACAGGGGGTGAGGCCTTGTGGACATTGTCTAATGTCTCTTATAAGCAAAAATCATGTACCCTCTGTAAGATAAGTACCCAATTGATTTGAATAGAACACGTTTGAAAGAATTTATAAATATAAACATCTATATAACTTTCTATATACAAGATTTCAAACAAATCAAATAAATAAAAAAATCTGATTTAATTTTTTTAAGTCCGATTTTGTTTTATTTAAAAAACAAATCATTATTTTTTCAACCCTGGTTTACATACAAGAAACAGAGTATAGAGAGGAATAATTTGCTATTTCGGTTATTCGGGTTACATTTATGAGGGGTCTATCTTTGGCTAAGAGCTATATCAATGGCATATTACAGTGTATATTAGTAACTGTAATACCAAATGGGTGTACCATGTATAGCCTATACAGCTTACCTAGTACCTATACTATAGGTACTAGGTAAGCTAATTAGGAAGTAATATAGGTGTATGCAAGTTTTATTTAATTGTATAAAATATAATCAATTTATTAAAATAATGCTTTACAAAACACAAGGGGTAAGAGCCCCAAATCACACTTATTTTCACCTGTTTTCAGGTGCCTTTTTTAGAACTAACTTGATTGCAATGCAAACATGAACCTAGGCAGGCTCGTCCGCCCCACTCTTGGTCTCTGGAGCGGGCGTCCGCGGCGGGATTTACGTAAGCGCCGATTTGGGCTTTCCGTAGCCAAATGGCTACGGAACTAATAACTTAAGTTTTAAAACCGATACGCACTAACCGTTTCACACTGACTTCGTTGTTTTGTTTACACAGTGTTCTCCGTATTCGCTAGGTGGCAGGCTTTTTTTTCGCTCGTGCGAGCTCAGTAGAAAAGACATAGTTAGCAAGTATATTAGTCTAAAGTGTTCTTTTGAACACAAAAACAGCCTTATTCAAGGCTAACGTAGCAATTAGATTAAGTATAAATTTTGTGATGGCGCCGTGCAAACAGCATTTAAAGGCCACTAGGCATTTAACATGCAGTAGTTGCAGCAACTGGGTGGACTTCGTCAAGTCCGGATGTGAGAAGTCCTTGGCTGAGGTTCAGACGGATAGTTTTAGTTTAGAGTGTAGGGGATGTACGAGGATGAAGGAACTTGAAGTGGAGTTAGAACAGCTGAGGATGCTCGTTGTGGCAGTGGTGGGAAGGGAGCAGGTGGTTTGTGCCAGTGGTTCTGGTGAGGGGACAGTGGATAAAGTGGGGGAAGACGACGAGAGAGATGTTAGGGTGAACTCACCTCAGCCTGAGAGGAAGTTGAGAGGAGGTAAGGTGACCGGTCGTAGGGAGACAGGACGGAAGGAGACGGGACATAGGGAGACAGGACGAAAGGAGACGAGAAGGAAAGAAATGGGAGGGAAGACAAGTGGACCGAAGGAAAGGGGAGTGGGGGAGACAGTAGCGAAGGAGTCGGGGGGAAGGAGACGGTAGTTAAGGCGATGGGAGTGAGGGAGACGGGAGGGAAGGCGACGGGAGCACAAGTTAGCCAGGAGACGGGAGGGAACGGTGAAATGTTGATGCGTGAGAGAGATCCTGATAACAGTCTGCCACCAAGTGACAAGGCTGCAGGACAGACTGTGATGGAGGGGATCAATCGGAAGAGCTATTCCGAGGCAGTGATAGAGGGGGTGAGAAAGAGAGAGGGTGTTTGTGGGGGAATCAATAGTTAGGAAGACCGACAGAGTCTTAAACAAGGGAGAGGACGTTGTAGTTTGCTTGCCTGGGGCCAAAATAGAGGCAATAACTGAGAGGGTAGATAACATTGTGGGTTTGGACAAGGGTGGATCTGTTTTAGTACACGTAGGGACAAATAACGTAGAGAGGGAGGGTACAACTGCCATAGTTAGGAAATACAGGAATTTGGTCAGAACACTAAAGCAGACGCGGGTTGAGCAGGTAATACTGTCAGGGATTCTACCAGTTATAGGAAGGAGGGGTCATAGATATTGAAATTGCCGGGGGATGGCAATTAACATGCTAGTCGAGAAGCTATGTAGAGAAGAGGAAGTGGGTTTTGTGGATTTGTGGGGAAGTTTTGTTGGAAGGGCTGATATGTACATGAAGGTCGGGCTGCATCTAAGTGGAAAGGGGGCAGCAGTATTTGCGGAAGGGCTAGCAGCAGCAGTAGACAGTGGCATGGGTAGCATAACGAATATTTTTGGTAGTCAACACTATTTAAAGTAGAAGCGCAGGGGGGTTACTTAGAGATGCCTCAAGCAGGACAAGAGGCCGCTAGTACAGATAAGCCAATAACAAAATGTCCGAAAAACATGTCTGAAGCAGGTTATAGATGCGTGTGTTTAAATGCTAGGAGTATAATAAATAAGAAAAACGAATTAAACGTTATGGTAGAAGATATTGACCCTCACATAATTGGTATAACCGAATCATGGGCCAACACAGACATTACAGATGCTGAACTAGGATTGACAGGATACGTAATGTTTAGGAGAGATAGAATAGGAAAAAGGGGAGGGGGAGTTATTTTATATGTTAAAGAATCTATTCAGGCTTATGAAATACAATTAGAAAGCGAAGCAGATTACGATGAAGCTGTTTGGTGCAAAATAGTTTCAGGAAATTAAAAATTAACTATTGGATTAGTCTACCGAAGTCCAAACATAAACGAAGCGGATAACACAAAAATACAAAATGCTATAAAGGAAGTTAGTAAAGGGGAATGTATCATAATGGGAGATTTTAACCATGGACACATACAATGGAAATCTCTAGAGAGTACAGGGGGTGATGACCAACAATTTTTATTTTTAATTCAGGAGAGCTTCCTTACTCAGCACGTGCTAGAACCAGCCAGGGGAGAAAATGATATAGTTTAGATATAGTTTTATCATCACAAAAAGAATTAGTCAACGATGTAAAAATACATGAACCATTGGGTAACAGTGACCACAATCAAATACATTTTGACATCAACGTAAAATCAGAAAGTAAAAATAAAAAAACGTATAGGAGAAACTTCCACAAAGGTAACTATAAAGATATGAGAAAATACTTAGCAAAGCTAGATTGGAATAACATGCTGATGAATAAGACCGCAATTGAATGTTGGAATATTCTAAAATATGAAATTGAGAGTATCATCGAAACAAATTTTCCCTTGAAAAAACAAGGAAAACGGTCTAGAAAGAAACACTTGTCAAAAGAAGCTATTAGAAAAATAGTGTTTAAGCAAACTATGTGGAGGGTTTATAGGCGTACCAGAAAGGATGAAGACTATGCAAATTACAAAGAGGCACTTAACCTAGCTACAACTGAAATTAGAAAATCTAAAAGAACCTTTGAAACAAAATTGGCAGGTAATATAAAAAATGACAGCAAGAGTTTCTATGCTTATGTAAGGAGTAAACAGAACGTTCGAGATAAGGTCGGACCACTGGAAAACAACAGGGGAAACATAATTTCAGAGGGGTTTCAAATGGCAGAGGTCCTGAATGAGTATTTCAGCTCAGTATTTACCACAGAAGATATCAGCTCACTTCCAGTTCCATTTGCTAAATTTGAGGGAAATAAATTAGATCATTTAGGGCAGTTATTTGTAACTCCTGTAATGATAGCAAACAAAATTAAGAAGATGAAAGATAATAAATCACCTGGAGTTGATGGGATACCACCAAAACTGCTTAAGGAAATTGTTGAGCAAATTAGTACACCACTTGCAAAATTGTTTAACTTGTCACTAGAAGAAGGAATAGTTCCATCAGAATGGAAAGAAGCAAACATTACGCCACTATTTAAGAAGGGATCGAGGAACAAGCCAGAAAATTACAGACTAGTGAGTTTAACATCAGTTATATGTAAATTACTCGAAACATTAATTAGAGACCACATGGTGGAATTCCTTGTAAAACATAATTTAATAAATACATCTCAACATGGGTTCCTAAAAGCAAGGTTATGTCTAACCAATCTCTTGTGTTTTTTTGAAGAAATTACAAAGTGGGTAGATGACGGGTCACCAGTGGATGTTGTATACTTAGATTTTCAGAAAGCTTTCGATAGAGTGCCACACCAAAGATTGATGCTTAAACTAAAAGCCCATGGTATAGGAAATGATGTAATCAACTGGATAGAAAAGTGGCTTACACACAGAAGACAGAGAGTAATAGTAGACGGTGAGATTTCAAACTGGAAATCGGTTTTGAGTGGGGTACCACAGGGATCAGTATTAGGCCCTATACTGTTTTTAATATATATATATAAATGATCTAGAAGATGACATATCTAGCAAAGTACTCAAATTTGCAGATGACACAAACGTATTCAGAAAGGTTACAAATGATACAGATAAACAAAGTTTACAGGATGATCTAGATAAATTAGTTAAATGGTCAGAAAAATGGCAAATGTTATTCAATTTTGGGAAGTGCAAATGTATACACATAGGGCATGGAAACATGGACGAACAATATAAAATGGGGGATGCTGTACGAGGTAGAACCACACAAGAAAAGGACTTAGGATTAACATTTAGTGCCGACATGAAAGTTTCAGAGCAATGTGGAATTGCTGCTTCAAAAGGAAATCCAATTCTAGGGCTAATTAGGAGAACTATCATGTATAAGGAGACACAGCTAATTGTACCCCTGTACAAAGCAATAGTTAGACCACATTTGGAATATTGTATTCAAGCATGGAGGCCGTATCGTAAAAAGGACACAGACAAGCTAGAAAGAATACAACGAAGAGCAACCAAAATGATTCCAGAATTGAGAGACCTTAGTTACGAAAGTCGCTTATTACAATGTGGTTTGACAACACTAGAGACCAGGAGACTAAGAGGAGACCAAATAGAAGTATTTAAAATAGTGAACGGTTATGAGGATGTTGACAGGAATATGTTCTTCAAACTTAAAGAAGGCAGTAGAACCAGAGGACACAAAGCAGCATTAGTTAAGGAGCAGTGTAGGTTGGACATGAGAAAGTACTCTTTCTCACAGAGGGTGATAAATGAATGGAACAAACTGCCAAATGATTGTGTTAATGCTAGTAATGTGAATATGTTTAAAAATAGAATTGACAGATATTTGATAAGGGTGGGCTACACATAGATGAAAAAATTGTTGGACTCTCGATAAGCCAATGGCTTCCTTGTCCACTTTGCCATCTGGAACTTGTTGTTTGGGATGGCAATCTTGTTAAATCTTGTTAAATATTGTATTCTTTGACATACAACCGACACGTGGGCGTCAAGAAACTGAAGAAATGTGCTCCAAATAATTACTTATGAGTACTTTTATCGGTGACATAGAAAACATTTCACAATTAGCCGCCATACTGTGCACGTGTTGTTGCCTTTGGGTCACATGGTCAAACGCGATTTCGTGTAGAATGAGGCCAGAGTGGGCCAGCAGCACAGACATAAATAAAACACCCGTTAGTAAGTTAGTAGTTTATAGGGGGATGATTAATGATGTAACTCTATGGCCAGCAGACGGCAATTCTTAGCGTGACCTTATATTGATCTACGAGAATCCCGTTTGGTAATCTCGCTCACAACAACGTCCGGTTATATAAAAATGTGTACAAGCACATGGGTTCTGACAAAATGTAATAATTTGACACTTTTATTTTATTTTATTTTATTATTGTCAGGTAACTTTAGTGATATACGTATAAGAATGCATACAGACATTAAATACGTGTTTATTGCTCTGTTTATGGCGTTTTTGTAAGGTTTCACGTTTCGTGAAAATGGGTACGATTATCATAAATCTTCGCCTATACAACAGCAACAGCCAGATAGAAAAAAATTGTATGGCGATTGACTTTGCCTAACATGACATGAGAGATCTGCGTTACCGTAATACTAGTAATAGTCAGCCATATATGCTATATGTATGAAACTGAAATCAATACAATGGCTTACCGGTATCAATAGTGCTACCGCTCAGCTTCGGGTGAACCGCACCAAGTCCAAGCTAGACCAAGGCCCATCGTGTGTAGTCTTTCTTCCGATGACCAACAGTAAATAAAATGCAACACCATGACCATGTCAACGTGTGTCAGCCGATATTGCCGGGTAACATATCAAGTACATGAGGGAGAATTGTGTATAGAGTAGCATGGAGCATAACGCAAGTTTTGGGCCATAAAGCCCATCCTCTAACTAGTTTCACAGCGCGAAAATAAGAATTTCGAGATTGCCAAATGAAACCACATACAGTTCTTGACATTTGGTTAGAATACAGTGGCAGAAAACGAAATTCACGCGATATTTTTTTTACTTCAAACTTTTAAAAGTCGTTTTGTGGGCAGTAATCATAAGAAACTGAAACAACGCGTTGAGTGTATGCAGTAGACAAATATGTAATCATTAATGTTGTGAATGTTGTGGATGCGAGTGATAAAAGCCAGTAATATACAGACGATGAAATTTTAATATCGTACGTGTGGGGCAAAAAGGCCAACATTAGTGGGGGCAAAACGCACAGGGTGGGACGTACTATTATCTGTCAGATTTGAGTCTGGAAGTGAGTAGACGAGTTGATAAGTTCCGCCTGCGTATGACAGTTTATAATAAACATATACAATATAACGCACTTGTTGAATTTCAGAGAAAAGGAGCTAATTAATTAACAATTTCAGTCACGGTTCTTAATAAAATTATAACAACAAATATTACTATGATGTGCAGCAAGGTTTCGCTATACTGAAGTGTACCAATAATACCATCACTTTGGTAATGCGAAATAAGTAAACTAATAAATAAATGAGGCTGATTAATGCCCAGGGGCGGGCGTTCTGCCCCACCCCTGGGGCAAAACGTCCATTTTCAGGACCTCTGCTGAAATGGCTATAACTTTTTACTGTGATATTGAACATCGAAAATGTCAACACAAGATTTTCAGCTAAGATAATAAACTAGGTGATACATCCAATATATCAGAGATATAACTAAAAGGTTTTCCCAGGAGTCGATTTCCCCCAAAAAGTAGGCGTTTTTCCCCACCCTACTCTATGAGGGTTTCTCCGTACCCTGTTGGAAGTATTCCCATCACATAACGTCCGTCAGTAATGTTCTGGATGCAGGCAAACTGTTTTTCTCTCAGTGCAAATTCGAAATTTAACGACTCTTCCTCTATCGATAGATTGTGCGACTCGTAGCGACTCCATTTGTATTTCTGTAGGCGTTTCCGGATGAAGTGCCAGCAGTCAATCAGCGTCATCGTCGAGCTTAATGAGCTAATTATGTATGCGCCCAGAAGTTGCGTTATTCCCAGCATGATGGGCGTCGCCAATGGTGATGCTGACAAACGGTGGGAACAACTGCAGCAGGCAATTTATTTTTACTTGGATAATCTTGAGGATCCGACAACGGTTGTCAAGAGTGAGTTCGAGTTATGGCTGAAGAAGTGGGAGGGAGTGGGAGGGAGTGGCGGCTGACGAACGGCCGATTTCGGCGCTATCTACGTTGGATTATAGTGGAAGCCTACTCCTGAACATATATTTTTTGTGGAGTTCAAATAAAATTATTAAATGTGAATCAATTTAATTTTTTCGGGGGACTTCACAAGTTCACCCCCTAACCCTCATAAAGGGGGTTCTGCCCCAGACTCCCGCCATTCCTCGCTCGCTTCGATAGCCTTCTCCAATAAAAAATCCTGCCTACGCCAGTGATGCATGGTAATTGCTTACGTTTCTCCCACAGTATAAGGTTTTAGTGAACACGTGAAGGTCAAAGCAATCGAACACCCTCAGTTGAATGGCATGTATGTAAATGTTTATTCAATGAATAAACATTTACATTTACAAATTTACAAATATATATATATATATATATATATATATATATATATATATATATATATATATATATATATATATATATATATATATATATATATATATATATATATATATGACTGCGTGATGACAAATGTTGCAGTGAAATATATATATACACACACACTCACACACACACACACACACACACACACACACACACACACACACACACACACACACACACACACACACTCACACACACATACGCACATACACACACAATGGTATTATATGGTGCTGTACAGTAAAATAAATGGTATAGTAAAAATGTCAAAACAGTAAAAACAAATGCAATAATACAAATGATTATAAAAGTAAAGCTATTGAAATGACTAAAATTAGTAAATTAGTTATATGCTATGCTAAAATAGTGAGTCTTTAATTTACTCTGACATCGTTGCTACTGCGCACGTCTTCGGGTAGGGAATTCTATGGTTTAGGTGCAGCCACTTTAAAAGCGTGAACCCCAGAGTTTTCCGCTTTGTCCGTGGTATATTGAGTGTCCCGTTGAATGGTCCATAATGGACGTTTCAGGCTGTCAACATTTCTGACAGATACTCTGGACCACGACCATTTAGTGCATAAAAAGTCAACAAGCATATATTGTATTTAATGCGAAACTCAACAGTCGTTTAAGTGTAGGAGTTATGTGGTCATATTTACCAACTCTACACAACTCTCTGGCCACGGTGTTTTGCACCATATGTAATGTATGTATTAGTTATTTTGGCAAACCGATCAGCAACGCATTGAAGTAGTCAATGTGGCTATGGACCAAAGCATGAATAAGTTTTTCTGCACTTTGATGATCAAGTTACTTTCTGATCTTTTCGATATTATACAGTTGTGCATAATAAGTTTTTCTGCACTTTGATGATCAAGTTACTTTCTGATCTTTCCGATATTATACAGTTGTGCATAAGCTGCCCGACATTTGGATCTGGTATGTTGTTGCTTATCGAAATAAGCACCCAAAGTTCGCACACAATCTGATGCCTGTAATACATTGCCCCTGATGTTAATATACGTGTTGGTGCATTTTGCAAGTTGTTGTGAAGTACCGATTAGGATGTAGTCAGTCTTGGAATCGTTCATTTTCAGTTTCATGCTCTACATCCAGCTGGTGATATCACTGACGCACCGTTCCATAGACACATAGTCACTATCCATGGAATCAGGGTGGAAACTACAGTATACTTGATGGTCATCGGCGTAGGCATGCCCCAGTTTCCCGTGCTGATTATTGGCATAGAAAACGCGGCTAGAATACTCCGTGAATTCAGCACGACCTAGACATGGTGGCTACTGTTATATTATTAGTTACTTTATACGCAAATGGATATCACCACGATGTAAAAACAATTGTTAGTTCATCTGCTATTAAATTACATGCTCTCGTCATACACATTCACAATTTACATTTTATTGTCACTAGCTTATTGTCACTTGCTTACAGGTAGCGTGATGCGTGTAATTAAATATTATATTATTTGCCTTTGTATTTCGCATTTAAACTTTATATACATATTTAGTTAGTTAACTCACAATACAAAAACGTTATTTTATTTTGAAAATGCTTACCCTGACATACTAGCGATGTGGATACGATACGGTAGAACGTGTATTTAAAATATCATTTGATTTCGCTCTTTGTTTTCAACATGAACAGGCTAACTGCTTTGTGTTGATTTCAATCAAGCCATTCGTTCACACGAAATTAATGTGGTATGAGCAAATAAGCAAAAACTGGTTGCCTTTCTACGCATAAGAAAATAATATAAATGGGTGTCAACTCTCATCGGTCGTCTACCTAATATGACAACAAGCTTCAGTCGCCCACTAGACACAGTATGAGACGGATTGGTGGTCGTGTCACTAGCGTACGTATGAAGTTCATGTGTAGTAATGGGAAGAGATAAATCTCATCCTCTCGATTCGGGTTCGAAGCCTATTGCTACTGTTGTTGAACGAAGCACGGATGGTTTCGATCACTAAATGTTATCCTAGTTCAATATCCTGCATGAATCAGAGAGTAGTAGAATGTTGTGAAGGCACTGGTCCTCGTCTTTACAGCATTGCATGGCCTTGCACCAGGATATATGATGACCAAATTACGAACGTTGGCACTGACAGCGACTATGCTGACCAAATGCGCGCAGCATTAAAAACCAAAAAATATTTTCAGGGAAATCATTGCACAGCAAGAAAAGACTTTCATGTCGTGTCTAGAAGCACAATCGTATAGTGATCATGCCTAAAGGTCAACGTAAGGGAAGCGAAACACTGAACGGAGACATGCGCAGCGCAATCATTGCGCTGATTGAAAACAACGACCCAATCATCACCACTGTCGTCGAATCAATTAGCCAGGCAATCATTGCAAGACTTATTGACAACACAAACCTTACTAAAAAAAATCGTCAACTCCATTCTGAATTCAGACTTAATCGGAAACATGAAGCAAGAACTGTACAAATCTTCACAGATGGACGCATCACTAACTGCTGACGAAGCTGCCAAGACAGCCGCTCAGCTGGAGACGGAAAAAATGAAACTGTCCAATGAGATCGACGCGCTCGAACAGTATAGTAGGAAAAATGGTTTAATCGTCCATGGTGTACCTGACATCGCCGACCCAGTGACCGCAGTTCTGGACATCATCAACGACAAACTCGGCGTTCCGAACGGATGCGAGAGCATTGATCGATGTCACCGGCTCGGAACGTCTGCAATCTCGTCAAATTCGCGACCGATAATTGTGAAATTCACGAGCTACCAAGTACGGCAAAAAGTGTTCTCGGGGAAACGGCGCCTGAAGGGAACGAAACTTCTCATCACTGAAAACCTAACCAGACGCCGCAGTGAATTGCTCAACAAGGCCAAGACACTGAACAACGTCACCGCCACCTGGACGTCAGACGGCCGCATCGTGTGCCTCCTCTCCAGTGGAAGGAAAGTATCCGTCACCACCGTCCAAGACCTCCGTCAACTGGACCAGCAGTGAAACCTCCTAACCGAACAACACAGTCTCACCCTCCGGACTCTATCATGGCGAACAATGTATATATGGATTTATCCAACTGTGATAACACCAGTGAAAACGACACGTTCATTTTTAATAATATATCAACATCTGTGCAAAACTGTGAGTACTTTACATACAGTGAACTGATCAGCTTATATACTAACTTGAAGCAAAACTCAACTTTTTCTACACTAGCTGTTAATACACGCAGCCTGCGAAAAAACTTTGATAAACTGGAACTGTGCCTAGATATACTAAACATTTCATTTGATTGCAAAGGGTTAACTGAGACATGGCTCACCGACCACGATGACACTAATTGCTATAACATGAACGGTTATACTCTGGTTACGCCTCCCAGACAAGAAGGGAGAGGAGGTGGGGTTGGCATTTACATATCCAACAAACACCGATATAAAATTAGACATGACTTAATGAAGAGATATGGCCGTAGTCATTATGAATCCATCTTCGTTGAGATAAAAACAAACAACAATACCTTCATAATAGGTTCTATATATAAACCTCCAAATACTAACATAGATAGCTTCAACGATGAACTACTTAGTATCTTAAACTCAATATATCGGGACAATAAAAACAGTACAATAATGGGGGATTTTAATTTAAACTTAATTAATACCAACTCACGCCAAGTTAATGATTTCACCAACAATATGTATGCAACTGGATTCTGTCCAACAATCAGTAAACCAACCAGAATTGCCAATCACTCGGCTACAATAATAGATAATATATTCACCAACATAACATAACACAAAATCCACTCTGGCATGTTATACACTGACATATCCGACCACCTCCCAATATTCAACATTTATGACATCTGTAACCTCCCACTTAAACCAGGATACAAAACACTGCACAGACGAAATAAAAGTGAGAAAAAAAACTTAGCGAAACTGAAAAGTGGACAAACTGGGATGATGTCTATAACGAATCTAATCCAGATGCCTCATACAACGCATTCATAAACACACTTATTACATTAATTTATGAATATCTCCCGATTAAAAAAAATTAAAGTTAGAGACAATCCCAGCTCAGAATAGTTGATCAAGGGAATATTAACCTCAAGCAAACACAAACATATTTTATATAAACAATTTAAAAAGAACCCAATAGTTGACAATGAAACAACCTACAAAACATTAAAAAAAATAAACTGACACATATAATCAGGCTTTCAAATAAAAATCATTATAAAAACAAATTTGATCTCCAAAAAGGTAATGCAAGGAAGTCATGGCAGCTAATTAAAGAAGTCTTGAAATGTAAACCAAAAGTAACAAATCCTAGCACAAGTTTCACTTTGTTGGACGGCTCAGAAACAAAAGACATAGCAAACGAATGTAATGATTATTTTATACATGTGGCGTCAAATCTTGTTAAAGACATACCCACTACAGGAGATGACCCAACTGAATTTGTTCAAACAAATACTAATAGTTTTTTCTGCCACTTCTATTGGTCTTGACAACGTTGAACCACATATTATGCGAGAAATAAGTCCCCAAATAGCTCCTCTACTATCGCATATATTCAACAACTCTTTTTCTACTGGAGTGGTAACACGTCAACTAAAAATAGCAAAAGTAAAAATAATGATCCGAATAACTTCTGCAATTATAGACCAATCTCAATTCTGCCGTGTTTCTCCAAAATTCTGGAACGTCTTATGTATAATCGACTCGAACGCTTTCTCAACCAGTCCCACATGATATCAGAAGTCCAATACGGTTTCAGGAATAAATATTCCACTTACATGGCTCTAATAAATCTCATAGATAAAATATCAAGTGGAACCTATAGCAACTCCTTCAATATAGGTATATTTATTGATCTATCTAAAGCCTTCGACTCTACAGACCACAATATACTATTCCAAAAACTTAACTGCTATGGTATCAGAGGGCACGTACTTACTTGGTTCAGGAGTTACCTAGAGCACAGGACACAATATGTCACTTACAACAATATAAATTCAAATCACAAAACAGTGATGTGTGGTGTGCCACAAGGCTCTATACTAGGGCCACTATTATTTATACTTTACATCTAAGACCTTTGCAACACTTCAACTATTATGAAGTTTACTCTTTTTGCAGATGATACCAGTATGCATCATTCACATCAAAATTTAACTTCACTCATAGACGAGTTTAATAATAAAAATAAAAAATAACACAGTGGTTCCACACAAATAAACTTTCCCTAAATATTAAAAAACCGAACTATATTATATTCACATCAGTAAATAAAAAGTACAACATCTTATCTCAAGCAATACAGATTAACGGATCGGCCATCCCTCAGGTTAACCTCACCAAATTTCTCGGTGTGTATATAGACGAACACTTAAACTGGTCAATGCATTTGAACAAACTGGCAACTAAACTTGCACAAAATATTGGCATACTCTGCCAACTTAAACATTTCCTCCCCTCATACATATTAACAACGATTTACTGTTCTTTAGTACTTCCACATCTACAATATTGTACTGTAATATGGGCTAATACATACACTACAAAACTTAACAAGATCAGAATGCTGCAAAAAAAACGTGTTAGGATCATTAACAACTCTGATCACCTCGCTCACTCTGAACCGCTGTTTAAAAAGAACAGTTTACTAAAAATTTAAGATATCTACAAACTGCAGCTAGAGCTACTTATGTACAAGCATTCTCGTCAAGCACTTCCAAACAGCATCTCAACACTGTTTCAAAGGAATACTGAAATCCACAATCACAATACTAGGAACAGCAATGGTTATTTATGCACGAAGCACGGACAAACACACGGAAATTTACAATTAAATACTCTGGGCCCTTGTTCTGGAATTCCATACCAGAACACATACAGAATTCTACATCAGAAAACCAATTTAAAAACAATTTAAAACAACGCCTGCTCTCAGCATACTGCAACATATCCTAATTTCCCACTTAGACTTGATTCGGGCTTAACCTGTGCTAATGATGTTGTTTTTTATACTAATGACTCATCACTATATTGTTCAACTATGATTTTGCCTCACGTTTTATATTGTGCTAGAATGATGGATTACAACCACTTGTAATTTCTATATGCGTCACATTTACTATTATTAACATATATTTTGCATATACTAACGAATATTCACTATATTGTTCAATTAACAAGTCGTCAGATTGTACTAGATGTCCTGGATTAAGACGCCAGGTTGTAATTTTTTATTTTCTTCATATCTAGTATTATTAACATAATTGCCAACTTGCAGCATCATTCCATGACAAGGTTACTATACGTGATAATGGGTGGTTCTCGCAATAAGCCCCTTGGGGTTTCAGAGAATCTCCTGAGTTACTAAATCAAATTATTTATGACCATAGCTGTAACAACATTGTAAGCGAGTAACCAAATAAACTCACATTGGTTGATCGAATGATTGATTGATTGATATATAACTGTTATGCTGAAACCAAACTTGTCTAGCCGCAACCTTCGATCTGTTGACCTGCGTCTAATGATAGTTACAAGCCAGAGGGCTGCGGCAGCCGGACCTCCTCGGTGTCTGGACCACCTCTTTGGAACGAACTGCGGGACATGCAGACACACTGACTAAGTTAACTAATCTCCAAGAACTCGTGATATATATATATATATATATATATATATATATATATATATATATATATATACATATATATAATATATGTATATATATATATGTATATATATATATATATATATGTATATATATATATATATATATATATATATATACATATATATATATATACATATATAACTATATACATATATAATATATATATATATATATATATATATATATACATATATAATATATATATATATATATATATATATATATATATATATATATATATATATATATATATATATATATATATATATAATGTTAGATTATTTATTATAATATAATAATTAAAAAGGTAAAAAGAAAGAGAGTGCCGGTTTTACCGAAGTAGTTATGTTGGCCATGGCCAGGTATGCATGGTAGATAGATGTTACGATGCACGTACATTTCCATTTAACAATAATGATGATACTGATAACACGTGCTGACATTTGCTATGTTCTCCAATCTTCAGATGAAATATTATGGGCGCTCTGTGGTCGTCGTACGGACTCCATCTAGTGTCATGTTGCCCGTCAGAGCATTGGCCCGTCAGCTTGGCTGTGTCGTGTTGACACTGTGGGCCATGATCAATATCTTCGTTACCTACAACCATGCTCCAGCGCCCGTTGTGATGTTAAAGTCTGAAACAGATATCACGCACAATGTCTCACATGTGACTAACTATGCCAAGAGGACTACAACGAAAGTGAAACCGGTGCTTGAACGCCGACTCCCGCAATGCATAATTGTTGGTACAATGGACAGCGGTGCGGACGATCTGTTCAGCTACATGAAGATAAATCCGGAAGTACGCGCGCCATATGGAGAGACGAACTTCTTTCATCAGTACAACGATCGCGGCTTGCAGTGGTACCGCCGCCAAATGCCGCGATCGCTTCCGAGTCACGTCACCGTCGAGATGTCGGTGAGATACTTCGAGCGCCCGGAAGTACCTGAACGCGTGCGTGCGATGAACACTTCCGTCAAGTTGGTCGTGGTCGTGCTGCCACCTGTCGACCGTACCGTCGCGCACTGGCTACGCCACTGCAGGTACGTATCTATTTTGTAGACACAAACGTCTTATCGGAGGCGTACACTGCTGAACTTTGTGTTGTAAGTCGAGCGTTTTTGTACAACTAGCAACGATTTTTCGTATTGTGATTGTGCGACCCGATCAGCCAAATTCCACAACTCTATTCGACTGGCCGACGCACAGTGCACAACAAAGGTTGTCACAACTCGTCTGCGCAACGAAGGGCGTTTTTTATTGAATTTTCATTGGGGGGCAATGTCCTAAAAAGGCATTCCTAATGGTTAAAAAGGGCAGTTTACGCATTATTAATGATTATTTACATAACCCTTAGGAATGTTTGAAAGCTTTATATATGTGTCAGTATCTTTTTATCCACATAGTTGTACACTGATGACTGCATGTCGGTGTGAAAATAATTGTTACACATATCTCCCAGAAACAATTTTTTTATCACAAACACATGCAGCCCCGTTTCGCGGGTGAATTTCCTAACGAATTCACGCTGCCCGCAGATGTCCTAATCTAGAGCTCCGCATCTGCTGGTCTTCTCTGGGAATTTGACGACAGCAGGTCGAGGGTCAAAGTAAGCGTTGCCAACACCTTTCAGGGCGTTTCTCGTGTCCTCACCCATGCTGGTGCGGTGATTGTCGACCACGTGGTTGTGGTGGCTCACGATCCTTTCGGTCTGCAGAGAGTGTGGACTCGTGCAAGCCAGAGATGCCAACACCTTCTGAACTGAACCTGTGGTGACTGGCAGAAGTTGCCGCAGTCTGACAGTCGTCTTACAACCGAGATCACAGCCATCAGACAGGAATGGCACATTCATCATGTTCTCCCATTGCTCGGCTTCCCCGTCCGCAAAGTCAGATGCCTCGTGTGGGAAACGACGCCTGACGACGCGCACGCCATGCTCAACGAAGGATCCCGTGACATCATAAACCCCTTCATGTCTTTGATGACGTCCTCCTGCTCCGCGTGCATGCGTTCAGAGATGTATTCGTGGGATACTTGCACGACCTCCAGCCTGATTGTTCGTGCATTACGGCGGTTCGTCCAAACGAACTGGTGGTTCGACTTTCGCTGTGTCAGGTCCTCACTGGTGCTATCGCTTGGGCAACTCTCTTTCTCCTCTCTTCTTCCCGGGAATGGTCCATCCCTCATCAAGCTCAACTTCTTGACGGCAGCATCAGTCACAGTGAGTAAATCGCTGATGAACAAATCACTCATTTGCAACTTCTTCTGGAGTGTTTCAAATATCTCCAGGATGTCGCCCATCCGTGATGTGATCCACTTCTGTTGGTGGTTCCAGATTCTCAGAAACCCTTTGGCTTCAGCCTTCTCCTTTTTGTCTCTGGTACTTTCTGGTGCCTGCATCTGTTCCCACACCTTAATGCAGGCTGGTAGGTTAGTCAGCACAGCATCCACCAGCTGCAGCTCGTGCTGGGCAAACCTGACATCGTGGTGCCGGGAGAACTGTTCGGTAGACGCAGGCCATTTTCTCGCATAGCAGCCAAAAGATGGTCCGACGCCAAACAAGCCAGAGATCGCATCGGCCACGATCGGGCGGAGACCGTTTCGATTAGACAGTCGCTGTACACGTCGACGGCCATTCGCAGAAGCATCGCAAGAACAGTCTTATTGTAAGCAGTGAGTGCGCCTAGCCATGGATGCGACGTTGTGCACTCTTCCCAGGCTTCGTCCATCTTCTTCTTGTTTGTTGCTGTTATATGTGGTTTAGAGGTCGTATGGTCAATGACCCTTTCCAACATATTACTATAGTCCGCCCTGACGCCGCTTGCGATTGATATAGTGCAATTTTTATAACTTTTCTTTGCCATCTCCTCATACTCCTGACATGTTGTATATAGAATGTGAGCCCTTGTTCGGCCATATTTCTTTGCCGAAAATGAGCGAAGCTCCGGGAATTTGTTGACAATATCTGCAATAGTTAACGGAATTCCTTTGTACGTCGGTGTGCGGGAACTTGACGGTCTCTGGCCTGAAGTTGCGTAGTCGGTTTCCTGACCAGGTGTCTGGGTAAGGTGATGATCTTTGTCGTCAGGAGTGTGGTCATGTGTGATGGAAGTGAACAGATCAAGGGTGCTTGATGAACTGGCACTCGGGCGTCCGTTTTTAATATTCAGCCATATCAGTAAATTTATTTGTGTAGACATATTGCCCTTCTATTACTTTGGAACTTTCTGTATATGCCACCAGTGAAAAAAGATGGGGCTGGTTAGGGAAAATGGGGACACGCTTGGGGGGCACGTTGGTTTGACTGGGGGGGGGGGGGGCAAATGAAAGGGCACTGCCCCCCTCCCCACTTTATATGTTAAAAAAAACGCCCTGGTGCAACGCCACGATCCTAACTTTATTTTCTGGAACTATATGTGCGCGCAGACCCCTTGTATTGTGGTTTGGCTTGAATCCGAACATTTTCGTTTTCATTTGAGTGGCCACGACAATATTTAGGGAGTGTTACAAAAGAGGGGGAAAGATAAAGAGAAAACCTAAAAGAAGTGCTTTAGAGAGTTCGAATTTCTGACAGTCAGGACACATTTAGGATTGATCACAACTTCAAATACAGCTAAAAATTCTAGAAATTATCAAAACATAAAGAAATGTGACATTTGGACACCCTACATTAATAGTGAGCATTAATATTGCACGGTGGCGTGTATAGTGGGTGACATCTGTAGTGAAACATTGTCAGTTCGATGCGGTTCTGTGCTTGCAGAAGTCTGTACAAAGAGTCGAAGGCCGACGTCGTCTGCAACAAAACTTCGACGTTCGCCGAGTCGAAAGTCTTCACGTCTGACGGTCGAGTAAACGACGGTAGTGACTTCATCCGTCACTCGCGTTACGACACGTCCATGACGGTGTGGCTACGCTGGTTCTCGCTCGCCGACCACATCCACATAGTCGACGGACTCGAGCTCAAGGCGAATCCCGTTAGCGCCGTTGATAAGGTGCAGCAATTCCTCGGTCTGCCACAACTCATCTCGACAGAAAACGTCGAGTTTGACAAAGAGCGCGGCGTGTACTGCATCAGGTGGCGCACCGGAGAAGGCCGATGTCTGGGTGAGTACGCACGCTACAAGCACCCGCGACTGACGGCGAACATGCTACGGAAACTGCGCGAGTACTTCAAACCGTTCAATCAAAGGTTCTACGACATGGTGGGGAAGGATTTCGGCTGGTCGTAAAGGATGCGTGCGACATTCAAGAGAATGCATTATCTGCAGTCGGCTACACACCGGGTCTCTCGCCGTGGGCATGCCGGAGTGATTGTGTGCGCACGCGTGCGTGCATTCACCCGTGTGTATGCTCGCTCATGGACGTTTCAACATTTTCAACGTTTCCCTGTGCATTAAAACCAAACACAAAGTTATGAATTGAAACTATTCCATCTCCGTTAACAGTAGTAAATTGCCAGCAATGGACATGCAAGATATATATATATATATATATATATATATATATATATATATATATATATATATATATATATATATATATGTATATATATATATATGTATATATGTATATATATATATATATATATATATATATATATATATATATGTATATGTATATATATATATATATATATATATATATATATATATGTATATATATATATATATATATATATATATATATATATATATATATATATATATATGTATATATATATATATATGTATATATATATATATGTATATATATTATATAAATTATGAAGCACGTATTTATATATAATGCGTAATTAACTGTGACTCAAGATGTATAATATATATATATATATATATATATATATATATATATATATATATATATATATATATATATATATATATATATATATATACTGCACGATCAAAAGTGGCAAATATCGACAGCCAATGGGTGAAAGTACACGCAACATCAAACATTATTCCGACGATTGGCTGATAGCAGGTCTTGCATTTATCTAAGTTGTACAATACAACAATAATTGTGTTGATCCTCCGACTTCGGCAAAGTCCATCTTGCGATCATTACTGGCCAAAACATATTAGGTGTTGATCTTGAATACTTACATACGCACATACGTACGCATGCGCGCACGCGCGATCACACACACACACATATACTGAAACACACACCTTTTGACACACACTCTTTTTTACCTTTTACACCCTTTTTTAAATTGACATGTCTTTAACTCGTATTCACGATAATCACGAGCATAGTGTACCATTTTAACGATCTGCATGATTATAAGAAGACTTGACCATCAAAAATTCTGAAATTTCTTACCTGCCGTTATCATCATTTCATTGACATGTTGATCGAGTTTAGTTAAAATTAGACATTTATAACTCTTTTAAAATGGCTGAACGTGTCATGCCCGTCAATGTTTACCAATTTCTGCATGAATTACTACGCATACGTGCCTTGTGGTGAAAAAATTGCCAAAAATCCTTCCGCCTATTGAAACATCTAAAAATCCTCAGTTACACCGTCAACAGGTTCTACCAGCAAACTTGTGAATGTGCTTGCTCAAGTGCAGTTATGTCAGATGATATGATTTTTTTTAATTACACATACCTAAAATTACTGTGCCCTACATACACACCAG
Source organism: Lamellibrachia columna (assembly GCA_963662155.1). Taxonomy (NCBI): domain Eukaryota; kingdom Metazoa; phylum Annelida; class Polychaeta; order Sabellida; family Siboglinidae; genus Lamellibrachia; species Lamellibrachia columna. Next base: position 63,507,720 of record OY759261.1, read on the forward strand.
GAAATGTAACTGAGGCATGATCCCTGTACACATGTCGCGACATAGAGCCGCCAACGAGCCAAAGGTCACATCCGTGAGCGAGCTGTTTTACAACGACCGGAACGTCAGACACTAGTACAGGTATTAGAGTCTCGCTCGTTCTTCTAACACCTTCATGCATCTCCCCGTAATATCGTGGTTCGTTGCGGTTGTGCTCTCTCTGGTGGCTGCCCGTGTGCAGTCCCAGAGCACGACAGGCGGTGATAGCGTCGACACCACAACGTGTAGTACGAGGCAGCTAGTGGAGGTCGGCCTACTTTCGTCGCGGCAGTTGGGTGAAGTACAGACGACGATTGAAATGATGTCGCATCAGATTGAATCTCTACAGCAGCAGATACAGCAACAACGTGGTAAGTTCTATGCAAATCTACAAAAAAAAAATGAAGTAGAAGCTATTTCTATAGATTCTGTAGTAATCACATATATTGTTTTGTATGCAAAATTATGCTAAATTCTGTAGAATTTCATAGATTTATATAGAATTCATAAGAATTGTTTTTACAGAATCCTATAGAATTTTAATTATTGAATTTTTTTATACAATTCTATTGAATTTTCTTTGAATTCAATAGAAGTTGTTTTGGATTTTATATAATTTGCATAGAATTCCATAGATTTTTTTAGAATTCTATTGATTTTTTTATTCTATATATTTGGTGTGACAGGGCACATTTTGCTGTGTTTGCCCATCACAAGGTGGCAGCACTCATATACATTTTAGATATACTTTTTTAGTATTATTGTTTCTTAGGATATATTTCCTTTATTTTGGTGGAATATTTAAGTGTATAACGAAACATTTCACGCAGTTTAAATGAATTACTAGGTGATTAAATCTGTCGTGTGGCAGTGGTCACGTGAGATGCTGGTAACTGTCTCTGACCCTTTGATGTGACCTGAGCAGGACAGCGTCAGTATCTGTTGGTACAGGCTCATATGGTGAGACCCATGTAACGACTCACACACTGATGTTGCTGTGGTGGGGACTTTCTGGCTTCCACTGCCGGGCACGGACCACAGTGAGAATGCATCCGCCATTACAACGATAAAGAGTCCCTAGGAAAAAATTAATTAAGTTTGGGTGTATTAGCGAGAGCAGAAACTGTGTGAATGAAAGAGTGTAAGTGATGTTTTTGTGCACAGCTTTGAAATGATGCCATTTGTCAGTTGGTATACCAGTTGCGTAAGGACACAGCTGGCCATTAGGCAGGATGTCATATTTTGGAAACCGGTGAATTTCATTGCAGAAACGCAGGGGTGTCATGCGTTGAAGCAAGTCTTAGTGGGTCTGTCACGTGCAGTGAAAAAGAATTGTAGGATAAATTTTCAATGTAGGCGCAAGAACGTTATAATGGTCGTCTATGGAAAAGGTGACTGTGGTCCGTGCCCACCTGTGTTTCAGAAGAGCGGCCGAGAAAGACTGCTCCGCGAGATTGCGCCGACCTCCTGACCAGCGGCAACAGGGACAGCGGCGTGTACATGGTGTGGCTGGCGGACACAGGCAAACAAGTGGAAGTCTACTGCGACATGGACACGGACGGTGGCGGCTGGCTGGTAACTACCTCTCCGTCACAAACACAGGGGTCAGACCACAGTTGACCTTCTTGTTTATTGTTTCACACGAATGTAGGGCGTATTCAATTGCGATAATTATGTGAAATTAAACAATTCATATGTTGTAACATAAGTGCAATTAAAAAGGCATTTTCACAGGTTTGTTCGTAGACGCTATTGGCTGTGAAATATTGCATTTTTGAGAGCTTAACAGGCGGATGGATTTATGGGATTTTTTTTCTGTGCCAAGTCGACCCATGAATACATGGCTATTTTTTAAACATTGAGAGCTGTGGGCATGTGATTTTGACAAAACGTGGTCAACATGTCAATGAGATGATGGCAGTTGCTGGGGAAAATAATAAGCATTTCTAATAATCAGACGAATTATATATATATATATATATATATATATATATATATATATATATATATATATATATATATATATATATATATATATATATATATATATATATATATATATATATATATATCTCACAGTGTGCACAACAATGTAGGTATTCACAACTTCATATTATATTCTATTTTTAAAACTGTCACTAAATGCGACTCACAATGACACCATTGTTTCCATCACATAAAACCGGTTCTATACATACTAAGTTTTACCACTTTAACCGAAGGAATTATGCTAAAATTCGTAATGGTATAATTTCACTCAATTAGTTATACCTTAGTCACCAGATGACACTTTTGCATTGTGTAAATATCACTGCCTATCGTGCGTTATACGGCAGCACTATTTGCGTAGACTACCGTACGCTACTGAACAAAGGCGCAAAAGTGCGTACTTGCGTGCGTGTGTGCATGCGTGCGTATATAATCCAATCAATGTAATAACAGTAACATGTACGACTAACACTTGCTTTGCTATCCACACGTTCTTTGTTGTAACAACGTGCCCCGTATGGTGTAACAACTTGCCCCGCTTACGGATTGTTACTGTCGACCGCGTCTAGGAAACTTCACATATATACCTATTTGTTATATGGAATCTCATTGGTATGTTACATTTTTTATTAACACGAATACTAAATTAAATGTATGCGTTGACAGAAATAATGCATCTAACATACTTTTCACAAAAAGTGACTTTAACTGAAAATTTTCACAACTAACTCCTGTCTCCCCTACCTTTGCTCACGTATGGGACAAGATCGATCTAGTGAGAGCTTAACAATGTCATTGGGATCCACTCCGAGATCAACGACTTCGAGACATTCAAAACCCGAAAGAGGTCTAAGAGAAAATTAAGGAGATTCCGCGCTCGGGACCGATCTTGCTGGTCTATAATCGTTGTTGTGTTGTGATCGCCGTGGCAATCGAGCGACGAATTCGTAGTGAATAGAGAAGTAATGTTATGTTGAAATATGCATTAATTTTTATCGCTATATATTCAGTATTTTGTTGGCTGATCGCAGGTTTTATTCTTGGTTTTGTTGGAGGTGTTAATTTCTCCCTCCCTCCCTCCCTCCCTCCCACCCTCCCTCCCTCCCTCCCTCCCTCCCTCCCTCCCTTCCTCCCTCACTCCCTCCCCCCTTCCTCCCTCCCTCCCTCCCTCCCTCCATCACTCACTCACTCACTAACTCCCTCCCTCCCTCCCTCCCTCCCTCCTCCACCCCCCCACCCTCTCTCCCCCTTTCTCTATCTCTCTCTCTCCCTCCTTCCTTCCCTCCACCCCCCTCTCTGTCCCCCTTTCTCTCCCTCCCTCCCTCCCTCCCTCCCTCCATCCCCCTCTCTCTCTCCTCTCATCTCCCCCCTCTCTATTTCTCTCACGACATGGTTTATCGCCGTTTGCCTCATATATTCGAAGCACGGTTTGCCGTTGTCAGGTGTTTCAACGTCGCCAGAACGGCGTCGTGGATTTCTATCGCGACTGGACCAGCTACAAGAACGGCTTCGGCAGATTGACTGGCGAACTCTGATTAGGCAAGTAACACGCCATACCTTGCATGCATGCATGCTTGCATGCATGCATATAAATACATACATATATAGTACGTCATGCTCTTTTTTTTACTTTTTTTGAGACCCCCATCCCATTGTCACGCTTCATAACGTTGGCCTATACACCCCCTAAAATTACTTTCGTTTTGAGAAAGACTACCCCCCTCCCCATACGTCTAATTCTCACCAAGTTCGCATGGCTGAGTCCACATTCCTTTCTAGTTCGAATTAAATTGGAATATACCCCCAAAAACCGGCATAGCAATCAATGTTATCAGTCTGATATCGACAGCTAGACGAGCAGCTTTTTAATCATGTTAATTCATGTGAAATATCACTCTATGCTGATGATTCCAAAACTGTTTAGAGACATTACATCGGTGATCAGTTGGCGCAGAATGATCTGGACAGTGTATACCTCTGGGGTGAGACCTGACACCTGAAACTTAATGCAGACAATTGCTGCATAATGACTTTCCCTAACAAAAAGAAATGCCTATCTTTTGACCACGCCATCTTAAGTTAGGGTCACTGCTGTCAAAGATCTCGAAGTCACATTGACCGATAATTTGAATTTTAGAGATCATATTAGTTATACTGTCTCTAAAGCTTTTAAGATGTGTGGTTTTAGTAAGCGCGTTTGCACAACATTTGCCGATGCACAAGCTGTGCGATCCTTGTATATATCTCTAGTCAGAAGCCAGTTGGGGTACTGCAGTGTTATTTGGAATCCGTGGCAACGTACTTCTTTCGACAAAATCGAACGAGTTTAAAAAAAATTCATTAAATATCTTTGTTACAAATCCAAGATACAGTACTCTACTGACAATTATCATGCGCTTTGCTATCATTTTAGACTACCATCCCTTCAACAACGTAGGCAAGTTGAAGATCTGATCTTTCTACATAAGTGCGTGCACTCTCATTCGTCCTATCTGGTAGAAAATATCCAATATCATTGTCTTTCTACATAAGTGCGTGCACTCTCATTTAGATTCGTCCTGTCTGGTAGAAAATATCCAATATCATTGTCCTTCAAGATCTCTACGAAATTACACTCCTCTTAGAATTTCCAACAGCAGAATCAACATTATGAAATACTCAGTTTTAAATCTATGTATGACTACTTTCAACACATTGTATTTAACTGAACCCATTTGTGATATATTTATAGATCTGTAATTCAAAAACAGTTCTATGTATAATATTGATGTCCTAGCCTGCTGTGTATAATGTTGATGTCTTAGCCTGCTGTTCTAGTGATGTCGGTATTGTGTGGTTTTATACCTTTATTATTCTTATTCTTCTTATTGTATTTAGTATTCATTTGTATTGTTTTTAGATCTTGTTATCAGTCATGTTACTGGGTCTTCGGACCTGTTGGAGTTGAATACAATACAATATAATACAATACAATAACGAACGTAACGATCGCCAAGACACCCCCACCCCATGTTAGGTTCCGTAACGCTTATCCGAACACCCCAACACCTAAGTTAGGTACGCATGTGTGTGTGTGTGTGTGTGTGTGTGTGTGTGTGTGTGTGTGTGTGTGTGTGTGTGTGTGTGTGTGTGTGTGTGTGTGTGTGTGTGTGTGTGTTTGTGCGTGCGTGCGTGCGTGCGTGCGTGCGTGCGTGCGTGCGTGCGTGCGTGCGTGCGTGCGTGCGTGCGTGCGTGCGTGCGTGCGTGCGTGCACATTTCGCATAATATATCGGCCAATGTTGTGTGGTAGTCACGATTAGTTATCTTATTCTTCAGGCAATGATATCTTGAACGCTGTTACGTCGTACAGATCGTATAAATTGAGGTTCGACTTGGAAGACTTTGACGGCAGCAAGCGATTCGCAGTCTACTCTTCCTTTGCCGTTGGTCCCGAGTGTGTCGGATACAAGTCGCGACTCGGGTCGTACAGGGGAGATGCAGGTAATGTGGACGCACTAGGAGTGACTCTACCCATCAACTAGCCAGTATAGCCGCTTAACTGACTGTGAGCATGCGTGTCAATCTATTACGGCCAGCGTTGCAATCTGCTATTAAAGCGACCCTTGCGAATAGTTTAGCTGTGCGTAAACATCTGCGCCACTGTCTCGCGATATCCAACCAATAGCTTCCAGTTTGCACGGCGAGCTGCGTTTGGACATGCGCGGCAAACGAGCGGACGTATATAATCACACGGGTTCGTTTGCGGGTCTTAAGGATTTATGTTACCAGTATAACAGGTGTACGCAGTCTGATTCCGTCGTGTTGTTCGTTGAATTTCTGGCAGAAACAAACGGCTGCCATGTTTGTTAGCTTCTCGGACATGGTTGCTAAGAACACAGTCACGTGGTGTGACTGTTAAGCTGTGGTAACAGCCATTGTCTGTGTCGCATTGTCTTCGATGGAACAAAACATCCTAGAATACTAGTTCTAATCATGAATGATTATAAATTCAAAACAGACAGTTGCGGAGTGGCATAAACGACTGTGGCTGTGGCGAAATGGATAGTGGCGCCAATGGTGGTGAGTTTGCTTCAAAGTACGAGCGTAAACGTAAACACGTAATGAATCAGTTCAAGGTTCGCCTGCACATAATAGTGTTGGCAAACAGCCCCAGCGTAGAATAACTGTTCTACTGTCAACTTCACCCTACATGACTAATGTGTTTACGTCCGTATGTCACTGCTGGAGTCCGGAGGGGGGTATTTCGTAATCATGTTTATGTTTGAAGACATGCGTCTAACCTTCCTGGAAAAGGCATCATGGTAATTATTATATAAAAAAGAAATATCAACATATAACTGTATAATGATTTACTACTGGATATGTTTACATACTGAAAATAAGTATGTCGGAAATACAATATGTTACCATAATATCTTATTCACAAGGTTTAATAATTATAATAGATGTCATACATACTAGTGTGATGGAAGTTTCTCACACCAGAATGTCAACTTCTAAATAACATATTCTGTCCAATGTAATTACTATTTATAAATATTGATTTAACAATAATTATTATTTGATTTTGCACATAACTTTATCTCCTCTGCCAGCACAGTTTCGGTCATCTAGTTCTAATCCACTTTCTGTCTGCTGTGTTAAGACAAACGTCGGAACTAGACCGTTCTCAATTGCTGCACCAACTCTGTGGAACTCTCTCCTTATTAGCGTTAAGTCGGCAGGAAATATAACGACATTTCGCCGTCAACTAAAACCCCACCACTCGCTTATCCCCCATAGCTCCACAGAGTGCCGATCCTGGATTTGTTAAACCGACTAGACACTGTCTGACCATTTTGTTTTGGTGCGCTGCTGAGGATTTTAGCGCAACAGAAGTTGCTGAATTGTATTGTGTCATCCGTGTTTCACAGGCGACTCGTTCCGGTATCACGGCAACGCTGTATTCAGCACCAAAGACAAGGACAACGAACACAGCTGCGCTGGTCAGCACAAAGGAGCCTGGTGGTACAAGGATTGTCACTACGCGAACCTGAACGGCCTCTACCGCCGGGCCGTCTACTCCTCAGACGCTGACGGCGTCACCTGGCATACCTGGCGTGGCTATCAGTACTCGCTGAAGAAGACGGAAATGAAATTAAGGCCTTGAACAAAGATACAACAGACTCCTGTTGGGGGTATATCACTGTTAAACTTCCCGGTCCGTGGCATACGAATGGTTTTCAGGCGATACCCCCTTGGCTTTCAAGAATTTTTTGCACTTATTTTTTTTTCTTATTCTTCCACTGCGCACCAGGCTTGTTAACAAATGTATGTCAACGCATTTGAATGCAAATGTTTCACTTGATTAAAATGCAAATACCATTTTCCAGGAACGCCATCAAATGCAAATGTTTTGGGGTCGCACTCAAATGCAAATGCATTTGAATTAATTTCAAATGTTTTGGCGTCTTGTTTTATTTGAAAAAACAACAACGTGATGTACACAAACACATTATTTATTTAATAAATACAGTAGTACATTATTGTAACCACTAAGTACCACTACATACCAGTCCCACTACATGAACATGTTTGTAGAGTCATACACTGAGAGGGATAGAAAAATGCTCAACATTCAAATTCATTTGCTTACAAGCCTGCTGCGCACTGGATTAAATTTTAGTCGCTGATTTGCAGAATATCGACATCAGTGATAGAAGGATCCCCTGCGTAAGTAGACAAAACAATCTTGTTTTTTGTTGACATCCGAAGGGTAGCATCTGCTATGTTGATTTTCTCGAGAGATCGTTACTTACCCGGTACAGGGCTGCAAACGTAAACACAGCAGCAGCGGGAATATGTTTACAAACAGGGTTGACACATATCTCAGGAGGGCGGGTTACACGTAGATGTTTACAAACAAGGTTGACACATATCTCAGGAGGGCGGGTTACACGTAGATGAACATTGTTGGACTCTCGATAATTGTTAAATATTGTTAAACATGGTCGCCTATAGGAAAAACAAATAACGATCTGACCCCGTTACCCGCTAGTGCTTGTGTGATCATCCACCGGCATGGTGGCAATCCACTTGTTGCCCAACATTCGTGATGGGTTGATTTCAGCTTTATGTTAGTGACAGATCAAGCAGTGATGCGACAGCTACTTCGTGTGGTGTGTTTCGAGCCCCAGAGGATCATAGCTACATACTATGGGCAATCGCTATGACATCGCAGTTACTATTTGCCCAAAGTTGGGGATTGGATTAGAGTGGGTCGGGACATGTCCAAGCACACGAGCACACTGCACCTGTGGGCCTCCTGTCTGCTACCAGACCACTGACGGGTTAGCACACGAGCACACTGCACCTGTGGGCCTCCTGTCTGCTACCAGACCACTGACGGGTTAGCACACGAGCACACTGCACCTGTGGGCCTCCTGTCTGCTACCAGACCACTGACGGGTTAGCACACGAGCACACTGCACCTGTGGGCCTCCTGTCTGCTACCAGACCACTGACGGGTTAGCCTAGGACTGCAGGGTGCCCAGTATCCGTGGTGTACCTCTGTCCTGGGAGGATAAGTTAGGGTCTTGTCTATAAGGAGAGGCTATACACAAGCAGTGTAGTAGGACGGAATTATCAAATATCATTTCATGAAATATCGCGCACTCACACGAGTCCGTTTATTCAGACAAAGTGCGAGTCCCTCTCGTGAACAACTGTTACAAGACACTTCTTAAATTGCGCAAAGACGTGTTCATAGCATTAGAAGACCAAACTTACCATTGACATTACATGTCTGTTAACTCACAGTTTATATATATACACACGCGCGTGCGCGCGCACACATATATATATATATATATGTCGACATGCAACACAATTATACATACCACAATTGCTTCCTGAGTAAGACAGTTGCATATATTTCACCACAAGTGTCCAGTAACAAGGTGTCACATACAAAGAAGATCAGTCGTATGACACCTATGGGTGTCACATTGTAAAGGGCTGTCACGCGGTGTTTCACTCCAAATACACACAACAGCCTCTTTGTTGGCTGTCACTTTAAAAACGCACACAAATGTGTAACATGTGCCTGGTTACTTGCAATCACAAATGAAGCAATGCCCCACAAACATTGTGCTTACATTGATACCCATAGATTTGGCAAATCAAAAAAATTCATTTAAGTCAGATACACCAAGTTGACTGCCAAATAACGTACAGCACAACATGCACAATCGTGAACACAGTTTACAAGATGACACCCTGCCAATATTTCTGTTTTATAGAGGTACAAAACATATATCCACAGTGGTTTTACAGTATTGTTGGTGTAGCGTTGCCGATACTGTAGTCATTATAGCCTTATCGACCAGGCACACTATCAACATCCCAGCCGAAGTTTCCACAGAAAGATTACACATTTCTGTCTTCAAAGCACTCTGGGTACATTAGCAGATGGATATTTCATGGTGTTTTGTCTGAAACAAACCATTAGGGTAGATTCCAGCACAACACTACCACATGGTCATATACACGTATGCACGTACACAGAGGTTAATAAACAGCTTCTGTGTTCAGGACGGGAAAATTAAAAACTATGACAGACATTTCATTTTGTTGTTGTTGAATTTTGCCCATTACAAATCCAATCGACTTTAGTTTAATAAAACACAGTTTTCACATATTTTAGAAACAGGACCTGCCATTAGTTATATGGTTTGTACAGACAGTGATTGATGCCTTTTAAAAACATGATATGTATGCGTGGCTCTTTAGCACAATTTATAAGTCAATTGTCATATGAGGAGTGATAATATAAAATGTGATAAATATTATGAACGAAGCAGTTAATCATTTTTGCTACAGATATTACCTCACTATCATGCGTGATAGAGTCGATTCAGATGGTCTACAATTAGATGTTTAACTGTTGACTCGCCAGGAGAAAGGATGGAGCATGAATGGAAACTGTACTAGTTTTAATCAGTGATAATGATGGTCCTCAGATACAGATTGTCTTCAATGTGACATACAATTGTAATCTTGCTGGGTGGAAGGATATATTAGGTGTGGAAACGGCACTGGTTTTACATATCACGTACACATAAAACAGATCCGCACCCTTGGCAATAAGTAAAGTTTACTTATCATTATCTATGGGACTTGTTCAACATATTATATTACTGACAAACCTCAATCAACTATAATAAGTTGGTTAAGCAACAAAAGTCACTTTTATCAACTTAACATACAATTTATAACAAAGGAGAAATGACAAAACAATAAACATGATGAGTTTAATGCCAAAACAAGTCAACAAAAAGAACTGAATCATTATAGACTACCTACCCTGAGGTTCAGAACTCTGAAACTGGAAACACACATACTATTGCACGTGTGGCTCAGATGAAAGAACAGGGTATTGCAGCTTATATTATGATGCTTAAACTTTAGCCTTTAATCACTTAATCACAACATTCTTCACATCATCTTTTAGAAGAATTATGTTTAACCTGTTTGGCAACTTTGAGTGTAATGTTCATTTTCTTTATACATTTGTTTGCCTTCCTCCTAAAAACAAATAAACATGATAAAAGTGACACATTTACAACTGATTCCATATTGACTGTAAAGAAACCTTACTGGACAGTTGCATAACTGTAAATAGTCATATGAGAAGTGATACATTCAAGTGATTGTCAAATGCAGACATCACCAGACATAAACATTTACCCAGCTGTCTAAACCTAGTCAATACTGGCACCAGTCTGTGCTGCCACATGGTGGGCCAGGAACCAACCAACACAACAGTCTATGATTTAGGTCAAATATCATCTCTGCATAACAACAATCTTGAAACGCAACATCATGATGAATCACCATTATCTGCGGCTTGTGTCCAACAGATTAATACTGCTCGAAAAAGGTTGTTCAATTTAACATTTTCAACCTGACATCTTTAATGAATAATACATACTCAATTGTTTCAGAGACAGAGGGCTGGTTTCACAAAGCATTCGTACTGTACAAAGAAACTTATCCTTACGTTTGGCGAAGATTATTTAACCGGAAACAATCATAGAAAACATGTATAACGTAGCAAACAATTGTGCATAACTACATCTACAGATTGTGTAACTGCTAGCAGCATGAATATGTTTAAAAACAAGGTTGACACAAATCTCAGGAGGGCGGATTACACAAAGATAAAAAATGTTGGACTCTCGATAAGCCAATGGCTTCCTTGTCCACTTGCCATCTGGGCCTTTGCCGTGGATGGCAATCTTGTTAAATCTTGTAACGACAAGCTACCCTTCATATGAAGGTATGTTACGAATGCTTTGTGAAACCCTCCCATGGTCCGTAATATAATGTTTCTCTAAACAAAGGTTTCCACTGTTTGGAACACCAGAACAAACATAAAACTTAAGAATCATATATACAGATATAACAAGATGAGGCTTTAGAAAAATAGATGTCCTTTGTGCGATAAGGCAAGTTTGTTTCTTACAGAGTGAAAATCACAATCCAGCGCAAGTGTCAAGTACAATGACCCGTTCATGGACTGTGCACTGGTTTCTCACTACCTGAGTGCCAACGTTTTGAAAACAGGTGAATTAAAACAGACGTCAGACACAATTGAATTTCAACAATAAATGCCTTCAACGTGCGGCATCTTTTAAAATCACTACAAAACTATGATAACAACTTGATTTGACGCTCCAATCCACCCAGACTGTGGACAGTTCACAGGCTTGTGGGGCGTTTTACCGTGTATAATCCTTGAACTACCTCCGACCACAGGTCAACACCGGTTAAATCTGACAGGCTTGTGGGGCGTTTTACCATGTATGATCTTTTAACTACCAATGACCACAGGTCAACACCGGTCAAATATGCACTCTTTGACGTCACCAGACAACACAAGTTTACTCATCAGGAGGAAGGGCTTACTGCAGCCATCATCAACTGACCACATTCGATTGACTGATCTTCTTTGAGTGGGCGATGGATGGTGGGCCATAGAGGATCTCTGCACGCTTCAGGAACGCATTTACATTCGAACGAACAATTTCGTTGAAGAACATATGTGCGAGTTGAGCATACATCGCTGAGTGGAACTGGAACGACACCTGTGACAGAGTAATAATACTAAATATAATAATAATAACGTTTATTATATAGCGCTGTATCTCTGGAATATAAATTCTGTTCAGAGATGCTTAAAATACAAGTGAAAAAAATAAATGGCTCACATCTATACAACAGTCATGCTTACATTATAAACATATTAGATCAGAAGTATAAATCATAAGTATATTATATTAAATATAAAAACTAAGTGTTAAAAACTTTAGTTAGCTGGGGTGGCTATTATATGCTTGTCTTGAATTAACTACCGGTAGTTTCAGTAAAAAATGTTAAGATAAACTAACCATTTTTTATATATTGTAGTTGAAATGCTATATAATATTTAATTTTTTTTAGTTTTTCATTTATTTGGCTGTTATAAGATAAAAAATTGTAAATGTGAAAAAATAGCCTCAAAATGCAAAATTATATCGTTTTGAGAAAATACCCAAAGAAATAAATAAATGACATATATATGGTATGACTGTGTCACTGATAATGTTAAGGGAGATTTTTGTTAACATAAACGAATTTCGTCTGCTACACCACTGTGAATGAATTAAGTAAAAATTGAATGACAGCCTAAAGCGGCAGTGTATTTTTGACATAAACCCTTCACCAATCGTAATTCCAAACAGTGTATAGTTGCCTACATGTAAGATGCATTCATACACCAAATTGCTGCATCATAATTGTTGTAGTTAAATAAAAATTTAATTAGGTAACATTTCCTGCTTGTTAGTGATAACAGAAATGTCGATAGATACGCGAATCATGCTTGAAATGTGACGATTTTCACTGGCATTTTACATAATGTTGACAGAACATAATGGCCATTTGTAATAGTGACGTATGTCCTTAATTTGCCACCACAATGAGCCTTGAAGCTGTATTTGTAACGTGTTGTTGTCTACGATATCAGGTTACACCAGCAGGGCGTGTTTACGATCATTTTGATTGGCCCGTTATTTGGTGCAGTCACCAGGTCGGGGACACAGGCCATTTTCGTTATTATAACTTATAGGTTCAAAGGCACAATGAACTACATTAGCGCTGATATATGGTTTAAGGACATGATTTTATAAATTATCGATGAATTTCCCTTAAATAAACATGTTTTAAGATGACATTAAAAAGTTGAAACAATCTATGAGGCGGAGAAAGTCCAGCAAATCGTTCCACAAGCGCGATGCCGTCACAGAAAAATTGACACCTGCATGTCGTTGGTGTACTCACACTGAAGTTGAGACAGCAGGTGCTAGGCATGTCTTTGTGGCCGGGGGTGAACTCCCACGATGTCATCAGGTGACTGAACAGACGCGTGTTGTGAGCCTCAGACTGTAACAGACACAACATCACTGAATCTGAGTAATGTAAGCAACTGTCACCTCTGACACAATGTATACTGTGCTCACACATTCATAGCTGACTATGGTAGATTCTTAAATAACACCAGACTTGGGGTCAATTACATAATTTACCTGATATCAATTCCAATTACACACCAGTTATAAATACCACCTCAAAAATATAAATTTCAAATCGAAATAAATTATGTGAATCTAGCAACCATAGACACACCCAAAGCCAAAAATACATCTATTTTAGAACAGTTTTATTGATTTTCTGCATATTATGGTATATATTGGCAAACAAATATATGATATATGCAAAAATTACATGTTATTGATTATTTGTAGTGAATAATTTGAGTTAAAAAGTTACATGATGTAACTGAAACAGTAACTGAAAATACCAATTATATTTTCACCAATTCCAATTCTTTTTAAAAACAAAACACCAATTCCATTTCCTCTTAAAAACAAAACACCAATTCCAATTCCAGAACTGACATTAAAATTACAATGCAATTGGCAAGTTTATATAGCACATTACAGTGTCTTTATCCTTCACTCATATCAGTCATGTTTATGTGAACACCAACTTTTCTTATTGCCTAAGGGTCCCCAGAAAACATGAACAATTATTTTAGATTGGCACATTATGTGTGAAACGGAAGTTTTGGAGGGCTTCAGCTGAGGAAGTCTGTGGAACGCAGGCATTTATGAGGCATTGATAAATTCATGGTGAAATTCATGCTTTATATGTTCTTACTGTTTACAAAATTGTTCACCTATTACTGGTATAAGACACCCCCTTCTTTCAGAAGAGACGATAAAACTATTGGTCCCTTCTATCTGGTGTGTGCCAGGGGAAGTAAGATCCCACACAGGGAAATGAAAAAACTTCTAAACTCTAGAGGACACTCTTAAATAAACGATCAGAGCAAAATCCTAGTAGGACTTTGCTGAGTAATTATCCAAATCCAGAGATCACAGTTTACACTGTACTTGCCACAAACATTATCAATGAATACATCAGTCACTGTGGTGTAGAATTAAACAAGAATGATTCAATGCATAAAGCTTGTTTCCCATCATATCCATGACCACATCCTTCCATCAGCGTTACCTACCTTGACATAGTCTGGTTCGTGTGCAGTCACCCAGGACGTGTACTTCTCTACGACGGGAGGGAAGCCCACACACAGGGTACAGCGGTCTACGCCGTTACAGCTGCTCTCAACCACCGACTTGGTGCAGAAAGGAACAAAGCACTCGTAGCGAGCGACGTCAGACACTACGCTATACATCTGGTCCTTCGAGAACCTGCACACAACAAATACTGTTTTAAACATTAAATTGAGGCTACTTATAGTCCTGCTTTATCTATTAGTGGTGCAAGCCAGGGTTGTGCACACCTGAAAAATCTTTAGAAAAATTTGAAAATCAGTTAGCAATATGCACTGCATGAACATGCTCACATAACACATTTTGTTAGATTAATTTGCACAAATAATATCTGAAATCACCTTTGTTCGCATTTTGCACACCCTTGCAAGCAGCTTTGCGCAGTTATCACCGAGTTTTGTTTAACAGACCAGTTGCTACACAAACTTCATCAATACTTACATTAATCAGGAGCAGCATTTAAGAGTGAATATGCTGAGAAATGGCCATAATTCATTATGAACATGGTGTGCAACAGAGCACTTTGTCATGTTGGCAACCTCATTGTAAGTAAATCCGCTACTTTATGGTCTTGTTGTTGAGCTTTCATATAAATGTTGATGCACTGGCAATTTCTTGGTCAAAATCTATTTGATTTATTACTATTGCTATTGCATTCGCCACAGTGCTGATACCTAAAAATATTCCGGAGAAGTGATGCCAACGAAAACAATTTATGGGCAAAGCAACTGAATGCTAATGTTCAATTATATGTAAGAAAGCAAAAAATATGCGATATTACGTAAACAGAATAACTGAACAATCCTTGGTCTGGTGTTTGCAAACACCTGGAGGCCAACATTGGCATGTTCAATTTAAAATTAAAATAGTCTCATTATGTTCTACTGTCAGGTATGATACAATATTCTGTGAATTTTAAGAGGAAAAGTATTAATTAATTTTATTTATATTATATATGCATAATTATTTTATTACACAATTAGATAATAATATCATTGTTTTGTCCAGTAAAGTAAGGTACAATACTCTGTGTGCACTTTCTAAATTTATATCATAATTTTGCAGTTTTTTAATTACACAATTCACAGTCAGTCTTGCTGATCTTACCCTACTATACGACGCTCTGAATATTCCAACACTTTGCCTTTGGCATTCTTTGACTTTGTGCCAAAGGGATTTGGAAATTTGGGCAGCAGAAATCGTTGTTGCTGGTGGAAAGTCACTGGGGGAAACTTTGGCTGCAGGAGAGTGGGAGACGACTTGTGTGCACATATGCAAAGGCAGCTACAACAGTTCAAAACATGCATTGACATTAAACTTTTTGCAAATTAAAAACGTTTATGAATTTCCTTGTACTTTCTGGAAACATGGCAATCTCAGGTGTACATTTTAGTCTTGAATTAGTGAGAGCACAACAGCCCCACCTTCACTATGGCAACGAGAAAGTACATGATATATTGTTATGTGGTTTGGATTGTTGTGTTCACCTGTATATTCTCCAAGACATTTTTTTTTAATTGTGTTTGCTTTGTACAAGATCTAGGGGCTACTTTATAAAAATGTGTCGACAATGTTTCACAGCATAAATGTGAAAATTCAGAAGAAAAATATTCATAATATGTATAGGAATTTTCTTTAGAGAAGTTCTAGAGTTAAGTATTGAAAGCCAATGACGAATGTGAAAGTATTATGATAAAATATCCATGAATTTATTTAACATAATAATAATGTTTTCAACAAATGCATAATTAGTTACTAACTTCTACAGCATAAATTCAATCATTATTAACCTTTATTACTCGAAAATCTCAATAGGTTTATTTGGAATGAAAGCAACTGAATTACATTAATAGATTTATTATTGCATTAATCATAAACAAAAACAGAAGACTTGGGGACCGTTTCACTAAAATATTGAGTTCAAAAGGAAATTCCATCAAAAAAACAGAATCCATCAAAGATTTTTATGAGCTTTTTCAAACTGCGATGCTCATTAAACCCAAAATTGTGATGCTCATTAAGATGCTCATTAAACCCAGCATAAGCTAATGATCGAAATTTCCATCATAAGCTCCACAGTGTGCACAATTGCCCAAATATATAGAAAGATTGTCAAAAAGTAGCTGATATATGTTCCATTGACCACCTTTCAAACACATCTGACTTGCTCGCTCACTGGGCAAAGAGAAAATAAATAACATTACAATTGGAGACTCTGTGTCACAGAGGACACTATATCTGTGACACACCGGCAAAGTGTAAATATGTTTTGATAGTTTTCAATAACAAAGTTTACAGAGAGCACCAACAACTTCAATTGAAGTGGTGTCAACGAGCATAGAAATATGAAGGTCAGAGATGTACACTTCACGTCAGATACAGCTTGAAAAAAATTCCAAATTTGAATAGCAAACACTTCCCAAACAACATTCCCCTTCGGCATGCCCTAAAACAGGGACACAACAACTTGTCGATGTCAGTGCAGTAAAACACATGGCATAAACCAAAGCCATAATTTGCAATGTATTCCATATGGTATGTTACATCTTCAACTGATAATACCTGAAGCTTCCAAAAAAATGTAAAAGTCACCAAATTTGAACAAAGCTTCCAAAACAACATAAAAGTCACCAAATTTTAACGATAAGACAACCCATTTGACACATCATGGCGTGCACTACTGTGCTACTTCCGTGCAGAGTGCACATGTCCGAAAGATCAAATCATATAAGTTGATCAATGGCCACAGTGTGGCACCACTGTTATATCCACACGAATGCATTTCCTACGTTTAGTGTGCAGAATGTATGTTCTCATGTTAGGTTTAGGGGAAATAAATTAAGAATAAGTTTAAATTATGATAATAGTTATTAAGGTTCAACTCTAGCTATAATTTGGCACTATGCCTGCGAATACAAGGAAACTTTTACTATAGTCTTTCAATGGTATTGTTTTTAGATGCACCAGGAAAAAAAACATACACCATACCTTATCAAATATATGGTACGTACCATATACTGCATAGAGCTATATGGTACACAACACTATCTGAAGACTTTGATCTGATTGTGAAAAAAATGAATGTCTGCATAAAACTGGTGTCAAGATAATACGCAGTTATGTCAATTTGACTGCTCATAATATGTTTCCATATTTTACTGGCCCGGTGGGCAAACATATTTTCAGATCGTTTTTTTTTCTATTAGTCAGAGCCACAAGTCATTGTTTCAATCGCTTGTCCTTGCCATCCACCCTGGCGCTACAATTAAGCACAATCTTCATCTCATCTGATTTCGCCTTGTCACTTCGTATAGTTGCCATCTTGTGTTGATATGTACGAGCCTCACAAAAAAGTCTGCCTGACACCACTACTAGCAACGACGTATGGACTTTTTCTGAATTGCAGATGCCTATATTTTACTAGGGTTGCGTCGTGTTACCAGTATATTGGTATATCGCAGCAATTTCTTCTACGCAATACGTATCGGCTATCACGATACGCCATCGATGTAGCTATTTCATATAAATCGACTGGTTCATGGACTGTCCACTAGGTTTCACGACATCGCCTAACATACATTCTAGGACCCGCTAGGACGCAGACAGCTAAGTTTATCGTAACTTTGTACTTCAGTCCAAAAGTGTATATATTCGAAAGATATAAACTCATTTGTAACAGTCGTAGTTATATACTGTGTCATCTCTAAACACGGTTCACCTGTCGTATTTTCGAGTATAACTAGCTGTAACTCGATATGCACGCTGCGACAGCACCCGTCGTTCTCAAAACGCGACCTGCTGCGCATGCGGCTTCGACAGAGCCAGATAGCATAATTATGATTCTCAATCGATTCTTGCAGCAGCATTGTCATACGGAATACTGACTGAACGCATGAAAGTAAATCACCATCAGCAAAATAAATAACGACCAAACTTGCATCCTTCAACTTGTAATGCGATGTAATACATTGTATTACAAAATTAGTGGTTTTTTAAATCAATAAAAAATATTTTGGACCAGAAACTTTTGGGGGGCCAGTAACTTAACTGGGTACATAAGCTTAATGTCAAGGCCTGACTTATGACATTAAATTCCATACAGCCGTGCCTACGGCTAACATAGGAATGGCTTATTTTCTGAGGTTTCCTTCTCTAAGGTTAGTGAGTCCACGACATATTTTTTTCATTTCCCTGCCTGGGATCATTTACTTGGATACCAATTTACTTCCCCTGGCATAGGGACCAGCAGCTTTTACTGTCTGTTTCTAAAATAAAGACGGAGGCAAAGTGGGGTGAATGAGTTGCCCAAGTTTTGAAACGGCAGAGGTGGGATCAAACCATCCTCTCGATCAACAGTTGGATGTTGTAACCATTAGGCCACCGCTACCCAGTTTTATGACACACAGATTTTCGGACTGACCATGCACTGCGTACTATGTCTTACTTCTAATGTCTTCTACCGCGAGTACAGGTAGGCACTTCAACAAAATGCGCTGACTCGGTCGTTCCGCGCGCACGAAAATCCGTTCACGATTTAACGCCGTTACGATTACTGGAATCTCGTTAACGTTTTGTTTCGCCGCTTGTTTTATCGGCTGCTTCCATTCATTTTCGTCAGCTTTGATGGCACCTTTAAAAGCGATAAGTTAACTTTCGTGTCATGTTTTTCTTATCGAAATTGGACCAAAATAAAGCTTACAAAATGTAAGTTAGACTTCATAGGTGTATTTCAAATGCAAGTAGCACAACTTCATCGAATTCCTCAGAATATTTCAATGTTGTGGTTGCCTTCTATAGGTCGAAGTTAGTATGTGTGGGAAATATCTTGTTTCCGCGCGAACGCGAAATGTGGTTTTAGTCAACCGCAACATTGTGAAGTTTTACGGATCTGGACTGTGACAGTGAGAACGAGTCTCCAGAACGAAATGATTGCTTATTTACATTTCTCTGAATTGAATTTACTACAAAGCCAATACCATCTGTTTTACATGATATTATATTAATGTTTATGTTGTGTGGGTCTTGGATAAAACCTAGAAAAATACAAGAATAAAAAATAATGCAATTTTTTCAATGATTTAAAAAATTCGTAAAAACACCGCAAGAGATTTATATTCTCAATTACAAGAACAATTAATTATTTTATTCATTGAGTACAAACTGATTGTTATTAATTGTTTTATTCATTGAGTGGAAACTAATTGTTAAGTCATTTTTTAGTTAAAATACTTGTAAAACAGTTACTATTAATTATTGAATTACAAAAAGACATTTTGTGACAAGCTGCCAGTGCCAGTGGACAAAACTGCTGAATATAGATACACCTCTCAAGACCAAATTTCAAGATTTTGTTTTCTGACCTAATATATTATGTGAATTTTCACAATTAACTTAATGGGGGATGACGGTATAAAAAACAATGTTACAATATTTACATGCAGAATCAAGATAATTAGACCAAATCATAACTGCAGCAAGAAATGTATGATTCATTTAAATAAATTTTATTTAAAGATGTTCTGGCTGAAGTTCTTCCATAGATTTCGGTTATGCGATCTCAGCCTTTGCTGGTTTTGAAGACGCTTGCTGACTTCCAGCAGATCTTTGTCGAGGGCAGTTGGGAGTGTTGTTCATGGTCACCCTTGCCAGCCAGCAACGTCAGCGGGTGTGAAATATTTGTCTATGGCCAGTTGTGCAGGGGCTTCACATAGAATGCAAAACACATTGTGTGTGTATATATATATATATATATTTATATTAGTAACATTATATTAACATATCATAAAAAATATATATACTTTATTGGTTGAGACAGCATATAGTGTACTGTGAAAAATCATCATGCACTTGGCTCGTAGATGGAATAATGTAGAATCTTGCAGCCGTTGTCCATTCAACACAAGAAATGTCGGATTCAACAGTGAAATACTGTAAAAAAATTATAAAAATTACATCATGTTGAATTGCACAATGTAAAGTCAACATTATTTTATGACAAAAAAAGTGACTGAAATATGTAATAAATTGTGTAATATTTATGCAATGGCATTGTTTTTCTTCACAAAAAAACATTTAGTACTCTATATGGAACACCAATTAGTATATATTTCTCAAACAATTATTTCATCATTGTCAATACGCAAAATTATTTTGGTGTTCTTTGTGTGTGCGTGCGTGCGTGCATGCGTGCGTGCGTGCATGTGTATGTATATATACATATTTGGCAGGGAATGAAAGTCCAGGCTCTGCCCAAATGTTATACAAATAACTTCATAATCATGGAAGTTATGGCTTTCTATTGAAATGTATTGGTCTGATGAAATAGCTTGCTAATTAGCCATTGTTGACTTATTAATTGAGTTACTATTAATGATGACTAATGTATATTTATGACCCTACTTAATGCGTTTTGAAATTATACAAATATCTTCATAATGATGGAAGTTATGACCTTTTATAAAAAAAGTGTTGACCTGTTGCGTTTGCGCATTCATTAGCCAATATTGACTTATTAATTGCATCAATTGAGTTATGTATATTTTATGACCCTGTTTAATGAATTTGTAAACCCTGAACACATTATGCAAATATCTTCATAATCAAGGAAGTTATGGCCTTTTATTAAAGGTGTTGGCCTGTTGAGGCTGCGCATTAATTAGCCAATGTTGACTTATTAATTGCATCAAATGAGTTATGAAATGACTGGGTGATGTATTTGTATGACCCTTGTTAATGAGTTTGT
This sequence comes from Lamellibrachia columna, assembly GCA_963662155.1. Lineage (NCBI taxonomy): Eukaryota > Metazoa > Annelida > Polychaeta > Sabellida > Siboglinidae > Lamellibrachia > Lamellibrachia columna. Next base: position 63,529,125 of record OY759261.1, read on the forward strand.
AAACCCTGAACAAATTGTACAAATATCTTCATAATCATGGAAGTTATTGCCTTTTATCAAAATGTGTCAGTCAGTTGAATTCACGCACTAAATAGCCAATATTGACTTATTAATTGCATTATCTGAGTTACTATTAATGATACATGACTGGACTATGTATATATATGACCCTACTTAATGTGCTTGCAACTCCTGAAGAAATGATTAAAATATATATACAAACAAAAAAGTTATGCCATTTTAATCATACATTTATTGAAAAATAACACAAAAATGAGAGACTTTTGCCTGTATACAAGATACACAAAATTTTCGGATTTTAACCGCATTAAAATCATAATATCTTTGGCTCTAACAAAGATATATTGATAAAATAAACAGTTTTTGGTTCCTTTACATGTCACCTTTCATTTAAATCAATTGCCAATGTTCTACCATGATATCTCATTTTTGTTTGAAGTGCCTAGTACAGGTTCTTGTTTGTGGCGCCGTAGCCTTGCCTTTGTGAGGTGTTTGTTGGTGTTAGTGTCATAGCCATAGGCAGAGAATAATTACATGTTAAGAACGGTAAAATGTACCAGGTAACCTGCTATGATGTCACAGCCACGGGGGTTCACACAAGTTTGTCAATCCAATGGATCTTTTGTATGAATTTAAAGAAGTCGACAACGAAGCAGGCGACCCGTTTATGTGTTCGTTATATCTAACAACAGGTCATAAGATGTCAGATCGACCTTAAGATATAAAATAGCAGTCTTTAACTTGATCTTCGTCAATGTACAGTAAACATACGCGGTTTGGTGTAACTTCGAGACCACTAGTGCAAGGTCAGTTCAGTTTTCCAGGTTAGTCAGGTCACGGATCAAGTCTAGACATTTCTTATATTCACATTCGACTTACCTATTCTCAGTCGTTTGCCGTTTGTGGCCAACGCTTCCCATTTGTCGCCTGCCCAATCGACCCACAACCCGCGTCGCCATTTCAGATAAGTTTTACGTTACTTGTACGTTAGTTAGTAAAATTAAACGCAGCCCCACCACCCAACACCCAACGGCGCCATAACCAAAACAAATGTACACCAATAATGCATATTGGCATCGTTAACTCTAAGGCATCCTATTTCTGCGGCATCAATGCACTGTAGGCAACTCTTCAGGAAATTTAACCAAGATTGCCGCCCAAAGCAAGAAGCTTCAAAAGGAAAGTGGACAAGGAAACCATTGGCTTATCGAGTCCAACAGTTAGCAAGTATATTAGCCTAAAGTGTTCTTTTGATCACAAAAACAGCCTTATTCAAGGCTAACGTAGCAAACAAATTAAAACTAAATTGTATGATGGCGCCGTGCAAACGGCAGTTAAAGGCCACAAGGCACTTAATTTGTGGCAGTTGCAGTAACTGGGTGGACTTCGTCAAGTCTGGGTGCGAGAAGTCCTGGGCTGAGGTCCAGGCAGATAGTTTTAGTTTTGAGTGTAGGGGATGTACGAAGATGAAGGAACTAGAGGTGGAGTTGGAAGAGCTGAGGCTGCTCGTTGTGGCAATGGTGGGAAGGGAACAGGGGGGTTGTGCCAGTAGTTCCGGTGGGGGAACAGTAGATGATAAAGTGGGGAAAGACACAAGAGATGCTAGGGAGAGCTCACTGCAGCCTGGGAGGAAGCTGAGAGGAGGGAAGGTGACAGGTCGTAGGGAGACAGGACGTAAGGAGACGGGAAGGAAAGGAACGGGAGGGAAGACAACCGGAGTGAAGGAGAGGGGAGTAGGGGAGACAGGAGGGAAGGAGAATGGAGTGGGGGAGATGGGAGGGAAAACAACCGGAGTGAAGGAGAGGGGAGTGGGAGAGACAAGAGCAAAGGAGTGGGAAGTGGGGGAGACAGGAGCGAAGGAGACAGGAGGGAAGTTGGTCAGGACAGAATGTGATTGAGGGGATCGAACGGAAGAGTTATTCTGCAGCAGTGATAGAGGTGAGGAAGAGAGCGAGGGTGTTTGTGGGGGATTCGATAGTTAGGAAGACCGACAGAGTCTTAAACAAGGGAGATGATGTGGTGGTCTGTTTGCCTGGAGCCAAAATAGAGGCGATAACTGAGAGGGTAAAAAACATTGTAGGCTCGGGTAAGGGTGGATCTGTTTTAGTACACGTAGGGACAAATAACGTAGAGAGGGAGGGTACAACTGCCATAGTTAGGAAATATAGGCAGTTGGTCAGAACACTAAAACAGACACGGGTTGAGCAGGTAATACTGTCAGGGATTTTACCTGTAATGGGCAGGAGGGGTCACAAATATAAAAATTGTCGGGGGATGGCAATTAACATGTTAGTCCAGAAGCTATGTAGGGAAGAGGAAGTTGGATTTGTGGATTTATGGGGAAGTTTTGTTGGGAGGGCTGATATGTACATGAAGGATGGGCTTCATCTAAGTGCAAAGGTGGCGGCAGTATTCGCGGACAAACTTTCAGCAGCAGTAGATAGTGACTTGGGTACAATGACAAATATTTTTGGAAGTAAACATTGTTTAAACTAGAAGTGCAGGGGGGTTACCTAGAGGTGTCTCAAGCAGAATAAGAGGCCACTAGCACAGATAAACCAATATCAAATCATCCGAAAAACATCTCTGAAAAAGGTTATAGATGCGTATGTTTAAATGCAAGGAGCATAGTAAATAAGAAAAACGAATTAAACATTATGGTAGAAGATATTGACCCTCACATAATTGGTATAACTGAATCATGGCCCAACATAGATATAACAGATGCTGAATTAGGACTGACAGGATATGTAATGTTTAGGAAAGATCGAATAGGAAGAAGGGGCGGGGGAGTTATTTTATATGTTAAAGAATCTATTCAGGCTTATGAAATAAAACTAGAAAGGGAAGCAGATTGCGATGAAGCTGTTTGGTGCAAAATTGTTTCAGGAAATTCAAAATTAACTATTGGATTAGTTTACCGAAGTCCAAACATAAACGAAGAGGACAACACAAAAATAAAACACGCTATAAAGGAAGTTAGTAAAGGGGAATGTATCATAATGGGAGATTTTAACCATGGACACATACAATGGAATTCTCTAGAGAGCACAGGGATTGAGGACCAACAATTTCTATTTTTAATCCAGGATAGCTTTCTTACTCAGCACGTACTAGAACCAACCAGGGGAGAAAATGTATTAGATATAGTTTTGTCATCACAAAAAGAATTAGTGGACAATGTAAAAATATTTGAACCATTGGGTAATAGTGACCATAATCAAATACATTTTGACATCAATGTAAAATCAGAAAGTAAAAATAAGAAAACGTACAAGAGAAACTTCCACAAAGGTAACTACAAAGATAAAACAAACTATGTGGAGGGTTTATAGGCGTACCAGAAAGGAAGAAGACTATGCAAATTACAAAGAGGCACTTAATGCAGCTACAACTGAAATCAGACAATCTAAAAGAAGCTATGAGCAAAAACTAGCATGTAACATAAAAAATGACAGCAAGAGTTTTTATGCATATGTCAGGAGTAAACTAAACGTACAAGACAAGGTTGGACCTCTAGAAGACAGTGCTGGAAATATAATATCACAGGGGTTTTTAATGCCGGAAGACCTAAATGGTTACTTCAGTTCAGTGTTTACCAAAGAAGATATTAGTTCATTACCAGTTGCTGATGCTAAATTTCAGGGGGCTAAATCTGACTATTTAGGTCCGTTAGTTGTAACTCCAGAATTGGTAGCTAAGAAAATAAAGGCAATGAAGGATAACAAATCACCGGGAGTGGATGGGATTCCTCCAAAATTACTAATAGATACAGTAGAACAAATCAGTATACCACTTGCAAGAGTATTCAACTTGTCATTAAAAGAGGGAGCTGTTCCGTTTGAATGGAAAGAAGCAAACATCATACCATTATTTAAAAAGGGTTCGAGAAATAAGTCAGAGAATTACAGACCAGTGAGTTTAACGTCAGTGATTTGTAAATTATTAGAAAGGTTAATTAAAGACCATATGGTGGACTTCCTCGTTAAGCATAAATTATTAAATTCATCTCAACATGGATTCCTTAAAGCGAGGTCATGCTTAACAAATATGTTATGTTTTTTGGAAGAAATCACTAAGTGGATAAACGTGGGATCGCCAGTAGATATTATCTACTTAGATTTTCAGAAAGCTTTTGACAAAGTGCCACATCAAAGATTACTACTTAAATTAAAAGCCCATGGTATCGGGGATAGCATAACTGACTGGATAGAACAATGGCTGACTGACAGAAGACAACGAGTTGTAGTAGATGGAGAAGTTTCAAATTGGAAATCGGTTTTGAGTGGGGTACCTCAAGGATCAGTATTAGGACCTATATTATTCTTAATTTATATCAATGACTTGGACGACAGTATAACAAGTAACGTACTGAAATTTGCGGATGACACAAAACTGTTTAGAAAGGTTAATACTGATGGTGATAAACAACATTTACAAAACGATCTAGACAGATTAATGAAATGGTCTGAGAAATGGCAGATGTTGTTCAATTTTGGGAAATGTAAATGCCTACACACAGGACATGGGAACTTGAATGTAAACTATAAAATGGGAGATACTGTTCTGGGTACTACTGTAAAAGAAAAGGACTTAGGAGTTACAATAAGCGCTGATATGAAAGTTTCAGAGCAGTGTGGTATTGCAGCTTCAAAGGATAATCAAATTCTTGGATTGATTAGAAGAAACATAACATACAAGGGAAAAAAGTTAATTATACCTCTTTATAAAGCAATAGTTAGACCTCATTTAGAATACTGTATACAAGCATGGAGACCATATCGTAAGAAGGATATAGAGACGCTTGAACGCATACAAAGTAGAGCAACTAAAATGATTCCAGAACTGAGAGACCTTAGTTATGAAGAACGCCTGAAAGAATGTGGTTTAACAACTCTAGAGACAAGGAGGTTAAGAGGAGATCAGATTGAAGTTTTTAAGATATTGAATGGGTATGAAAATATTGATAGAAATATGTTTTTCTCACTCAAGAAGGATAGCAGAACTAGAGGACGAGGTAAAATTAGTAAAGGATCAATGTAGATTGGACATCAGGAAGCACTCGTTCTCACAGAGGACAATAAATGAATGGAACAAATTGTCTACAGATTGTGTAACTGCTAGCAGCGTGAATATGTTTAAAAACAAGGTTGACACATATCTCAGGAGGGCGGGTTATAAGTAGATGAACATTGTTGGACTCTCGATAAGCCAATGGCTTCCTTCCACTTGCCATCTGGGCATTTGGCTTGGATGGCAAATCTTGTTAAATCTAAACAGTTGTTTCATTTATGTAAAATTTTGTTTTAAAACATTCACGTTGCTGGATAATTTGTACCATTTATTTATCGTCCTCTGTGAGAACGAGTACTTTCTCGCATCCAATCTATGCTGTTGCATTACTAATGCTGTTTTGTGCCCTCTAGTTCTGCTTTCTTTAATATTGAAGAAAATAGTTCTGTCAATATCTTCAATCAATATTTTGAACACATTTGTCTCCTCCTAGGTTTGTAGTTTGTGTGTGTTCACATTAAACTTTTTAGGGATGTATATAATAATACTTCTTTGACTGTAGTCGCAGCTGACCATGAAATATGTCAACTATTAACTCATTTGTCCAACATTAATTTGCCATATGTAATATAATAAGCCGTTTTCACAAATCAGAAGAAACTTTTGCGTAATATATCCATAATCTAAATCTCTAACAGTACTTTTCAGTGTTGCAATCCAAACAAATTGTTAGAAAAGTTGTTTTCAGTGAAAAACTTATGATTATCAAACAACATAAATTATATTATGCATAACCAATGGTACCACAACCAGTATAATGTGTCATAGATTGATACCAGTGTGGAGTCAGTTCCGTGTAATATATTATGTTGGTTATGTATCACTCCTGGTGTTCATACTTATATTTAGCCTTATTTCCCTGTACCCAGTAAGACCTAAATATGTTCATTTTGGCAATACTGTTATCCATGTCTACATCATTACAAACAAAGAACATCACAACAAGTGCAAGTCCAGTCACAACGTTCGACAACAACTTTATTTTTATTCATTAATTATTTATGAGATACAACCATCAAATGTTTACTGTTTTCCATAACCGATCAAAAAAATATTACTAAATATCCATATATTCTTTCCTCTTTACATTCTGATTCATATTACACAATGTTTGCAACATTTCTTCGCCATGATTTGAAGAGACATAGCTTCAAAAACCCAAACTTAATAAATAAATTGACAACAAAAGCAGAGTCCTGCACAACATTAGAGAAAAAAAATGTCCTAGTTCAATAATTTAACAATGATCATAAATATGCTTAGTTATACAACATGCCAAATGCACACTCCGTTTAATGTAACCTATGCTGCGTATATGACAAACATGTAAAGTAGTTCTTGATTGTCACATAAGACAAGTGCTAAGAGATGAAACCTGAAATAAATGCAGGGTGCTGAGTGCGTCATATGACACCACAATATTGTCTTGTAGCAGTTGTGTACATAATTAAAAATAAAATCATCCAATAAATCAAAATAATGGCTGAAATGACTGACATATGAACTATTAACGTTGTTCACTGACGAGAGAACAAGTTATCATATTTCAAATTCAATGACATTTCAAGGATAAGACAACATTTTCCAACACTGACACATTTTTGAGCACGATGCAAATTTTGTAACTAAATTAAATTGTCAAGAAGTATAACAATTTAAATAATTAAAAATAGTTGCCAAACTTCTCATCGGTTTTAACTTACATGCCATTTAAGTTTGTAAATGACTAAATTGCAAGATTTGGCTCTCACATCTGTGCCATTGCAAGCTGGTTAAATAATAGCAAAGTCGTGGTTTTCTATATTGAATTTCGGCAAAGAAAATTCAAAATAAACCAAACAATTAAACACCTATAGAACAATGTTATGACCTTTTAGCATCATCAGCACACTGTAGCCAGGGATACATTTCATACAGCAGCAGCTCCGTGGTCAAATCATGTATACACGACTACAATATGCATAAAACATTTCTTCAGCATAGAAATGTATTATCACACACACACAACATTCCAGGCTATGGAACGCCTAAACATGCAGCAAAACAAAACAACAGTTCTATTTATATATATATCTTCCCATTCGCATAGATTAGGAGCACAAGTACACAAAATCATGAGAGAGTTGCATAAACATGCTGACAATTTGTATAAATTATAATCACCTATAAATGAATATCCTTGTAAATCACACACAGATCACACAATACGTCCAGTCCTATATGATTCAACAGCACTTTGCTCAGCTGTACTGTCAAACCCCAATGTAGATGCAACCTCAGACATTTTTTTTGTGGATTTAGCAAATAATACTCCTGATCCTGCATGGTGTACACGATACACTTTCAACCAGTCTAGAAACTTGTGCTGCAAAAACTTAAAATAACATTCCGGAAAGGATTAATATCAAATTGGAAAGATCAGCATGAGATCTATTTTATGATCAAATTAACCTTTCTTACCTCATAGCCACATTAGAAATGGTAAACAAATTAGGAGATCTAACAAAGATTATCATGTAGGCTTCTAACCCATTGTACATGCAATGTTTTGTTGACAATGTAATAATGCATAGCTTTACATGTAGAACATTAGTACAATAAATCACAAACTTTGACAATGTAAATACACCGATAGGTTATTACCTACATTTCTATATATGCTGCACAAATTTCCATCAGCAACGTAAAATGATTCATACCATTTCCGTTTACGATTACAATAGATTGCATTTTTAAATTACCACTGTCTCAAGCAAGTCGTCACATGACAACAATCATGTGTGTCAAGTTTCTCATGCCGGCTTAAGTTTGTAATTTCCAGAAAATATCACATTTTCTGGAAATTTCCCCTTTTGGTGTAACCAGGATTATCCATACTGGATCACAAGTAGGATTGTTTTATATTAACAAAAACACTGCCCCTCTAAAATTGGCCAGTGTAGCTTTTGTAGCAAGTTTCTCATGCTGGCTTAAGTTTGTAGATAATTTCCAGAAAATATCACATTTTCTGGAAATTTCCCCTTTTGGTGTAACCAGGATTATCCATACTGGATCACGAGTAGGATTGTTTTATATTAACAAAAACAATGCCCCTCTAAAATTGGCCAGTGTAGCTTTTGTAACATGTGTTATGTTTTTTCTAAGATCTTTTCTTTGGCTTACTCTACGTACAATGTAAATAACTGCATTGTACAACTAAGAGTGTGACTCAACCATAGCAGTTAGGCTAATATCATCCTGCGCGTGGTGATGGTATTGGTCAGTGAAGCCCAGCTGTACTGACCATCTAGACAACGTGTAGCCACAAAGAAAGCCTAATACTCTCTCAGTTGAGAAGACAACAGATCTCTGCTCATTTAATTTTTCACCATATTCTACTGTGAGCTTATGATGTAACTAGTTATTTCATGTATGTGGAAATACCAGCATAACATGATCCTATATCAACATATCAGTACAGCTTTCATATCTAATGCATATTCAACATATCAGCCACTTCCTACAAAGTATTGCTGCAGTTGTATCGATTTGATGCACAATAATCCTTCTTACAGTTCGACTTGTAATTGTAAAATGATTTGCGATTGCCCAACCCTGATGCATTGCTGAGCTCAGGTTCAGGGGATTTTGACGCAATAGAAGATTTCCTGTACAACACTCTGCAGTTTTCTCACACTTTGAAGGATCTTCACCGATATCATGTGTCAATAAATATTTTTCTAACACTCATGAAAATGTGCCAAACACATGTATGAAGGAACAATGTTTCCGTTCCACAGTACCGTGTATAAACAATAACTGTCTAAACCGAAATAAATGCGCTACATGCAAAATATAATTAAAAGTTTACAATATTGTGGACTTCCATTTGGTCAAAGTGGTTTCTACCATTACAAATGATTACACAAAAACACCAACAATGCTATGTTGTAGTTCCAAGAATTAATCTCAAAATATCAATGTTTGATATGAAATGAGGTTTCATTGGGGTGGAAGGGGGTTGGCGGCTGTTTTAATTCGTGTCATACATTAATGTATTTTTCAGAAAAGCACTGGCTATTTTTCTATCACAGCTCATAAGGGTGCCGACTTCAGGTGCACGCAGGCAGTTTTGTGTTGTTGAATGAATATGAATGGTATGTGATGACTAGAGTGTGACGGGTGACAACATTTTCATGGGAATCCACAAGTCGATGTAATTTAAAGTTTCATGCAGGGGGAGCTCCGAGGTGAAATTACATTGGTTTTGTTTAGCATCAAACAGCTGTATTTTGAGGTGGCCCCTCACAAGTGACTATAAAACAAGGTTAGCACATGTGGAGTGAAACCACGCTGGACAAAGATCAAGACCCACGTAGCAGAATTAAAACCCTACATGGCGTAAACTGTTCACCCACAGTTTTCACATCTACAGTACAATCGACCACTATAATAAAAAATCAGTAGCTACAATCCAAACAAAAGTATTCCCATTAAAATACCAAACCCTCGTCTGCCTAGATTAACTGGCGATGTGGTAGAACTTACTGCAGTTTTCTACCAATTATTAATATCAATATGTGTGGACTCTGCATCCACATCAGCCCCTCACAAACACATCCACAAACATCTGTGCGTGTTTACTGTGCGAATGTAGCATTTGTGTGCGCATAGCATAATCAAACAAATAACTTGTTTACAACTGCTCTCAGTACACAATAACATATTATTGCAGATCAACTTCCTGTCGATACCACTTCTGGTGCATGGTTTAGGGTATTATTCCCTTATATAGAACTTCCAACTCTTTGTTTCAATACGAAAGTATCAATCTCCCTCCAAGGTAGGAAACATGGACATATTCTCCGTCTCTCCTAGGTACAAACACATACGATAATGCCCTTCCTTCCCTGGGGAGGTATAAACACAAGACAAATGCCCTTCCCTCTCTATATAGACAGGTATCTATCCCTCTCTATGGGTAAATATAGACAGGTATCTATCCCTCTATATGGGTAAATATGGACCAAGGCCATTCCATCTGTGGATGTAAATATAGATAGGTGTGCGTAGGGTAAATATGAACACGTGTATTTTTCTCCCGCGTCTCACTCCACCAGGGCAAACACAACGATGTGTCCTTCCCTCCAGAACATACACACAGACAGATGCATTATAAGTAAGCTGCTAGAGTGACAACGATGGCAGCTAGATGGCGCTGCTCTCAATGAGATACCCCAGACTGCAGAATTGTCTTCTTGCTGTGGGCAATGGTTGGGTGGCCGTAGAGCGTCTGGGCGTGTCGCAGGAACGAGTCGACCATTGTGTGGACGATCTGGTCGAAGAACAACTGCGCCAGATGGGAGTAGAGCGCTGAGTGGAACTGGAAGGACACCTGGTGGACAACATACGGTGTCACATAAGAGTGGTGTCACTGATAACATGATGCAAATCAAGGACTCAAATATCAACAAATTATCAAAATAAACGATAATCTCATAAACTGATCCTTAATAAATGAAACAATCAAATGTCTTGAAATCAGGAAATTGTAAAATCACAAGAGAAAATAATTTGTTTATAAATTATTATCATTGTTATTTCCATGAATAACTTGTTAATACAGAGAAAAAAAACAACAACAAAGATTAAAAGAGTTTTGTCACATGAGCATCAATGTTATATCACAAACTTGTGTCATATATTCACAAAATACTACATAAACTTTTGGAACAAACAGTTGGACCTGCACATCTGTTATTGTAATTGAAGTGATGCAATTGAACTTGATACGAAATTTGTAGAGATGTAATAGACGATATCTGCAACGCATGTGCATTAGATTTTTTACGACCCGCAACCCTGCATTCACTCTTAGCCAACAAGTGTCATACATGTTATAAATAATGTGTACTGTATGATGGCAGGTAATAAAACTTACTACATACACATTTACCTAAGTAAAACAACCTCTTTTGGAAATTATAATTTTAAAATGTAAAATATTTTCACAACCAATTTCGAAATCTACCAGTTTCAGGCACTGCAATGACGTCATAAACATATCGCAATGACATCGTAAAATATCACAATGACGTCATAAACATATCGCAATGAAATCGTAAAATATCACAATGACGTCATAAACATATCGCAATGACATCGTAAAATATCACAATGATGTCATAAACGTATCGCAATAACATCACAAACACAAGTTGTAGTTTTATTCTTAGCCGATAGATGTCATACGTGCTGTGCATACTTCCTATTGAAATGAAAATGAATAGTAATTGTAGTAGACCCATCCTATTACCACGACAACCTGGTGGATTATAATGGAACTTAGATTTGGGTAATTCCGAGAACATCATGCTGCTTAATGTATAGACCTGTGGTTCATTTGCCTGAATCTCTACATTCCATTATAATCCACCAGGTAGGGTGGTGGTAGAATGGGAAGGTAGGTAAAGGTAGGTAAAGTCATTCCCCAGGCATTATGCCTTAGGAAGCCATGAAGGCTTATATGGCCAGTGCTTAAACCTGGTTTCTGTAGTGCGAAGCAACTTAGAGTGCAGTTATACTGACTCTCCTGGACGGGACACTAGTCCATCGCAGGTACCTTCCAAACAGTGTTTGTACTCATTTGCAGCTGAGTAGACTGAGGCAAAGTAGGGTAAACGAAATTGCCTAAGCTTCGAAAACGAACCGTGCCCAGTGTGGGTCTTGAACTCACAACCCTAGAATTTAGAGTCCAACACCTTAACCACTGGGCCACGGCTGCCCCCCTGGAATGGGAAGGGTCTATAGATTTGATTTTTGTGCAACTGTACCCAGCCCTGTCTAAAGCACACATAACTGACTTGCAACGTTGATAAACTCACCTTATAGTTAAGTGTGCAGGTGTCGGGGTTGTCTTGGTACCCTGGACTGAAGTGCCACGTTGTCACAAGATGACTGAACAACTTTGTCTCAGTCGACACCGACTGAAAATCAGACATAAACATGCTTATACAGTGATTTTCATGAAAAACTGGTGGGAGTCCGCAGACAAATTTAGGAGTCCATGCTTTTTCAACAAAACATTACAATGGAATGCGCTCTCTGACAGGCCCTGTGCTTTTGTATACAGTTCCACCATCATCTGAAGACTACCTGTGCTTAGCCTCCTTAGCATATTCATCCACCTGTTAATAACTTTAACATTGTATGCCAATTTTGAGACTGCCTAATCCTACTCTACTGATGTGCTTCTGAACCCGGGTTTCCGAGGGTTTAGGCACAATTAACATATTCTTATTATTATTACATATAACAACACTGTAATGACGACACAGTAATGGCGAAACTGTAATAGCAACTGTAATAACAACACTGTAATAACGACAGTGTAATAACAAAAGCTTAAATCCTGTGATACATATAACAACTTAACTAGACTTTATTTCTGTTATACGTATTCACAATAAAACCCACCTTCACAAGATTTGGTTCGCAGATTGTGACGTCTGATGAATACTTCTCCATGACAGGAGGAAAGCCAACCGTGAATGTGCATCGGAAGCCCTGTCCGTGATGGTCGTGCGCAGTGGACCTGATGCACCACGGCACGAAGTGTTCGTATTCTTCCACGTTCGAGACCACGTCAAACATTTGTTGCATTGAAAACCTGTACACATCGAGCAAAATCAAAATTATGTCGTGCTGCATTTAATGATCAGTAGAAGGCATTTGTCAAATCCAGGAAGTACCAACTGAATACACAGTCTCTGAAATTTGTAAACCCATTTTTTTTTAACTAGTCCTGTTCCAGATGTGATTATTTATTACATTATAATTTATTATTATATTATCTATTTATAACCAATATGTAACGGATATATAACAGAAAATAATATAATAAACCTGCTACAAATTTGTAACAAATGTATAATTTTTTTTTTACAAATATGTAACAAATATTTTCTAAATGTGTGACACATATTTTGCAAAAAAATACAAACTGCTGCACCCACACTGTTTAGCGTTTTAATTTACATTGCTATGCTGACTTATGCGAGGAAGAGATTTTGTTCAAATTGCCAAATGGATGAATTTTGTCCACACACTTAACAAGATAAGACATACCCCAAAATCCGTTGCTCCGCATAGGCCAAAACTTCACTTTTTGTAGTCTTCGCTCGAAATGGACTTGGAAGCTTTGGCAGAAAGAAAGATCGCTGTTGCTGCTCAATTACCGGAGGCAACTTGCACTGCAGGAGAGCTGGAGGAACCCTCCGCGCACACTCTGACAAATACCTGCAATCGTAAAACAACTGACTAAGACACTGGACAGATCTTGGAAGAAATTTTGAATGATAGAAATACATATACATATGTATACAGTGCTAGTTTGTTTAGTCATAATGCAAATGAACATGCAGAACAGAACATTTCTTAAAAAAATACCAATGGTCAATAAAACAAGCCTTAAAATTATGTATGACAGAAATGTGTCACTACCAGTACTGTCCGGTAGTATTTAATACAATTTGTGAATATTACGAAATATTAGTTCCACTTGAAAACTACAAGTCACATAATGTAAAAAATTGTCTATGTCTAATAATTTAGGTGGAGGTCATCTTAATTTGGCCTTGAGGGCTCGATTTTAATGGTAATCTGTTATTCCGAGCACCCTAGATTTTGGAATGGATTACTAGACCTGCTGGTACAGGTCTACAGAAATCAGTTACTGCTGTCACTCAGGAGAGAGGTTATTTATTTATGTTCTAGAGTATTTAATTTTCCATAGTCAAATAATTTTATTTCTATAATACAACGGCAGTTTCCGTAATGATGTAGTCCACACTATAGCAGTTATTTTGTGAAGCACCAGATTTGTTGACAGATTGCTGAATTTAATACCTTGATAAACAGTCTGGATTACCAGACTTTTCTCGTGACCTAGGCTACAATAAATTTCCTAATATAAAAACATATCAAATTGTATAGAGTGTATGATAATTATTATCATTATTATTATTATATGCAACTGTACTTCAGTAGTTAGTATGTACAAAATAACCTGTTTAGTCAAACAGGATTCAACTGAAGAAGAGTACATCAAAAGGTACCACTATTGTTTCCTAGAACATAATTATACATGTACTGCAATAAATGATTCCTGTTAATTAATTAACTACAAGTTAATTGATCTAAATATTAGTTTTTGTGGTAACACTAATTAATGGTAAATTGAAGCACTGTAACTTAAAACATTTATTTTATCAGGTCTTCTTTATAATGCTCTTTGCTACATGGCAGGAAATGATGGTAAGTTAGAAGGACATAATTTGTAGGTTAAACAAAGTGTTAATGATACAACATAATTTTTAATGAGTGTATTATATGTAATAAATAGTTTAGCAATATACTGTATGTATATTGTACACATCAAAATATTGTGAACATTATAAAATAAAGTCAAAGATCTATAAAACTTGTCTTGTGTTAAATACTGACCAACACTCTTAAGAGTCTTGAGGTAACAGGGATCGACGCTACTGGAACCAACATCACGATATTTCATACCCAGGCATCATGTAATTATATGCATACCTATACTGTTATAAAAGTGTACAAAAAGATATATACACATATGAAATGTTAACAAACTGAAATTGTGTACAATAATAATCACACGTCACAAAAAAAATATCCATCAAGACATAACAGCACAATTAAGGTTGAGAGCGATTCTGAGAGGTGACTTTCTATAATTGCATCATGATGTAAATGTTTGGATCCATTTAATACTTCTGTTTCTCAGTGTTATAAAACAAGTTTAAAAAATATGATTTCATACATTTTTGGGGGGAAATAAAGACCATATTGCATACAGGTATGCATTTAGTTATTTCTTTTATCGTGATACCCATTTTCAAGACAGAAATAAAAGCAAATTTTTATGTAAAAAATGAACTAGGTGTACGCAGATGTCATGATGCTACAATGAAATTTAAATAAAGCATAACAATATTGATTGTAAAAGTTAAATAGTTTTTAAAGAGTTGAAATTCAATGTCACACATGTAATGCAAATTTCCCCCCAATTTTTTTTACTACAGTGATTTAATTTTTAATTTCCAAATGGTTTACAAATCAACACATGAAGACAATACAAAAATATTTAACTATATCAAATATGAAATATACATGTGTCAAACACGTAATGCTATGTCACATGTGTGACACACCTAATCACTATATATGATAGCAGAATGTAATTTCACAGACTTTTAATTGCTACACTTTAGTTGCTAATATGTGGCAAAACAACACTAATGTAATAGTAACACCAGGGGAAACAAACCCTTACTCTTGAGTGCCGAATAAGCGTTCCTATACGCGTATTTATTTGATGAAAAATGCCACCCTACACGCACCTTATTTGACACTATACTATTATTAAATTTAAACATTTGTGCCAGCCTATATTCTCCGATAATCGTGGCAAATTATGCAGGGTATAATTTTTATGAGAACAATTGTTCTCACTCCCTATTGCTAGTGCTAATCAATCATCCACGGAGCGGTTTACCGCTCGCGCTAAAATCACTTGCTTCCAACTGGAGCTGCATGTGGTTCCCTCTAACAGCTAAGTTTTCATCCTTTCGAACGACAGTCGTGAATTTAGCGGGATTCCATGCTTCTGAGCATGAGGGTCCTAGACTTTGATCCCGAAGCGCTAGACCGTTAGATTTCCATGATTAGATGAATCGGTCAGAATCCTTAGTTCTCGGAAGCTCGACATAGTATATTATTAGTTAAAACACCATTATCACCGCGTAAACCGACCGTAAATGGCCGTCATGCGCAGTGCCTCAAACCGGTCATTTCCCCTGAAACGGGTTTGCGTATTCAATTCAATAAAACTTTAATGTCCATTTAAAAACGGATAAAACCCAAAATACACGTATTACATGGCCTTCTGCGTAGTTTTCTAGGGACGCCTTAGCTTCAAGTAAAGAAAAAAAAATTGCTTCAGCGCTAAAAAAAGACAAATATACTAGTGACTTTTTCGCACTGTATTATTTGTTTTGAACAATTTGCCCCCCCCTCCAATACTGTTATACTATTATTAAATTTGACCGATTTACCACCCTATACTGTTATTTGGCCTATACGTTTATTTGGCACTCGAGAGTAATCCTCTCTTTAAAAATTTAATGTCTGATTTGGGCAGTTCCATGTTTATTTATAATGCAATTAATGACATGAAAATGATAATGAATATATTTTATGAAAAATTCCATTAATTTTTTTTTCACTATATCTACTTTAATTTTATAAGTCCATTACTAGGTCAATTTCACATGCGTCACACACGAAAAAAAATGTGTCACACACGTAACGCCACATTTGTTTTATGAAAAAAATAATAACCAATCAGTTATGTGCATATGCATAGTATGCATATAGATATATGCTTAATTATGATAAAGCAATTTATTAACATACTTCTATAACTTCACAGACTTTTGGCAATAACTAATGCACCCGTCTGAATTTAGATTTATTTTCATCACACATGTTATGCTCCATGTATGTAATATATTTAATTAATTAATGATAAAAATAAATTAAAAATTAAAACAGTCACCAATAAATTAGCATGGACATGCAAAGTTTTAAAGATTAAAAATTTTGTCTGAATGTCACACACGTGACGCTGGAATCGCCCTTCATCAAGTCAATGTATGTGGCAAGTGGCCATCAAATGTTGTTTGTCCTGACTGCACGTCATCGCAGTGACATGACGTCAATGGTATTATTTGCCATTAATCTGACTTGAAAAAATCACTTCCATGCCAATGCAATGTCAATGTCAATGTGGCAATGAACACGTACGCGCAGCACGCACGCACGCACGCGCGCACAGGCACGCACACACGACATGAATGACATGGCCAGGCATGGGTATCCAAAAAGCCGGCAATGCCAATGACATGATCATGATGATAATATACCCGACTGTCACTGTCACTGAGCGATTCATGAATGGAAAGTTATTTCAACCTCAACTGGAATCATAATCTAAGCTCTAAACTGGGGTTGGTTGAACCAAACATCACCTACAAATCTCGTAGTTTGTCCTTCGTTAACGTGTAAGGAACTTACACGAGAATGACGTCACATTGACGCACGCACTAGTCATGGTCGCGGTCCCGGAACTGAGTCTAGACGCTTCTAGAGCAAGTCGGCTAATTTTCCAAAGAAAAACCAACTTAAAAAACGACAACGGTGTTATCAATGTGTCTATTACGTATGAATTAGCGCACAATGCACAAAAAGTAACGCAAATCTCTTGTTATTCACCAAGACTATGTAGTATGTCATCGTGACCCAGACATAACTATGTCTATGATCATGAAATTATAATATGACAGCCGTTGGAAAACAATAAAAAGGCGCTTACCTATATTGACTGTTTGTCATTTCATGCCTGCCATCTTCAATTAATTTCTTTCCTATGCGAACTGCTGTCCGCGTAGCCATTATCTTAGAACGAAACAAAAACACCGCAGATGCTACGCACTGCGCAAACACGTATCCCGAAGCGACCCGACAAAACAAATGCCACCGCTTGTGCCAAGTGGGTGCATGCTCAGTGCGTGGGAAGTAAGTCGTTTCGTACCCGTCTAGTTTCGTACCCGGGTCATTCCGTACCCGCTACCGGGTCGACGCGAACCCAGTTGTTCCGTACCCATTACGGGTAACGATGACCAGCTGCAACATTTGTTCAACAACGAGTTTACACAGGAAACCACTCCCTTTAACACAGAACGCTTTTGATCTAGAATAGTTGATCATAAAATAAACCGACACATTTCTTACACCTCATCAGCAATATTGTTGCAACGATTTTGTATTATAATTATGGAAGGCATTAGGAAAGGTGCATTGTCGTCTAAAGTTAGCAAATGTACATGGTTGTCTCAACGTGGCTAAAAGTCATATTTTCTATGTAAGAACCATGACATTTTGTTTATGTTAATTGTGATTAGACGAATGATACAGAACAGCGCATCATGTTTTTCTGTGGAGGAGCATCAACACCTGACCACTTAAGCTATGCGGCATTGTTTTTTACGCATGTTGCGCTTACAAAGTTGGTGCGCGCCGCGCGCGACCTAAGCAATGCAAAAAACGCAATTAGGTGTAACGATATGTGTTTAGGGCATGAAATAAACATAGTATGAAATGGTAATGGTACGAGAAAAATAACACGGAACGTGGACGTCGATAACAGTGGATTCAGAGCATATAGTTGCATCACTGTCTTGAAAATATCTTTGTGTTTTCGTGATGTTTAGTAACTACATTATTGGATACAATGCAGAACGTCTGTGAATCACCAAGCTTGTGTTCACAGATGTTATTTATGTTAATTTAGAGATCACGGATAATGCAATATATGTATGCATGGGTATGTTAATTACGTAATAATGAGCTATTAACGAATACGTACAAAACAGAAAACTAGAGTTACTCATTTACAATTTTATACGGCGCCCCACTAACATTCGTTGCTCAGAGCGCATAACAGAGGTCAGACCACAGTACAACATTGCATTGGTGGCCATGTTAACGTTTTGTCTGATTATAAAAAAACTTGACCATCAAAAATTATTAAACTTTTTCACAGCAACTGCCAAACGTCCCCACGCGCGATTCTCATCACTGTTTACCAAAAATATTCATTATGATATGTATGCATGCGCCCACGTGGCCCATAGCACTACTACAACAATCCCCATAAATCCTTCCACCATTTAAGCTCTAAAAAACACATGCAACATTTCATAGCCAATATAGATTCTACAAGCAAACCTGTTAATACACTCGAAACAACCAAAAAGAAGTTCAACCATGATCTGACCCCTACACGTACGCTACTGCCTGTTCACGCAAATGCCACATTATACAATTGTGTGAAATGAAGCAAAGTGGCCTCAAATGAATTAAGTGCCTGTTTTTGAAGAAATTTCCAAGACAAGAAGTAATTGGTAAAGCAAGCAAAGAGCGTATAAAATCATACTCTCTTTTATGTGGGAGTTGAGCTAGGTAGAGGCATAAAGTTACATCATTAATCATTCCCCTATAGACTAGAGCGATAAGCCAGCTCACTGCAGCGAAGTGGGCAGAAACAGTTGCATCCACTGGCATGACACAGGGTAGTACTGTTTATAGTGTGAACATAGCATGTTACAAATAGTTGTCTAACATATGTAAGTAAGTAAGTAAGTATATTTATTTCCTCCTCACCATCATCATGTACAATATAAGGCAAACACACAAACGAAGATGAGGTGGCTACCAGAGAAAAATAAAATTATCGGGCTATAGTATCCAGTGACTATGACATCAGGAACTAATTAAATTGAAGATTTGTCATTGTCATTTGTTCTTAATGGGGCAAGGCCACCAGATTGATTAATAATTTGGGTGAGGGTAGTCACAGCAGTTGTGTTATTAGTGTGGGCAGTTGGATTGTTCATACTGGAGTGAGCATCATGCATTAGTGTTAACTTCTCCAAGACATAAAACTTTTGGAGGATTGCTGGAGACAGTTGTGGGACAACGAATATGGTTATTTCCTGTGTGGCTTATAGCTGTACAAATCGACAGAAGACAGGATCTAAAATTTTTGGCAAAGGTAAGAATCCTCAATTGTACAAAAATAGTTTAGTTGACTGTCAGCACATATATGCATTAGTGCATGGATAGATTGTGTATGCAATAAGGTATTAGGTAACTGGAGCTAGGATCAGGTTAAATTGGTGCCCTCTCTCCTTTTGAAGTTATTTATTAATTGCTCTCTCTCTCTCTCTCTCTCTCTCTCTCTCTCTCTCTCTCTATATATATATATATATATGTATATATATATATATATATATATATATATGTATATGTATATGTATATGTATATGTATATGTATATGTATATGTATATGTATATGTATATGTATATATATATATATATATATATATATATATATATATATATATATATATCATTTCTTATTAGCACCGTATAATAATCTATGGATATATGACGAAGACTGGTACGTGCTGTACAGTATAAACACTGGACCTCCAGTGAGTTTTTGCCGTGCAGCAGCATGAATGTCACTGATCCATGCCTGCATCGCTTTATCATGTGTCAACTGATAAGGGTTCAGCGGTCTTGTTTTACCAATGGGTGTTCTATTTATGTCTGTGGGAAGAGGCGATAGCGTAGTATGATGTCGATTAGGTTCTGATGTACCATGCGTCGAGTGTGACGAGAACTACACCTGATAATTTTTCCACAAACGCATAATCAATAAATATTTGTCACATTTAAAAATAAGATTGTTGCATGTTCCCATAACCAGTTTTGAAAATTAATTTAACATTGAGTTAAATATTTGCTAGTTTATCAACGTCGTGTTGCATTGTGGGAGAAAGAAGCGCACTGCTTTACAAGATGGCGGGTGTGACGCACGAAGGTAAAATTATTTTATTTCCTTACTGATGTGAAACGGTTATGAGACGATGCATGGAAATAGCATGGCATCAAAATATACTGTACAAGGACCCTAAATTAATTATGGAGGCTGAGGTAGACATGGAATACAACATACAATTAGTCGGTTTTATGACGCCGACAGAATGGTGACAAGCGAGTGTTGTAAATTCTTTTTGTTTTCTGCGGCTAGATTCACGCTCTACGATCAGTAATATTTATGTCGTATTGTCAGTACAGTCTTTTGATTAATATACAATTCATCGTTCTGGTGTATTGCTCTTATGTCGATCGTCAAAATCCAACGTGAATGATTTGTTTTCAGACATTGAGGCCCATGTACGGGAGATTCAAAATAAGAAGAAGGTATTGACAGGGAACGAGAAGGCAGATGCCCGGGTGGGACTCGGAGAAGAGGGACACTTCGACACAGAGATCTATGAAACACGTGGCAGCAAGTTTGCTGGCTATGTCACATCTATCGGGACGACAGACGAACAAGATGTGAGTGCCTATGTTATATAGCCAGAAAAGTTTTATTTGGATTTTTAGACCTGTTCCGAGCCTGAGGATTTGGTCTTCAGAGTGCCATTGACTATGGCCCTTGCAAAATACCTATACCAGAGAATGATTAGCATGCCCCATTTGATTGAGTTTATTCAATAATGGTAGTTGTTATAAATCCCATTGTAAATAATCAAAGAATATTTGAACTCGCATCAAATAAGTGAATGCCTGGAGCTGTGAATGAGCAACAGCTACAAAATTAGACACAAACAATGTGACCAACCAACATCAAAGGAAGCTGTAAATTGCAAATAGCAATATCTATGACAGTAATGTACCTAATTTGAAGTTAACACATCTTTTAACTTGTGCTCTAAGTATTAATAGTTAGCACTGGTTTTTCCATTGTGTTTGTTAGGAATGTGTGGAGGCCGTAGACTGCCACACAGAGAGTTATTTACTTTCTAATCACAAAGTTGTTTCACTGAGCAGGTAATGAACATATTTTGTGAGTGAAGCCATTAAACCACCAGAGACCAGTCTTTAATGTAGTTTCATTAATGCTTTAGCCACTGTTTGTACATTTGTACTCACACGCACACACACATGCACAGTTACATAACGTAACACAACAGTGGCACCATCTGGCAAATGACATGAACACTGACATTTGAAACAATGGCAGCCATGAATTTGGATGTCTGGGTAGATGGGATATGTTACAAGAAAGCTTAACCCATTTTATAAAAACATGTTCCCACGATTTCTGGCAAATTTCGACTGATTTTACCTCCTTGTGTTCAGAAATCTGTAGAAAAACTATTCAATATTGACAATTACAAGTTATGTTTATTTTGAAGAGTAGTAATTTCTCCACATGCCTGTATACATAGAAATATGATATATTAATAAAATGTTGACATTTTATCATAATTTGCAAAGACAAAAAAGTTTGTTAAAACTTTGAAAGTTATTCTACATTGCGACTGACATTTGACAATGATCCCATGCTATAACCCTACGCAACCCAGCGACGAAAATGTAGCTATATCTGTTAGCTTAGCACCACTGAAAAAATCAACAAATTGTGACGGTTATTTTTCAGGTTACACCATATTTTATCATGACAAATATAGAAATAAAAAATTTCGAGATGGCGTGAACAAAACCAATGAAAATCAAGATTTCCAAAAGGGAAAAACACATGCATGTAACGAGCTACTGTTGTTGCAAAATGTATCCGCTCGGGTGTGTCAAAATTTGGTAGCGTTTAGTTTGGTAGTTAATTGCCAGGATTTTTTTTTAATAGAGGGTGCTGTATGCGGCCGGCGGTGACCATTCCAGGACTGCACAGAGTGGCCGACCATGGCCGTTGCGGGCTCTAATGGGTTAATATACATGTATTTGATCACAACAAGTTTTAAGCATAACCATGACATTTATGGTAATTTAGTTCATATTGTCTTTTTTGGGACATAACGCACAATTTTGAGACATATCGTCTTGTGACATAACATCTATAATTCCTCTACACTACACTAACTCCCAGAAGGCACTTGTCCTATAGGACAAGGAATACCCGGGACAAGCAGCGAGACATGTTTACATGTCCCGCCTGAAAACTACAAACACAGTGAATCGTTGTGGCGTGATATAACACCCACCTGAATCTATATGTGACCCACTCCATCAAAATCAGGAATAAGTCGGAAAGGCTGAGACTGGCTATTCCACTTCAAGGTGTGCGAAGGGATGAATTTAGCGATGGCCGATATTAAGGTTTTTGTGTTTTTAATCAGCCTAACTCTCCTAGATTGCTGTCATGCTATTACAAGGTCATAAAACGACTGATAACTTTGAAAAAATATGATGTTTCATAAAGCTATGAATATCTTAATGGGATGGGATGCATTTACTAGGGCAAAATCAGTCACATGTTATTATATAACCAGTCAGAGAAGTTTAAAACGCTGACGAAACGTAAACAAAACGCATTATTCACTGAATAATAATGAGGACGTAATCACGTGATACGAATCACAATGGTTGATTGGCTCAGCTAGAAGCGTGCATGCGTAATCGCACTGAACATTGGAATGCGACTTTTACCTCCACTCAAATCTGTATTTGTTTTGGTTTGAGTTTGACTACTTCGGAGATCGTTATTATATCAAATCTACATTTATTAGTCGATTATTTAGTTGCCTTTGACTGGGGAACTTTGTCAAGTCAAACAGCTCAGATAGTGACAGTGAAATTAACATACTCTCTGAGGGCGAAAGTGCCAAGGAAGACCACGATCGAGCGACAGTTGACATTGACAGCTTCGAGCGAGTGTGCACACAGCTTGGCGGCAACGTCGCTGAGAATGCCATATCTTGCCAACTTTCACAGCTATCGTAGTGGAGTTCCACAAATATATCCATGATGATTTGTTGTTGTTATTGAAATACTTCAATCAAAGCTGTTTTTCTCAGATTCGTTTTTCATCAAATGACCCGGGGCACTTTCTCTTTATAAAACGATAACTCAGCAACTAATAGAGCTTGTTATCTTTCGCACCATTGGAAAGCCCATATAATTGTCTTTCACATAGTACCTTTATCTCAAACTGTAATTTTCTGACTTATTCCTGATTTCGGTGGAGCGGGCCACATATAATATCCAGGATGATGTTTCTAACAAATACGTGTTAGTTCCTTTTCTGAGTGTGGAAAGAATAATTTCAACAATTCTAAGAAACAAGATAGCGTTTACCAACTTTTATTGTGTTAAAAACTACTTCTGCAACATTTTTATATTCTGACCGAAAGGAGTTAACTGAATTACAATGTACACTTAGACATAATTTTTTCATGCTTACAAATAACAACAGTGCATATTTAGCAAGAAGTTTTTTATTTTTAGGTTTACGGATTTTTACAGTCAGGGCTAACATCGGAGGAGGAGAAAAAATGTTTTAATGTCATGTCAAACATCGGAGGAATGAAAAAGAGGAGAAATGAAGGGCGGAAATGTTTGAGATAGCTGGGGTGGTTATTGTATGCTTGTCTTGAATTTATTAGTTTCAGTAGAAGTTTTTATGGTAATAAATTAACCATTTCTTCACAGATTGTAGATTAAATACTATATAATATTCCAGATTAATAAAATTTGTGGTTATGTTGCAAGATAAAAAAAAAAATTGTAAATGTAAAAAAAATAGCCACAAAATATATCATTTTGAGAAAATCACCCAAAAAATAAATGTCACACATATAAATATGACAGTGTCACTGATAACTTTAAGATAGATTTTGGTTAATATAACGAATTACGTCTGCTAAACCACCGTGAATTAATTATTCGTTATCCGGCAAGGTCACCAGGTCACATATACGTTGCCATTTCCATTAGCGTCAAAGGCACAAGCTACATTAGTGCTAGGTAGATAGATATATTACTGATGTCTAGTAGCAACATGTCGGCAACATGTCACAGCTTAACCACAGTCCGGGGAAATAGTCCATCTATATTTCGTTTTGAAACTTTCATGACTATAAAAATCACTTTTCTTACAGAACATTATTCACATAAATTTTGCACAAGACTGATCATTTGTATTTTGTATAAACAGTCGGAGAACAATGAGTTGTCTGCGTAGTAATGCGGTACAACGCTACCTTGAAAGGCACCCCAGACATTGTGAATATAGTTTCGGAGCCGCAGATGTTTCTCTGGCTCTGTCGTTAAATTTTTGTGAACATTTCATTTTTCCGACATTAGATTTGTTTTAATATAGATTATTCGTAGCAAAAAAATTGTCCCATGAGAATGTTGGCAGGGCATAAAAAATAAACACTTTTCATTTTTTCCCCCCAAAATGTGGTCGGCGGATCTGCAAACCAAAAAAAGTAAAACCGTCGCCTTAATTAATGTGTTTTTCATTATCACCTACATATACTGTGAATGCAACTAGGCTAAATGGCGCAAGTAAAACCCTGAGTGTTAGTGAGCATGAATATGTACAGCAGGGGTGAGATTTAGCGGTCGTCAATGGCGCCCAAAAATGGTTTCGGGCGACTTCAATTTTTAACAACAGTAGCCCGCATGACTACTTGAAATATATATGAAGCTGCATTATTTTAGACCCAACAAAAACAAACGGAATGTTAATAAACATCTCAGAAGTGTTGTCCTGGCTATATCGCATTTATGTTAACCATAAATGGTGTTTTTGTGACACGTTTGATATTGCAAGAAATGTTGCGGTTTGTAGCCGAAGCGATATCAATAGGGAGCATTCATTGTATTTTTAATCAACCACATCGCCGCTCAACATGTAACTGAATGAACGGTCATTCTATACTGAAATAATAACCGGTTATGTTAATAGTCTTGGTGCCGCGAGGCGCCACTTTTATATATACTAACAAAATGCCCGTTCTCAGGACGGGATAACGTGGTAGTTCATACGTGACAGTCATGATAGCAATGTTTACCAAATGCCTCAGGCCAATATGCCATCAATATGCTCGAACGTATTACCAGAAACAACCGCGTCACGCACGTGATGCAATACTCGGTGCATGTTCAAAATGATGAAGGTCTCCTGCATTTAGACCCATGGATACTTGTGTTGGTTGTAGAATAGTAGAATATCTGCTTTCTACTGTCTTTTAATTGTGTATTGGGTGGGTGCGTTATTTCTACTATAATTAATATAAACTGCCCATATGGCGCTACGTACTCTCATAAAAACCACCAAGAGCCCTTCATAAGGGGTATTTCAAAAAAATAAAGGCGTTACGTTTCATTTGTGGGGTCGTAGATTAATCCATGAAAGTTTGGCGCCCGAGGTGCAAGCCGTCTAGGAGGAAAACGTGAATATAACCACATACATACATAAAAACATACGCTATCTCGATCATAATTAGATATAGTTATCTTCATGGTGCGCGGAGTGCTTCTGGTGAATTAATCGGGAACCTGCTTAAAGTTTTTCTAGGCTAGGATAAAATCAGGTCCTGTAAAAAATCAGCAAAACTGTTCAGTTCACAGGATCCGATGTCGTGTGACGCTTGGAGACTTTTAGACTGTTGGTGTACCATGTTATGAAAGAAAAACAACCTGTGTATAACCTGTATCACATTCTATTGATTCTGCCTTAAAAATAAATGTTTCAAAACTGTTTGTTTTTGATGGTTTTTTTTATTTGTCGTTGATGTCGTTCATACATTCTATCTTCAAAGTATTTACTTTCTATCATCAAAGTATTGATTAGCAAGTGGGCTACTTAAGAAGCTGTCAGGCTACTTCATTTTGCAAGGTTGGTAGCCCGACTGGCTACCTTCCATGACTTGCTAAATCTCACCCCTGTGTACAGCAAAAAGTGCTTAGTAATATAAATATGCTTAACTTTATGCAGAGACCGGGTAAAGTTTGTCTTTTAAACGGGCACAAATTTATCAAGTCGGGCACAACCAGTCTTTGTTATAGCAAGAGTCATGGGTGGTCTAATTGTCAAAAAAAAACGTCAGTGCCTGGGAAGAAATCAGTGGCTTCCTGGTTGTGCCAGGTTTGTAACAAGTCAGTTATTAATAATTAACTACATCAAAGACACATTGCCAGCATGTTGTTATAAATTGAATATCGAAAGAATTTGTTTGATATTATTTGTGTGACGTTATTTGTAGGATGACGATGATTACTCGACAACAGTCCTGGGCAAAAAATCCACATACACAGCCCCGCTCAACATACTCAATGACATTGCCAAGGAAGGACAGGTGAGATATAAAGATACAAACATTCCATCCTGTAGCTGTCCTTAAAACCTGTGAGCTTTTGTGTCACTTTCTGTTTCTTCAGCTGTGTGGATAAGTAACTGATGGAAATATATATGCAAGCAACTGGTATTCAACCACGTGACAATTTGTGCATTAATTGTCATGTGGTTGAATGCTTTCCAGTGAAGTATTAGTTTTTGAATGATCACAACTGCTAAGCATGAAGTGTAAAGCGCTTGTAATGACCAAATAGAAGAGAACCTCCTGTCCAGCACAGTATTGTTGTTAAACAAAACTTTACAGACCAAGATTTTTTTCCAGAAATGTGTATGCATATTTTTCATTACCAAAACTTTCCCTACACATGTATACATTTTTGGAAAGGTAACATCCTAATGAATCCATTGATGAAGAGAGAAAAAGTCATTTTGAAATTATGTGACAATAATTTATTAAAAACAGCCACAAAATGTTGGGGATACCAGCATATTATTGAACACCACATGCAAAAACAATAGAACTAATAGTCTCAGATGAATAATGATGGCATATTTAGAAAGAAAACTAATACTTACACAAAGTGACAAAATATGAAGGCAATCAGTACATCATTTGACATTTTATACATACATCATTGGCGAGTGTAACAATCCAGACAATTTCTACATGTACACACTTGCCAGCCTATCTACCAAAATAAAACTACTGGTACTAGTCACAGATTAATAATGATTGCATATTTAGAAAGAGCTCTAATATTTACACAAAGTGACAAACAATGAAGATAACCAGTACATTATTTGACATTTTAAACAGACACCATTGATGAGTGTAAAATCCAGATGATTTCTATTTTATCGTCGTCAGAAACACTGGTTTCATTGTCACTCATTGAGTGTTCAGGCATGGGCGATGTTATGTATCATAATCACTGGCACTGTTGTCTTCACCAGAACATCTATCACTATCCCTCATATTGTCGATAGGCCTCAGTACTTCATTTGAATCCATGACCAACCGCGATCGTAGCGCCATTGTTGCTTTATCCGGAGGGCAGTCTTTCAAATTACAATTACAGGTCTCAAACTAAACATTTTGCGACGCCATTGCAACCAGGCAATGCCTACTCTGTGCTTTGACCAATCAATACCCATACCCCCTCTATGGAACATTAGAAAAGTTGCACCTGACCATATATGAGCACCCCCATTCCATCACGCAATATATTGCGCAACCGGTCTTTAGGGGTTAAGACATGAAACGTGGGATAAGATACGATTCTCCCTCTCCACAGGATTTCAACCCGTTGGAAGACCGCCGGATCCCACGTATCTCCGACCGGGAGGATGACTATCGTGCACGCCCCCGACAGATGATCATCTCACCCGAGAGACACGACCCCTTCGCTGGTAGGTACATTGTGCGGTTACTTGACTGTGTACTCATTGTGTATGTGATGTGATGATATCATGTAAACTTTGTTGATGTACTGTGTACCTACTTGATACAGGTTTCCTTTTGCAGATACACGTACAAGTTAAAGTTGTTAAATTATGCGATTTTGGAAACCATGCCAAATTTTATGAAAATTCCCACTTGTTCAGAATACAGTATTGTCTCAGAAGTGTTCAGAGATGTTGTGGCAATGTAGTAACAATATGTTTTGCAGATGTACATGTGTTTGGAAGGAAACCTGCAGGAAGTAACGTATAGACATGTGACTGCATTGGCAGATTATGAAACCACGTTCCCCTCCCTTCCTCCATCCCTCCCTTATGGGTCTGTAGGTTCTCCCAAGCTATCCCAAGTGAATGGTTCATGATTAAACTTAGATGTTTTATCAAGCTGGCATTGTACAGTGTTTAGAACAAAGTTACTATATTGCAAATTCAAGCACAAAGCAGAGCTGATTCCATTGTTTCAAGATATTTGTAGTGTGATTGCAGGAATCACATTATAATCTCAGAAACAAAACAGTTGAGTTTCCAGGTTAGTAGCTCCTTGATATGGAAATTGAGAGGCCTGTGTTGAAAACCATGAATTGGTTTGTGATGCCTACATTTAAACGGTTTAAAATGATAAGGAACACAGATTAAACATCACAATAATGCCTTGGTTGTTGAGTGCTAGTGAAGTGCGTGGAATGTCACCAAGCACTGGTCTGCCAGCAGGCACTGTACACATATAGCTTGATGATTATGCTTGTAAAAACCAAGTAACCATCCGTGCCAATGTTGAGTGGTGTACACTGGTAATACAAATCTGTAAGACCCGCAAATGAACTCATATGATTATCAACATCCATTGGTTTGAAGCGCACGCTCAAAAGAAGCACTTTTCAAAAGGGATGTAAAGATTGTATTATGTGAGAATTTGGCACATCTAAAATATTCGCAAGAGTCGTCCTTTAGATGGGTTTTGCTGAACTGATGCATTGTTATTGGGCCATATCCCAATGATCTGTTATTGGGCTGTATCCCAATGATCTGTTATTGGGCCATATCCCAATGATCTGTTATTGGGCCATATCCCAATGATCTATTATTGGGCTGTATCCCAATGATCTGTTATTGGGCCATATCCCAATTATCTGTTATTGGGATGTATCCCAATGATCTGTATTGGGCCGTATCCCAAAATACTATTAAAAAAAACTTTTTTCAAAATGCTGAAAACTAAGGAATTCCTTATATGATTGTAAAATCAAAGAAAATGTGTAAGAGTTACGAGTTAGCTTACGAACAGTTGGCATGTATAAGTAATCAATTACAGGAATTTATTAAAAAGCTGATATGTCTCAAAGTGAGCGAGCGAGTGCCTGCTGGCTAGCTGGCACACCTCTTGGAACGACAGTGAGTCTATGAATGTGACGTGTGAAGTGTTTGCTGGGTTGGCTGGTGTGGCCAGAGTCACTACCTTGTCACTGAGAGATACTAATGTATAAACCTTCTCTCCCGAACAGCAACATCCAGTCTCGGTTGCCATGGCGTCTGACTGAATCGCAGCAGTGCCTCGCCCCTCCACTAGGGGGCCTGGCCAGGAAGTCAGCGTCTTGTTTTTGACCTTTAACAATGCAAACAGCATTGATACAGTGAAATTCTGTTTTATGGTAAATTTACATCCAGTTGTTAGCATCATGTTTGAATGGTAGTTTCTGTGTACATGACCGATGTGTGGCTGGTGTTTTGTGAGATGTTTCACTCGCTGTTTGTGGATGTCATGACTTGATACTTAATGGCAGCACAGTCAGGAAACAGTTGGAGACATTCCTTCCAAAAGCCTTGTTTACACGAGGCGATAATGTCACGATAATGTCTTAACCTTTTCTAAATGACATAACGATTGTTTCATTTCACGTGCAAAATCATTTCAAAATAGGATAAATTCTGTTGCAACCAGCGAGACTGCAGTGTTCTCTGCTACATCCAGTTTACGTGTGGTGTTCTGGTCTCATGTAAATTGTGCCCCTCCTTCCTGTTCTATTTATGGTATCCCTCTCTACTAACGAATGAAACAAGGACCAGTATTTTCCATGTGTTGTTTGACCTTCTAGTGACCAGTTGAGAAGACGTCCACACCTGGGCGAAGAAACATCATGCTCAACATTAACAACAAAATCGGTCTTGTAGATAGAAATTGTTGTTCGAATTTTAAATAGCCGACTTTACGGTTCTTGCCAATTATTAACATCAGATTTCCCTAACACGTATGACAGTAGTTATTCACGTTACTTAGACAGCTTCATGTTTTCACTTTCCGTACGTTTTGAAAAAGCTGGAAGCCTGTTAGAAGGGCTCTAAGAATAGCAGTAAAATTATTGCTTGTATGGCTGAAGCCACTTTTGGGCAGGTAGGGTAGTGGGTGTTTACCGCAGGCAGGGCGTGGAGACAGCCACAAGTCTACACTCATTTGAGATTAGTTCTAGGTGCTACACGTATCATTGCAGCAGCGATTGACAGAAGGTGAGAGCAACGAGTTCACAAGGTGGTTCGCAGTACGTACTTTTTCTTGTCTGTTCCTTGTTACTTTGCTGTATGTGTGTAAGAAAACGTGCCAAACCCGTGGGACCCAATCATCAGACTCCATGGCAGTTTTTCAAAACTTACGGTTTCAGTAAATCTGTCAAATTTTATATATTTTTTTCACTTTATATAGTGTCTTAACACTGTTACTTAAAGCTTATGCTCCACAGAATTAATTAAAGTATAACCCAACCAAAACATTTGTGGCTTAGTGACTATTTTACAATCAGGTGAGCTAAAGTCACGGGAGTCTTCATGTTGGTGTGTGTTGATGTGGTCATTTGTCCTGGGAGCAAACGACCGGCTTCGTGCACGCATTACACATATATTCGACGTGAATGCGGCGAGCGTCCGTGTCTGTGTTGCTCCCACTGACAGTTGGCCACGTCACTCAGTGTTGGCGCGTTTCTCATTAACATCTGTCGTGCCATCTCTTGTGCTAATCCTTCATATGCTGCCCCGCCCCCCCATGACTACTGCCCCAGCTCCATAATCACCAACTAATTGTTTACCCGGAAATTTCCGTTATTCAGTTATTGATGTTCACTATTGATTTTTAAACGTTTATCTAAAAGCAGTTCTTTATTATCATCCTCCGCCACACTATATACATTCCATCACCCCTAGCAGCATTTGAAGGACGGTACGTGGAGGTCGTGACCCCAGTGAATGGAGCACGGACGGCACTTGATGACCTTGTAAAATCTGTTGACATTGTCTAATCTCGTCATGACCTGTCGCGACCCCCGTCGTGACATTCTTCTTTATGGTTTCAGGCGGTCGCACCCCTGATGTCCAGTCCGAGCGTCGCACCTACGCGGACGTCATGACAGAGCAGAAGCTCAGGGCACAGAAGGTGGGTCAGGGTCAAGGTCATAGGATGGTTGAGAGGGAAATGTCACCTCTGTAAATCTGTTCAGAAATACCATTAAACCTTGCAGCATGTTCCAAAATAGTCTGCATTAAAATTGCTATTTTTCACAACATCCTAATCTGCTTAGTTTATATTGAGTCAACAAAATTGTTGATGTAGTTGGTTTTTGCTTAATCACTCGGTGAACTTATGACTGCTGCATGTGTTGCTGTTTAACAATACTCCTTTATGAGGGAGGCAGGTAGAAATGTCCTATCAAGCTGTGGAGTATTTCTGGTTTGCCATAGACAATACTACGAGAGTCGTTGTTGCACTCGGATCATTCGTTGTCTGTACCACCAGAGGGCGCTGGAGCAGCAGATGCACGAGAAGGCGAAGGATGGAACTCTTCACGTAGTCAACGGCTCCTCAGGAGACAGCTCAGCACCCAAGAAACGCCGACGCTGGGACCAGACTGCTGGAGACACTCCCACTCCTGGTGCTGGTGGGGGTGCCACGAAGAAGTCAAGTTGGGATGAAGCAACAACGCCCTCGATCAGTCGGTGGGACGAGACTCCGGGGCGGGCAAAGGGTGCAGAGACCCCGGGTGCTACCCCTGGGGTGAGCACCCGCAATTGGGACACGACCCCTGGCCACGCAACTCCCGGGGCTGTGACCCCTGGCCGGGAGACCCCCGGAGCCCAGGCCACCCCCAGCGCTCGCAAGAACAGGTGGGACGAGACGCCGAAGACAGAACGAGGTATGACATCATTCTGTTCACACACTCGTAATTTTACTCCCGTGTCTTGTCATTCTCATATTAAATCTCCCTTCTCAGTTGATTTAGGCCATCACGAATCAGGTTTGTTGATGATCACATTTGTAGATGATTAGTTATATTACAATGGGTTTGATAAAAGACTACATGCCTTTGTTGAGATTAATGAACGAATTGACTTTAATTGTTGGATCGGTTAATTTGCGAAAGTGTCAATAACCTTATGTCATAGTATATAGAGCTGGATCGCTATAACCTTATGTCATAACGTATAGAGCTGGATCGCTATAGCCTTATGTCATAGTTTATAGAGCTGGATTGCTATTGCTTTTTTAGATGAATTTTGACTGGATTTGGTAACAAATAATGAATAGTTTGTCTGATGATTTCACCAAAACTAAATAATGCACTTGGTTTAATAAGACTACTTTTAACATCTTTGAAAGAACTGACTTTGATAGTTAGATCGGGTAACTTGTGATAATGTGAATAGCCTTCTGTTTTAGCATATAGACCTGGACCACTTTTTAACTATTTTTGCAAAATATTGACCGGATTTGATAAAAATAATTTAATAGTTTGTGTGGTGATTTCGTTGTCACTTTTAGTGTACTACATTTACTTGTTTATATAACCCTCTATATCTATGTGGCACCCGTTTCCAGAAACCCCAGGTCACGGAAGTGGCTGGGCAGAAACCCCCCGCACTGACCGCACGGCCGGTGACCTAATCCAAGAAACCCCCACCCCAGGGGCAAGTAAGCGACGATCCAGGTGGGATGAAACCCCCAATGCCGCCACCCCCGGGGGTACAACTCCGGGTGGAACTACCCCAGGAAATCTCACCCCTGGAAATTTGACTCCAGGTGGTTTGACGCCAGGGGGGTTGACCCCCGGTGGAATGACCCCACAGGGTCTGACCCCCAGTGCATTCACCCCATCGGGTACAACCCCAACGGGGTCAAAAGCCATGGCGATGGCAACGCCGACTCCGGGTCATGTGATGTCAATGACCCCTGAACAGATGCAGGCTTGGACATGGCAGCGGGAGATTGACGAACGTAATCGCCCCCTTACTGATGATGAGTTGGACGCCATGTTCCCATCCGGATACAAGGTATGTATTGAACAGTTTTGTATCTTGACAGGTTTTTCACTTTCCAAACAGTTCTTAGAACACTGCAATTTTGTTTAGTGTCTAGGACCCAAATTGTTACACGATTACATCATTGCAGCATTTTCAGTGATGTGAAGGTAATAGTAAATATGTTGTAGTAGCCTGTGTGCATTCATCATGTATTTAGTTATGTTTTATGTATATAGCTATAAGTTGTCAACGTTGTGTCCGTGTGTGACTGTAATCAATAATACGATATCTATTCATCACACATTGAACATTTCGTGATGTGTTAATATTTCGTATAATGAACACCAGATCAGAATTGCCGGTAAATATTACGTAGTCTGACGTAAATCGTCTCTGTGTCTGCATCTTGCTGAAGCTAACGAGTAGTTCTACCTTCTGTCACCAGGTGCTGCAGCCTCCTGCTGGCTATGTGCCGATCCGCACACCCGCCCGTAAGTTGATCGCGACGCCAACCCCTATGGCTGGCACGCCGGTTGGGTTCCGCATGCAGACCCCTGACTCAAAGACACAGATTGTTGACATGCAGCCCAAGGGAAACCTTCCTATGATGAAGCCTGACGACATGCAGTACTTTGACAAACTATTGGTAAGAGTGCTAACATTCATGTGGGGGAGGACTGGGTTATGTTAGCTAACTGGTGGAAGGCTTTGAAGATTTGTACTTCAGTATGTGTTCAACTGTTTATGTTTCTTCTCCTTATTCTAGTAGTAGTTAGTTGGTTGATCCACTTGATTGCTTCAAGAGAAACTGAGTGGATCTCGGAGATCCTGAGTGGATCTTGGAGATTCTGAGTGGATCTCGGGGATTCTCGGAGATTCTCAATGGATTTCGGAGATTCCTCCAGTAAATGCGAACATGCGGCAGTGGTGGACAATGTGATGAATGATTTGTTGGTCATGGACACATTATGCAGAAATTTTATAAATTATGTAGGCAGTTTTTTGGAGTAGGTGTAGATGATTAGTGGGAAACATAATAGGAACAAGACATTAAGTCAGAGAAATTGCCAGTAAAATCTGTATTTGAAGTAAAACCTTTGGTAATGTGTGACCTGACATTCAGTCAGCTATTACTCTCTTTCATAACTTGTAGATACTGCTTGTCATTCAGTTTTCTAAGTTACATATTTAGACATAACTGCATTTGGAATTTGGAGCTGAACTTGTGATCTTGGCTGTTATTGCGATGAAGTATCGACACTGCAATTTATAGTTATTGTGTTGACCACCAGGTGGAGGTGGACGAGGAGTCGCTGTCCCCAGAGGAACAGAAAGAACGAAAAATCATGAAATTGCTGCTGAAGATCAAGAATGGAACGCCACCCATGAGAAAGGTGAGTCAAATCAGAGAACATTCCAAAGTACATTTATTTACAAAGTATGTATATTTTCAAACTTTGTTTACTTAACAAAGTACTGTTATTTACAACTCTCTGCCCCGTATAAAGCATATCAAAGAACTCTGTTAACTATGCAAAACTACAAAGCGTACAGGCTTCAAGTTTTCTTGATGAGTTATCATCTTGCATAAAATCCCCACCAAACATGTTTTAACTTCTTGAAGTTTTAAAGTCTAAAATAATGATGGTTGTTGTCTTCCACCAGGCGGCACTGAGACAGATCACCGACAAAGCGAGGGAGTTTGGAGCAGGTCCTCTCTTCAACCAGATCCTTCCGCTTCTCATGTCTCCGACTCTAGAGGACCAGGAGCGCCATCTATTGGTTAAAGTCATTGACCGCATTCTCTACAAGCTGGACGATTTAGTGCGACCCTACGTTCACAAGATTCTGGTCGTGATTGAGCCGCTGCTCATTGATGAAGATTACTATGCCAGGGTCGAAGGTCGAGAGATCATCTCCAATCTCGCCAAGGTTCGTGTGAAACTGATGTTGCTGGGAAACTGTAGTTTAATTTAGTAATTTATAAAAGCTCTTGCTTGTCCGTACTTTTTGTGTGTGTGCGTGCGTGGTGTGGTGTGTGTGTCAAGCATTCATTAGTTGACATTGTCGATTTTATGCTGTTCTGTATATTGCAAGCACATATTCAAATTCTGCAATATTGTAAGTTTTTTTGGAAAATGAAAAACCTTTCGAAACGAGTACTTTTTTCACGAAATGATAAAAGTAGGTTATGTTTACGGAACTTTACAAGCCAATCAAATTACCTACTTAAAATACTGATAGTTTGATGCGATGATATCGTACAACCCTTTACTGACACAACCACGAGCCTCAACCTGCTGTTAGCCCTGCATTGTAGCTCATCCAATATTTCACATGTAATGATCGACTCTTGTCAAAGGAAGGATTACATATTTGTAATTGATTACAGATGAAATGTTGTATTTGTAAGAATTGTATTTGATTGTGATCTTGGAAATTTGCTGTTATTGTAATTTTATTGACTTATTTAATGTATTTTCAACAGTTACATCAATTACATTTGTAACCTATTACAGACTAAATGTTGTACTTGTAATAATTGTATTTATAATGGTTTTGATATTTTTTCATATTACAAACAAACATATAAAAAATTAAGCCTCGCACATTTTATCAATCATAAAATATCAGAATTCATTAATACATTTGCAATATGATTTAATGACACTGAATAAACTGTTGGAATATACAGTTGGTCCGGCATACCGAATCTCTAATTGCAATTGAAACGTATTTGTGTTTAAAAAAATTCTTATTGAAATTAATAGTAATTGATTTGATTTTGTATAATTAGACCCAGTCCTGGACTACAAAAAACTAAATATTTTATAATCATATCTGCCATTTGTGAACCTTATGATTGGATGAATGTTTTGGGATAGATAAAACGAGGTAAGAATGAAACATGAATTGTAACAATAAGGGCCACATATATGCAAAATTCTCAACAATTATTTGGCTGACAGGCGGCCGGCCTAGCGACGATGATCTCCACGATGCGTCCTGACATTGACAACATGGACGAGTACGTGCGTAATACGACGGCACGTGCGTTCGCGGTTGTGGCCTCCGCCCTCGGCATCCCATCTCTCCTGCCCTTCCTCAAGGCCGTGTGTCGCAGCAAGAAGTCGTGGCAGGCGCGCCACACCGGCATCAAGATCGTACAGCAGATCGCGATCCTCATGGGCTGCGCGATCCTACCACATCTCAAGAGTCTCGTAGAGATCATAGAACATGGTCAGTGGTGCAGCTATGTCAAATTTTTTAATAATAATTTTATAATAACAATAATTTTATTAATGTTGTTTAAGCGCCTCTGATGTCATGTTTGATGTCGTCAGTAACTAAGTAATGCCATGATAGATGTCGTCAGTAACTGAGTAATACCATGTTTGATGTTGTCACTAACCGAGTAATGTTGTGGCGTAGGTCTGGTGGATGAGCAACAGAAGGTGCGGACCATCACTGCCCTCGCCCTGGCTGCCCTGGCTGAGTCAGCCACCCCCTACGGCATTGAGTCCTTCGACAGTGTCCTCAAACCTCTCTGGATTGGTATCCGCACACACAGAGGAAAGGTGGGCACGTTGCACCTGTTGTCTCTTTGCCATATATGGTTGTTGTCACCCTGGTTGGTTGTCAGTTAGTTGATACCCTGTTGTCTCATTGTATTGCCTTAGATGGTTGTTGTCACCCTGGTTGGTTGTCAGTTAGTTGATACCCTGTTGTCTCATTGTATTGCCTTATATGGTTGTTGTCACCCTGGTTGGTTGTCGGTTAGTTGATACCCTGTTGTCTCATTGTATTGCCTTATATGGTTGTTGTCACCCTGGTTGGTTGTCAGTTAGTTGATACCCTGTTGTCTCATTGTATTGCCTTAGATGGTTGTTGTCACCCTGGTTGGTTGTCGGTTAGTTGATACCCTGTTGTCTCATTGTATTGCCTTATATGGTTGTTGTCACCCTGGTTAGTTGTCGGTTAGTTGTACCCTATCGTCCCTAGACCTCATACAATATGAAGAAAGGAGTTGGAATAAATTTGAGACAAGGAGAAAAAAGTGCATCAGGTGGAAGTTTGTAAAATACTGATTTAAATGGTTACAAAGACAGATAATCATAGTAACAAACTTCAGGAACGTAAAGTAGAGGGACAGTATTGTTATGATTTAATATGGGACAACCTGATAACCCTTGACATTGTATGCAGCTTGGTAATGCTATGTACGAAAGACATCAGATTGACTTACTCTTTATGCCACAATAAATTAATCCTTTCTGCAATTACAGGGCCTGGCTGCCTTCCTCAAGGCAATTGGCTACCTGATTCCCCTGATGGATGCTGAGTACGCCAACTACTACACACGGGAAGTCATGTTGATCCTCATCCGAGAGTTCCAGAGTCCCGACGAGGAGATGAAGAAGATTGTGCTCAAGGTGTGATATTTATAATAATACTAGCTGAGTTATGCATCGTTGAACAGGGAGAAGAGGCCGCCATTGGTCATTTACACTGATCTATATTATTATAAAGGTCAGTGGTGTTTTCTAGTTAAAGCCAAGGCTACACTCTTACTCTTATGCAACAAGTCATTTCTAGTTAAATGGCTGCTATGGATAGCTACAATGTCACCATAATGTAGCCAGCCTATGTATGTTGTGCTGGATATAGATGCTTTCTATCCATAAACACCTCTACGGGGGTACAGACATACTGGAATAACTTGAAAGTATTCATAATTGTTGCATGCATACATCCAGCGACAACTGTTTAGGTATAATAATTATTATTTTTATTATCTTTACAAAGACAGAAATTCCACGGTTGCAATTTCCGCTAGTTTTTTTTTATTTATAGCTTCCACCCCCACGGGGGCCCAATGGTTAGTTCCACATCAGACCTCAGACCCCCCTGAATGTCCAGTGACGTGTCAAGTTGCGACGTGTCATAAGACGGTGTGTGTTGTAGGTTGTCAAGCAGTGTTGTGCCACTGATGGTGTGGAGCCCCAGTATATCAAGGATGAGATTCTGCCTGCATTCTTCAAACATTTCTGGAACCAGCGCATGGCCCTGGACCGGCGCAACTACCGCCAGGTGAGTTACCCTCAGGGGGTAACTAGCACAAGATTGAAGCAGTGTTGGGCCAGTTCAATGTCAGAATATTGACCAGTTATTATGTTTGATGAAAACTGTCTCGGTGCACTCACTGTACGTGGCATTTAGTGTCTTTCACCCAGAATAGTTTTATAGATTCAAATTTGAAAGAAATCAGTTAGGTATTCCAATTAAGTACACTTAGTCAATTATGCTATTCAAATGTGACAGGCCTAACACACTAGTGAAACATGACTACTGGAATGTCCTTATTAACTCTGACAACCTTAATGAACAAATGCAGACACTACCCTTACTTTAAACTTATATTAATTCATATTAATTACAATGGTACAGTTGTTTGGCAAGAGCAAACCTTCGCTTTATAAAGCTAAAAGATATACCATGAGTGTGTGTGAACCATGACTCTACACGGACCGTGACCACGTGTTTCTGTTGCAGCTGGTGGACACGACTGTGGAGATTGCCAACAAGGTTGGAGCGGCGGAGATTGTGAGTCGAGTGGTGGATGACCTGAAGGACGAGGCAGAGCAGTACCGTAAGATGGTGATGGAGACCATTGACAAGATCATGTCTAACCTTGGCGCAGCGGACATCGACTCGCGCCTCGAGGAGCAGCTCATTGATGGCATCCTGTACGCTTTCCAGGAGCAGACTACAGAGGTGAGATCTCTAATTTAACCTTGTATCAGTTCCAACTTCCATTATATAGCCAAATCACCATTTTCTATCCATTATATAGTGTCAGCACACTCACGTTGTATATAGTCACCACAGTGTGACAGTGCTCTAGAGTGGCGTTATGCATTTATAAGGAAGAAGAAAGTATAGTGTGATTGCTTTCTTACTTTAATTCCTTTGAAAATACAACATGCACATCTGGGGAAAATGTAGTTCAGCAGAACCCCTCTACAGACACCACCCAACTGACTGAGATAAAGTGGCTATATTCCACAAACTGGTTACTTATTCAGATATGTAAATCTCGCCAAAAACAGACTGGTAGAATGGCTGTACATTGTACACATGTGTAGCTATGGCCCTAACTTGAGTGTCATGTCTTCAGGACGTTGTCATGCTCAATGGTTTTGGGACTGTCATCAATGCCCTGGCGAAGCGAGTCAAGCCCTACCTGCCACAGATCTGTGGTACGATTCTGTGGCGACTCAACAACAAGTCAGCCAAAGTACGACAGCAGGCCGCTGACCTCATCTCTCGTATTGCCATCGTCATGAAGACCTGTCAGGAGGTATGTCTGTCTGGCTGGCTTGCTGGCTGGTTGTCTGTCTGTCTGTTTTTTTATAAAACTATATAATATCAGTAAATACAAACAATATTTTCGTAAGGAAAAGTATATTTTATAAGGGGGTATATTTTTGTAAGACAAAAGTATATTTTGGTAGGAGAAAAGTATATTTTCATAAGCAGAAGTATATTTAAAAATGGGAAAGTAGATCTAACATCTAGGTCAGGGTTAAAAAAGATAGGTCAACATGAAGGTTTAAAAAATACACCGGCACAGTAGATTTTGGTAAGGAAAATATTTATAGATATGGGAAAGTCGATCTGGTTAAAAGTATACATTGATGTTGAACATGAAAAAGTGGAGAGAACATGGAATGTTGAGTGTGGGAGGACTGTGTTGTAGGAAAAACTAATGGGGCACTTGGGAGTGGTGTTGTATGAGTACCTGGGAGAAGAGTATCCCGAGGTGCTGGGAAGTATCCTAGGAGCACTCAAGGGCATCGTCAATGTGATCGGGATGACAAAGATGACTCCTCCCATCAAGGATCTTCTTCCCAGACTCACTCCTATCCTCAAGAACAGGTGTGTCTCCCTCTCTAATAAACCCCAGTGGTAAAGCGGGTCCCCCCCCGGTCATGTTGTATGAATTTTTTATGTTAAAGGTACAGCCTGATAATTTTTGTCACAGAATCATGTTACATAGAGTCAAACCTCGTTTTACAGTCACCTCAATGATACAGCCACCTCAGCAATATGGTCACCTCAGTAATACGGACACCTCAGTGATACAGCCACCTCAGTAATACAGCCTCCTCAGTAATACAGCCTCCTTAGTAATACGGCCAAATAAGTAATACAGCCTCCTCAGTAATACGGTCACCTCAACTTTATTATCAACCTGGAACAGTGCCAAATCATAACTATAGTGTAGGACATTAGTCCTGCTAATACGATCACCTTGCCATTCAGGTCACTTTGGCCCAGTCCTGAGGGTGCCCTTAAATAGTGAGGGGCCACTGTATAAACTATGTCTATGTTAACAGGTAGTGGTCAAATGAATTTCATGATAATGTTTGTAATCCATGTGACAATGCGTGACATTATTTGACAGACATGAGAAGGTGCAGGAGAACTGCATTGACCTGGTGGGGCGGATCGCTGACCGTGGAGCAGAGTTCGTGTCGGCCAGAGAGTGGATGCGCATTTGCTTCGAGCTGTTGGAACTACTCAAGGCACACAAGAAGGCCATCCGACGAGCGACGGTCAACACATTCGGCTACATCGCTAAGGCAATTGGGTGAGTGAATATCTCCACTGCGTGTCAGTGTTTTCATGAAGTTTCCCAGGACTAATGGGGATGCTGATGCTGCCAGTCCCTTCTATCTGGTGCCTATGCCAGGGGAAGTAAAATATCCCACATGGGGTAAATGTGCACCCTGTCGTGGACTCAGAGCGGTGGTCTCTAACCCACTGATTGTAGCTCCCGCGACCGGAGCTGCTTCCCTGTGGGGTGCGTGAGAGCCGCCGAGCAGGCAGTGTGGACGGCAGTAATGCCGCAACTGACTGAACAGGGTTCTAAAGCAGTATATGGATAGCTGCATTTTATAATGATTACAGTTGTTACGAATTGATTATAATTAACAATTATGCAGCATTTTAAAATCACAACTATGTTTACCTGAGAATATGTTATCGATTATAATGGATTACCCCGTGTCTGTTTTATCACTGACCCTGACGATTTCTGTGTGACATTTGTCTGCAGTCCTCACGACGTACTCGCAACACTTCTCAACAACCTGAAGGTCCAGGAACGACAGAACCGAGTCTGCACCACGGTTGCCATAGCAATCGTTGCCGAGACGTGCTCCCCTTTCACAGTGCTGCCCGGTCTCATGAACGAGTACAGAGTACCGGAGTTGAACGTACAGAATGGCGTCCTCAAATCTCTGTCCTTTATGTTCGAGTATATCGGCGAGATGGGCAAGGATTACATCTATGCGGTGGCGCCACTGTTTGAAGATGCACTCATGGACAGGTAGGTGGCAGCACTGGGTATGCGTGCGTGCCTGTGTGTTTTTGAATGTAGTAGCTAATGTCTTGTCCTGTAGGACAAATTTTAGTATTTTGTGCTTCATGCACTGACAGACCTTTTATTCTAACACCAATACAGCTTCTCTGAGAAGCATTCAACAATGTCTCTATATGCGTAACCACTTCAGACTATAATATTACATGTACGATTTTTTTGGTAGGCTGCAATTCAGTTTTGCAGAAACTACTATCTATACACCTATCACTATGTAAAATGCTCGATAGTTATACAGCTATAACTATCGTAAAATTATCCAGGATAGTCTCCCCTAATTGATACATATTAAATATGTGTCTAGCATGAAGAAATGCTCACTAATATTGAGTGTGTAGTAGCAGACTGTAGCATGACATGGCCTGTTACAGAGATTTGGTGCACAGACAGACCTCAATGGCTGCCATCCAGCACATAGCCCTTGGTGTGTACGGCTTCGGCTGTGAGGACGCACTCACACATCTACTCAACTATGTGTGGCCCAACATCTTTGAGACATCCCCCCATGTGGTACAGGCATTCATGGGCAGCATTGAAGGCATGCGGGTGGGGCTGGGCTCCACCAAGGTGCTACAATATGGCATGCAGGTATGTATGAGACTGACATGTAAAAGTCTACACCGTTATGCTTTTTTGTTTCATGAAAACAGTGTATTTATCTTAAAGGTTCCTCCTCAATTCTCTTAAAGGTTCCCCTCAATTCGATTTTTTTGCTAATTTCATTTTGCAAAAAATCAAACCTACCTAGTATCCACTGCAACATACTAGCTCTAGTATCCACTGCAACATACTAGCTCGTTTGTGCAACTTTTGTATGTAGTTTTGTGTGAAATCATCAAATAAATTATTAAATTACTTAATGTTTGATCAGACATTAAGTCAAGTGATAGATGGAAACGCTGAAAACTCACGACTTTCACTCTTGGTGAAATTGTTTAACTTTGTTATGTGGACATCCAAAAACCTGTTTAACGTAGCAGTCGTCAAACTGTTCCTTTGTTTCAAAGGAAATTTCTTTATTTTTGTCCCATCCATAACATTCCTTCATATTCCTTTATTTTTCCAAACAATTGCTTTAAATTCCTTTTTTAGCAAGATGAAATAACTGACACAGAATTCCATTATTTTGACCCAGCAAATTGCAAAATGTTCTGAAATTGGTGCCAAGGAAGTATTAAATCATGAATCTCGCACATTGTCCCATGATTGAATGACCTAGTGCTTACTCCTGAATTTGTGTGAACATAACTTGCTTAAATTCGATCAGCTGAAAGTAGAGTTTGTTTACTGGCTAATATATTTCTAGGACTAATTCGGATAGAAACTATTCACATTGGACCTAACATTCCTTTTTCCGTTTTTCAAATATCTTGACAATTGCTTTAAAATCCTAAAAATGTCCTTAATTTAATTTTGTTCAAGGCTGGTATGATGACTGGCGTAGTATTCTTGCTTTCATCCTGTTCCTCTCCCAGGGCCTGTTCCATCCCGCGCGGAAGGTGCGAGACGTCTACTGGAAGGTGTACAACACGATATACATAGGCGCCCAGGACTCCATGATCCCAGCCTACCCACGTGTTCCCAATGACGACAAGAACCAGTTCGTCCGCTACGAACTCGACTACATCTTGTGATGTCTTTCTGTATTGTGTGTTCGAAATGAGCGTCATGGCGAGGAACAAGGCTGCAAGGACTGGCACACAGTGTATCACGTGCAAACTGTTCTGCATTGAGAGTCTCCTATTAGACATAAAGGCCCGCTCACATAAGAGATTGGTATCCGATTATGTTGTACATACAAATTATGTGCACGTGTACAAGGGTGATGTGTCTAGACACTGTGAGTCGATCTACTAACTCATGCTAATACCCACTTGAGCTTCGATGAAAAGTTAAGACGATTGCAGCACCTGTCGG
This sequence comes from Lamellibrachia columna, assembly GCA_963662155.1. Taxonomy (NCBI): domain Eukaryota; kingdom Metazoa; phylum Annelida; class Polychaeta; order Sabellida; family Siboglinidae; genus Lamellibrachia; species Lamellibrachia columna. The sequence continues at coordinate 63,573,129 of OY759261.1, forward strand.
GCTTGGCGGTCACTGATTGGCCACTGTTTCAAAAATCCAATTCTACGAAAGTTGAAACCTCAAATTGGCCTTACTAATGGTTTTACGAAGGTGGTTGCACAAATGGTTTTGGTCCAGTTATATCCCTCGTGTAAATGGGCCTTTACTTTATGTGGGCTCATGCCGATAACAAACTTTGACCAGTTCGGTTGTGATACCACGGAACCGGTGCCTCTAAGACACAATTTGTGCTGCCATCTATTAGAAGACATCTCAACTAAATAGCTGGGTACCACAACCAAATATCACGCCTGTCTCTCGTCTACGCCAAGGTAAATCTTGAAGTGTACAGGCTCATTTGTGTGAACGTTTCTGTTCAGTATAATGTCTAATGCTGTTCTGCTAACTTTTCAGCCCTATCTTCTGAAAGTGACGTTTAATGAGAACTCTATGATCCCTGCTTTGGCATTGTCACTTGAAGTTTCTCATTATTGGCATTTGTTCTTTTGAGGGAAGCACGGAAGAACGTTGTTGCTTTTAATAAATATGTAATGATATCGGAAGTGCGGTGTTGTAATATATTTCCAGTGTAAACCTTGCATATATATATATATTGGGGCAGGAAAATTATATTTGCACATCCGCTAGCAAGAAAGTGAGTAATGAATTTCTCTATAGGGATACGTTTAGACAGGGAGCGTCCAACGCAACAGAAGGCCCTCTCATCAATAGTGGGCAATTAGGGGAGATAAGATCATAGGAAAATGATGTCTGCACATGTTTACTAGGGAATTGGCAACCGGCGCAAGTGCTCAGACCTGCGAAAATTGTGTCCAAATGGCAGAAGGATACAAGTCGTTTTATGGTTCACTTTTATTTTTATCTACTTAAATAATTACAGGCAAAAGTAAAGTAAGCACATTTAAGTAAACAACCAGTATTTTAGCATCATAAAAACATGACAAACGTAGCACATATTTTCTACAATTCATGCGAAACGTAAAAGCTTATTCGGCTGAAATAGGTTCGTTATTTGTTGAGTCGCTGGTACTATACATGCTACACGACAGATGGCGCTACTAGTACACTTGGCCGAGACATTGACAGGACTGCGGTTGGATCGTATGACGTGGCTGGATGCTGTGGGCAGAGATCAGCTCACATCGACTCGAGAAACGCTGGAAGAAAACAATATTGCGAATGAGACACGTATTCAGACACTGTGCACGTGTAGGCCAAATTTACACATGATTACATCATAAGTATACGCACACACTTCTATCATGTATATTTCGTAGCCTGGTGGATGACGACACTTGATCGGAATCAATTATATAGGCCGAATAACCAATGAACAATTGTATGTGGATTTATGCAGGATCTCAAGCGACAAATACGGATTTCAACCGAAAACGGCATGTCTATCCACACCTGTAGGAAGGAGAACAAACTCTCTAAATTTGTTTTCATTGGTGAGCTGCAGGAGAGGGAAAGAACAATATACATATCACATTTTTGCTTCATAGATGTTCTAAAGCGAGATACGAAATAATTGTACAGCCCACATTGACTGCTGTTGCCACGGACAGACCAAGCTGGCGGACCATTTCCACACTGGTCGTGACATCGACACCGACAAACGTGTCACTAAAACAAGACTGCGGTCCCACGGCACCACGAAGAAGGACGTTGGAAGACATTGTCTCTTGACACAGAAGTCAGCCACAGGGATAAAGGAGATGAACATTGTATACTCACGTAGCTTGTCAAACAGGCTGTCCATGCTGCCCTCGTTGCATTGTCCAGTGGCTCGGCGACAGAAACACATCAACTGGTCAGTACCTGGTAAGGTGCTGGTCAACTCGTCGTCGAAGAACCCGCACCCTTTCACGGGCGTAGGCATGGTCGGGGTGGCACCCCCATCGCTGAACAGCTCAGGGTACCAGCATCCCCGGGTGACGCCTGAGGGAACACAGCAGGGGACAAAACAGTTAGGTAAAGTGGTAATAAAGTGTACAATAAAAAAGGTAAAGTCATCCCCCAGGCATTACGCCTTAGGAAGCCATGAAGGCTTATATGGCCAGTGCTTAAACCTGGTTTCTGTAGTGCGAAGCAACTTAGAGTGCAGTTATACCGACTCTCCTGGACGGGACACTAGTCCATCGCAGGTACCTTCCAAACAGTGTTTGTACTCATATGCAGCTGAGTAGACTGAGGCAAAGTAGGGTAAACGAAATTGCCTAAGCTTCGAAAACGAACCGTGCCCAGTGTGGGTCTTGAACTCACAACCCTCGAATTTAGAGTCCAACACCTTAACCACTGGGCCACGGCTGCCCCCTATGTACAATAAAGGGTACAATAATCTTCATTGATTAACTGAACGAATAGTTTACACTAAACCCATATTACTATGTATATCATCTCAGTTGGTTAAAATAATATCCATACAAAACATGTATCTTACTATCGCGATCTTTAACATCTAAATATTATCGAAAATACACGTTTTGGCGATGAATTGTAATATGCCACTTTTACGACACACTGTAGACCGCTTTACGGCAATTAAGGACACGCCAATAAATATACACACATAACAATGTTATACTTCATGTTTTGATATTGACTGCTGTAGCCTGTACTCTGTAGTATATTTTACCTTCAAAACTGTATAAAATAGGAATTTTACATAATAATAAATCATTCGGTGAAAAACGTTATATTTCACCTTCAAATGTGTATATTTATTGGCGTGTCCTTAACTGTCATTGTCAATTTATATGTAATTTGAAATAACAAATTAAGAGAATTTGGGCATTTTAATTATACTAAACCCCCACCTTGTGTATCCGCTTTAAGGATTCTTCCGCCATCACATACAGAGTCCCTTGGGTAATTTCCATTCTAGCCTGAAATACACTAGGCATTTTATTATTATCATTATTACTAGTATTAAATGAGCGCTCGTGCACTTACTTTGTTCGATCGAGTTCTCTCTCACGAAGCACCACGTCTTACATTCCTCGTCCACGTAAGTCTCGTTGCTTGGCGATGACGTCACACCAGGCGACGGTATAGCCTCGACGCCATTCTGGCAAGTGAATTTGACGACTTCTATCACTGAAACGAAGGTTTGTCGTAGCTGCATGAAACGCCACCGTTTAATGTCTTCTACTTGATCATCAATGGCAGTGAGTTTTATTGGCGAGGTAAATACACGATGCTTCCAACTTTGAGTGACATTTCGTGAGTTATCAATGCTTCATGTTGTCTAAAGGCACAATGCCGCAAATCCAGCATGTTGCAGTCAAAACCACAAGTAGCAGTTGCGATACTAAAATCGTGATTAACACATTAAACAACACGCTATAAATACAGCAGCAATGTATTACATGTCGGTCACACGTCGTTAGGACGAAATGGCAATTGACAAATGACGTACGACCGAACCCTTTCTAAGTATAAGAGGTTTTCTTCTTAGATTCACCCAGGCTGTTTAGACCGACAAGGTGTTGAGTGAGAGAGTTCTAGAGTCGAATAGTACTGGTGAAAAAGAATATAAGTGGTACTCGCATCTAGTGTTTTGTCACCTACTCATAGTGTTAACGAGTTCAAGCTTAATATTTGATGGCATTCCCACTAAGCCATTGACTTTCACAACATAAATGTATCCAGTATAACATGTAATTATAAACACAATGTATGCTAGCTGCACAATTCATACAACATAATTTGATATAACAAAACTATATAAAAATCGCCCGTGTACGATCGCGACGTTAAGATACATATGTGACGTCATTGCGTCACGTGACTCACCTTCCTCGCACGTCGCACCGCTGTAGCCGATGGGGCAATCACAGCGGTAGCCACCACCAGTGAGTGGCTTACAGCTGCCGCCGCTGTGACAGGGGCTTGACTCGCAAGGGTCTCTGGCTGCAACCAAACGTGATTGGATAGTGGAGTATGATAACAGTAGTGGTGACGTCATGTTGCATTGGATGACGGAGTAATGGCTTAGATGGGGATCACAAATGTCACGGGTGCCTCTGAAGCAGACATGCCGACAGGCAGGGATAGCGCGCGCACGTACGCACGCACGCACGCCCGTCCGCCCGTTACCGCACGCGCGCATGCATACACACACGCGCGAACACGCACGCACACACACACACACACACACACACACACACACACACACACACACACACACACACACACACACACACACACACACACACACACACACACACACACACACACACACACACACACACACACACACACACACACACACACATTGGAAATCACTGCTAACAAGTGGACAAGGAAGCCATTGGCTTATCGAGATGTCATGTCGTACCTGGTGTCATGGGTCGGTGACAGTTGGCTTCCCACGTGCAGTACATGCTGTCTCCGGCCGCCTTGTTGCACTGGGAACCGATGCAGGGACACAATCCGGCGACACACGACATGCGGTAGGGTTTGCCGTTCGAACACTGGTAGTAGATGGCCGTGTCCGTGTCGTCAAGCACGTACATGTTGGCTCTCGTACAAGCTGCAAACGTGTCACGTTTTACAAAACGACGGCCTGCTTAGATTGAAGGAAGGAAGGAAGGGCGGGAGGAAGGAAAGGAGGAAGGAAGGAAGGGCGGGAGGAAGGAAAGGAGGAAGGAAGGGGAAGGGCGGGAGGAAGGAAAGGAGGAAGGAAGGGGAAGGGAGGAAGAAAGGAAGGAAGGAAGGAAGGAAGGGAGAAAGGAAGGAAGGAAGGGGAAGGGAGGAATGACGGGAGGAATGTAGGAAGGACGGGAGGAAGGACGGAAGGAAGGGATGTAAGAAGGAAGGAAGGAAGGGAGGGAGGGGGAAGAGACGACGGAGGGGAGAGAGGAAAGACGGAAGAAAGGAAGGAAGAAAGGATGTACGTGTGTGCGTGCGTGCGTGCGTGCGTGCGTGCGTGCGTGCGTGCGTGCGTGCGTGCGTGCGTGCGTGCGTGCGTAAATATGTATGTGGGATGGCGTGTCTCTGTGGAGAAAAAAGGGAACTGAATGGAGGCACAAGTCTCCACGCACGCACGCACGCACGCACGCACGCACGCACGCACGCGCGCGCGCGCACACACACACACGCACGCACGCATTCTGGAACAGCATGCACGCATGCATTATGTATGCATATATTATTATGTGTAAAACACTAACTTACTCTAGTAACTAGAATTAGTTAACACATGGTAGTTTTGAATGATAGTAGGAATTGTTTGATTTAGTAGCTGCGACCGACCGACCGACCGACCGACCGACCGACCGACCGACCGACCGACCGACCGACCGACCGACCGACCGACCGACCGACCGACCGACCGACCGACCGACCGACCGACCGACCGACCGACCGAACGAACGAACGAACGAACGAACGAACGAACGAACGAACGAACGAACGAACGAACGAACGAACGAACGAACGAACGAACGAACGAACGAACGAACGAACGAACGAACGAACGAACGAACGTGCAGGAGTACTTACTGATGCCCGGCCACATAGCTCCATCCACTGTCGTGTCCACTAGGCACAAGGCAACGCACACACAGGTAATCCAGTTGACCACCGCCATGACGAACTGTCCAACACTGGTCAGTGACTGATATATGACGTGCCAACAATACGACAGTTATGACAGGAGACTGATCTGACTGATATGACGTCTCAGTTAAGCGGCGTGAGCACTGTTTACGGCGGTCGACACTTCTCAGCGGGAACGTCAATGGACGTCGTATCGCTGACCACGCGTAGCTTCCGGTCAAATGTCACGGCCTATCGGCTGGTAGACACCCTTTGTCTATCCAACGTGGCAACGGTTGTCTGTTGTACGACTATTAATAATTCCTACGTTGATATAGTCAGCCTTCGTCAGTTATTGTAAACTCAACCGAATATCCAGAATATTAGTGTGACCGCCCGAGACTGTCGCTGCACAGAACTGCGCGGACACACTACTACTGATATATTTATAATATGCTGCTTGGCAGGCTCCACTGGCGGCCACGTTGAGTTATTACTCTGTCACTTCACCCCTTTGAACAGACACACCAACAACGCAGTAAGTAGGGTGATAAAACTGTCAACAAAGAAGTGACATCTTGCGGTGACAGTCGTTGACGAGCGGTCTCGACTCGATGGCGCGCCTTCCTCTCGGCCTGCGAGAACACTTGCCCCAGGGTAGGGCATACTCCTGACAATTTCAACTCTATACCCATACCTCTTAAGCCCGGCATACACGAGGGGTGTGGCAGGGGTCTCAACTTCCCATGCATCTCCCATCTGTTTGGGGGGGCAACCTCCCATCTCCCACTTGTTTTTGGGGTCAACCTCCCATCTCTCACCTGTTTTGGGGGCAAACCCCCATCTCCCACCTATTTTGGGAGCTAATTAACCTCCCATCTCCCACCTGTTTTGGGGCCAACCTTCCATCTCTCATCTTTATTGGGGACAACCAGTAATTCTGAGAGTCCATCTGCCACCTCCCACAAATCTCTCCCCCCTACCCACCCCTAACTCCCACCTATTTCTTAGGCCAACCTCCTACCAATTTTAAGACTAACCTCCCACATCCTGCCACACACCCCCTCATGTAAATAACGACCCGACGCAACCCGTCTCGTTTCAACCGTCTCAAAACTAGTTGCGTTGTGTCGGGTCAATATTTTAGGTAGAAAACAAGTGGACGCTGGATTTTGCAGTTTGTTGAGCGGACAGGGAAACATGTGCACCACTGTTTGCCGGGCGTAGGAATATGTTCATAATGTCAAAGAAATAGTGCTTTCTAGTGTGAGGCAATAAACTGTTTTATTAAATCAAATTGGACACACTGGAATGTTGCATCCAGTGCTCATACTGTTTACCTTGGAAAATGTATACCATGGTCTACGAAATGGATTCACCTAAACACTTGTTCATCTGCAGTTTCACTAGCATAGTCAAATCAAGCCAACGTTATGTATGTGACCTTAGGGAATCTCACCAAGGATTGAAAGATCGGACCAAGAGTGAATTGTGAACAAAATTACCAACGTGTAATCTATCCTTAGGTTGTGATACGCCTTTATTCTTATTGTTAAGGGGCCCCTGGCACACGAGGCAGGGTGCGGGGCATTCAGAAGGACCGGGGTTCAAGTCAAATTGAAATGTATATATATATATTGAAATGTATATATATATATATATATATATATATATATATATATATATATATATATATATATATATATATATATATATATATATATATATATATATATATATATATATATATATATATATATATATATAAATATATATTTCAGGTAACGATGTAGCATGATTATGATTCTAAATTGGATGGTTTGAATTAGTGGTAAGATTCACCAAACCATATGCGAAATCGTGTTGTTGAGGCTACTGGTGAATAATTTGTTTCTATTTCTGAAACGAAAGACGTCACGTCCTATAAGGTCTGATTCATGATATGTCAGGTATAGCCAGTTCCGTTGTTTGGATTTTGTTTTGATCGTTGTTTGACATTTTGTAGAATTGTGCTCTCTATGACGATTGAACGTGGCCTTTCGTGACTGCTCTTCACTCACTAAAGATTATCTATAGGCCCTACAACGACACAGCAATGTCAACACGCACGCCAGAGACATATTGTGGATATAATATACAACATATGCTAATTACATGTTCAAGAAATTTCTTGTGTTATTATTTGAAAAGCTGGGACAGTACGCTTAAATTACTGTTAGCAATTGCGGTAGCAGCAGCAGCAGCAGCAGCAGCAGCAGCAGCAGCAGCAGCAGCAGCAGCAGCAGCAGCAGCAGCAGCAGCAGCAGCAGCAGCAGCAGCAGCAGCAGCAGCAGCAGCAGCAGCAGCAGCAGCAGCAGCAGCAGCAGCAGCAGCAGCAGCAGCACCACCACCACCACCACCACCACCACCACCACCACCACCACCACCACCACCACCACCACCACCACCACCACCACCACCACCACCACCACCAGCAGCAGCAGCAGCAGCAGCAGCAGCAGCAGCAGCAGCACCACCACCACCACCACCACCACCACCACCACCACTATCACCACCACCACCACCACCACCACCACCAGCACCACCACCACCACCTGCAGCAGCAGCAGCAGCAGCAGCAGCAGCAGCAGCAGCAGCAGCAGCAGCAGCAGCAGCAGCAGCAGCAGCAGCAGCAGCAGCAGCAGCAGCACCACCACCACCACCACCACCACCACCACCACCACCACCACCACCACCACCACCACCACCACCACCACCACCAGCAGCAGCAGCAGCAGCAGCAGCACCACCACCACCACCACCACCACCACCACCTGCAGCAGCAGCAGCAGCAGCAGCAGCAGCAGCAGCAGCAGCAGCAGCAGCAGCAGCAGCAGCAGCAGCAGCAGCAGCAGCAGCAGCAGCAACAGCAGCAACAGCAACAACAACAATAACAAACAGCAGCAACATCAGCAATAGCAGTGACAAAACGCGCATCAGCATTAGTAGCTTTGCTGCTTGGTTCCTCGTAATTTCACTGGATGCTGTTTATAGCGACTGCTTCCTAACTAACAGCCATGACTAAGAGTGGCCCGTAGCGTAGTTTCCTCTCGTGCCTCCGGTAATGTGTGTACTTGAGACCGCAGCCAGAGACGCTGCCTTCTGTTGGTGGGTCCAAGCGGTGTGAGCCACACCAGTCCCGGCAAACACTTGAACCTATTTGTCCTACTGCGACGCACACACGCACGCACGCACGCACGCACGCACGCACGCACGCACGCACACAGTTGGGTGCATCTTTTTGGATACAGTTCACTTGACAATCTTCTCGGAAAAATAGCCACATTCATATCCTTCGCAATCGCCAGTATTAAGAGATTTACAATAACTACCTTCAAGGAAACGCGACTGTCACAGTTGACAATAAATAAACAAGCCATTAAATTAAAACCACCCATTGCAATTCGCTAACACGCATTTTACCCCCACACACTTGGCTGAATCGCAGTAAAACCCCCGGGGTGCAAAGGCGTGAATACGAACACGCGTCATATACCCAAGCCATGCACCAGTGAAAGTTATATAGGGGCAATAAAAGGTCACAAGTGTCGTCGGCGCGGCGTTTGGGTGCTTCGGGTTGACAAAGAGCCACGCCGTAGGCAACACAGAAATGGACATTCACAAAGCACCGACTTCTTGCATGCTACACGTGTTTGCACATTTGCATCAATAAAAGTTGTTTTGTAAACATATCCTACGTCATAGACCCAACCCAAAATATCCACATCCTAGACAGTATTATACCTATCACGTTAGTGTTTGTCAAGTCATGTTCCCGATGTAATTTCCACGCCCACCATTAGCAAAAAATCCATAAAATACTACAGACACGCAGTCTTTGAAGGATGATGTCGTTAAAGGTACGGTATGTTTGGTGGCACTGTAGAAGCGGCGCTAAGTTAAAACAAATTAAGAAGAAGGAGATTCTCTTGCTGGAGATGAAATAAAGGAAGGATTGCACGCACGCTGTGAATTGCACGGTAGTGTGTCATAAGGGGTACCCCCCGCCAACAGTACGGACATGTCCCCCACCAACTGTACGGACATGTCCCTCGCCAACTGTACGGACATGTCCCTCGCCAACTGTACGGACATGTCCCCCGCCAACAGTACGGACATGTCCCTCGCCAACAGTACGGACATGTCCCCCGCCAACAGTACGGACATGTCCCTCGCCAACTGTACGGACATGTCCCCCGCCAACAGTACGGACATTAAAAAACGAAGGTGTCAAAGGTGAACTTTTATGGCGATTTATTGCAACGTTTTATAGGTAATCATGTGACATTCAAAACTTGTAAGGTAGCATTCTAATTATTGTTATTATGTACACAGTTTATAGCTATGACAGGAATTGGTAAATAAATATTTGAAATAGATGGAAAAGCAGGGGATACGATGAAATTGGCCAACACGGTGAGACCTCCTTCCCTAAGCAGGAGCTTTGGCATCTGACACTGTTTCAAGGTACTGTATTGTATTGCATGGTTACAAATATATTAATATAACATGTCTTCTACAAGCGCAGCTAAGACAGAAGAACTAATTGGCACATGAAACGACAGTGCAGATTGTGCATAAGATATACCTTCACTTTTACGGAGGACGATAAATTATTGGAACAATGAATATGCTGACAGGGAATAGTTATTACGGATATCTACGAGCTCAGGCTACGCGTCAGTTTATAATAGCAATTTCGGTCGGATTTATTAGGGAGTTTCAATTTAAGACGCAGGAGTGCGAAAGGGCGAATATAAATTTTCACCGGTGGGCTTAATGTATCGCGCGCGCGCGCATAGGCAAGCGCATAGGCACACGCGCGCACACACACACACACACACACACACACACACACACACACACACACACACACACACACACACACACACACACACACACACAGACGCACGCGCACACACACACGCACACGCACACGCACACGCACACGCACACGCACACGCACACGCACACGCACACGCACACGCACACGCACACGCACACGCACACGCACACACACACACACACACACACACACACACAACACATAGGATAATGCTGTGAATCTTAAGAGACAGAAATCTAGCGAGGGCGATCGCTCTGAATACGACATGGAAATCTGAAATAGAAAATGTACCTCTATGGCAAATGAAACAGTAATGCCGTTAGGAAACAATTCCTCAACCTTCGACCACCTGTCCCACCTCTGCATTCGCTAGCGGCACGCGTTTGTCACCATTATGTATTGTCACCGGAGGCGTGATATTCGTAGACACGGTCATTTCGATGTCTCGTACTGTTTTATAGCCCGTGGCAGTGTCTAAATCAAACCAAACGACGACTAACGTGACACGACGCCCATTCCGCACAAGTTGTCCGGCAAGCAGACAAAGAAGAATGTCTGATGTATTTTAAGTATAGCTTTCACATAAAACATACTGTGTGTTCGCTGTTTGTCTCATTATATTGTAACCAAGGAGCTTTATAGATATAATAATAATAATAAATGTCATAGGATTATCCCCATCCCTATCCAAAAATATAATAATAATAATAATTGTCACAGGATTAAAACCATCCCTATCCAAAAATATAATAATAATAATAAATGTCACAGGATTAACCCCATCCATATCCAAAAATGGAAAATTGGAAGCACTGCATCTACACGTATTGCCAATGCAATAAATGGAAAGCCGATTATTGCAAGTATTTGATTGCTTTAAGACCGAATTACAACCGAGTGTGACGACATACAACCTAGAACATAGTCCCCAACGTTTAATAAAATTAAAAGCGTGTGAAATAAATATAAAATGCCACGTTTGCGATATGCATCCCCTAGCGACTGGCGCAGTACCAAGAACAATCGAACTTGGCATACGGTGGTGTCCGATTATTACTGCTACTCCGCCAGGGTCTCGTACGTTTCGCCGGCAATGCACGTCGCAAATGTACCGTTTAATATAATAATAGAATCCAGATACATTACGTTGAATTTTACGGTGCACCAAGGTCCACCAAGCTAACAAATATAGCCGTAGCTGTCGGACATTTTGTTGTATTTTACGTTGCATTTATGGCCCAAACATCCGTTTTGTGTAGGCGTTCCCGCCAGGCGCCAGCAGTTAATCAGCGTCACTATCGAGATTCTACATAAAAAATTGTTTTGCCTGACTTAACTTTTAAGTCTGACAGTTGTGTCAGTATAATCAAAGTTTAAAGTTAATTCGAATTGCATCGTATAAACTGATAACAGTTCACTCTTATTTTATGAATTAGTCAAAGTGCCCGGATGACATCGTAATTAACCAGATTCTGGGCGCATACATAATTTCCGTCACAATGAAAAAGTACACTTCACATCCAGGCGATGATATGTGCGACAAACGGTGGCGCCAAAGCACGAAACCTGGATAATCGAGTCTGTGTAAAACGCCCCCACATAGGGACAGGCCACAGTAGAGAATTGCATCGGTGGCCATGTTAACGTGTCTGATTATAAGAAAACGTGACCATCAAACATTCTGAAATTTCTTTCACAACAACTGCCATCATCTCATTAACATGCTGACAAAGTGTTGTCAAAATCACACACCTTCAGCTCTTTTAAAACGCCCCGACGTGCGATGCCCGTCAATTTTGACAAAAATAGCCATGTATTCATGCGCCCACGTGGCTCATAGCAGAACAATTCCCATAAATCCCTCCGCCTGTTAAACTCTAAAAAAATGCAATATTTCACAGCCATAGCTTCTACAAACAAACCTGTGAATAAGCCTGCGCAATTGCACTTATGTCACATCATATGACTTGTTTAAATTCACATTTCACAATTAAATATGTATTCATGCGCCCACGTGGCTCATAGCAGAACAATTCCCATAAATCCCTCCGCCTGTTAAACTCTAAAAAAATGCACTATTTCACAGCCAATAGCTTCTACAAACAAATCTGTGAATATGCCTGCGCAATTGCACTTATGTCACATCATATGACTTGTTTAAATTCACATTTCACAATTAAAGACCTCTAGCAGTTAGCCGCTACAATAAAAATACACCTAAGGATCGCTAAGGCCTACACAGAGTTTATATTTTCGGTTTTGTCTTAAAGCCTGCAGTGAACTAATTTATGCTACCCATGGTTCGTCCAGTTATTATAGATGGTGTACTTGGATGGTTTATGTTATCTGAGTGAGGCCGCGTGTGGCAAATAATTTGTTTGGTGAATGTGGCGCCATCTTGCGAGTAAAATGACATACAGGTAAGTTTACACCATGATCTGTTAAATGTGGACACTGTGCGACCCTAAATGTGTCATGTGGGCCGCACTCACAACACTCGCGACCCATTTATGAAAAAGGAAATAATTTATCGGACACGAGCACATTACATCGATATAGGCCACTGTTATACTTCCCAATGCAATTGTATGAATGATCACACAAAGTGACCCATTTACAATATCGCCATATCTCGTGACTAACATCCTTATGCATGGTGTTTCGGTGGTTCTACAAGCTTGTCTAAGCTTGCGACATGTTACATTTAAATAAATCTATTTGAGTGAGTTAGCGTTACTACGCCACACGAACGCCGGTTCACCCAGCAACTAAATGAAATATAAATTGTAACAAATTCTGAACAACAACATCATTATGACGACTACCACAAATGGTAGTTCGTAAGTGACTGTCACGATGACAATTTTTTTTTAAATGACATACATTTATCTATGCCCAGGTGCTTGTTGCTGCCAATCAATATCTCTCGACATTTATCTATGCCCAGGTGCTTGTTGCTGCCAATCAATATCTCTCGACATTTATCTATGCCCAGGTGCTTGTTGCTGCCAATCAATATCTCTCGACATTTATCTATGCCCAGGTGCTTGTTGCTGCCAATCAATATCTCTCGACATTTATCTATGCCCAGGTGCTTGTTGCTGCCAATCAATATCTCTCGACATTTATCTATGCCCAGGTGCTTGTTGCTGCCAATCAATATCTCTCGACATTTATCTATGCCAGGTGCTTGTTGCTGCCAATCAATATCTCTCGACATTTATCTATGCCCAGGTGCTTGTTGCTGCCAATCAATATCTCTCGACATTACGACGTAATACTAACAGTCGTAGTAACGTCTAGCGACGCCTTGATGTTGTATTACATAATTTAAGGCAACCGAAGAAAAGGCGCATGCTATTGTCAACAGTTGTACGTAATTGTTCGCATAGCGTTGCGTACAATTGTACGTACACTTGTACAAAGAGTAATTCGATTGTTTGTAGAAAGGGTATTTAGGGGGGGGATTTGGAAAAAATAAAACAGACGATCCGACCGTTGGATCATTGATGAACCCCTGAAAGTTTGACGTCCAAGATACAAAGCGTCTAGGAGGAATAGCATAATATACAAACATGCATACATACATACAAACATACATACAAACATACAAACATACAAACATACATACATACATACATACTCAAGGTCGATTATAATACCGTATATTCTACGCGAGTGATGCAAACTCATGGTTTAGTTTCCCGTACTGCTATGACTGTGCCATGTCGTGGAGAGCAGGATGTAGTTATATCGTGTGGCAATTCTTGAGTGGGGATTGTCATGTGTGAATCCCTACAGCTGGATATTGTATGATTTCAAAGCAGAAGCTTGTTGCCAACAGGTACACTTGTACAGTTTATAGAACATGCAGCGTTGCGATCCTTTCCCCTAAATGTCGAGACGCACTGTTAAATATAACAATGTTGATTTGATCACATATGAAGAGGTAGTTGCTTAGGAACCATTTATATTCAAATGTTAAGTTTATAACCAATGATAATCACTCTCATGCCTGACTCCTCCTGCCTCCACCCTCCTTCCTCCTTTTCCTCTCTTCCCTCCTCCTCCCTCCCACCTCCCTCCTCCTTCCTTCTTCCTCCTACCTCCTACCTCCGTGCTCCCCTCCCCTCAATCACACCCTCCCTCCTTCCTCCTCCCTCCACCCTCCTCCCATCCCTCCTCCCCCTCTCTCCTTCCTCCTCCCTCTACCCTCCTCCCCCTTCATCATCCCGCCTCCACCCTCCTTCCTCCCTCTTCCATCCTACTCCCTCCCACCCCTCTCCTCCTTCCTCTCACCTCCGTACTATGTCCTCCCCTCCCCCTCCCCTTCCTCCTCCCCTCCCTCCTTCCTCCTCCCTCCACCCTTCTCCCTCCTCCACTCTCTCCTCCCCTCCCCTCCCTCCTCCCCTCCCTCCTCCCCCCTCCACCCCTTCCCTCCCCTCCTCCATCCTCCCTCTTCCTGCCCCCTCGCTCCAACCATGTATTTTAATTATTCTCATAATTAACAACTTGGGTGTGACCAGTTTGTCAGACACATACGGCAGACAATTTTTCTCACAACAAATAACTCAGCTTGAGTCGGGGGAACGCCCATACTTCTGAGCGGTCGGGCCTGCCAAAGGCGAAAGAAAAATCTTACGAGGGACCTTTTTTTGCAACATGGGCTATACATCCATAGCTGCCGACCTCTATGCAGCCTGAACCTCACAGGGTGACTCTACCGACAAAGCACACTCCCCAACAGTGGCGCCACCACATTATATAACGACTGCCACAACTTAATTATAAATTCAAAATGGACAGTCGCGAAGTCGTATAAACGATTGGTGACTGCCAATTGCAATATATGGTGCAGTGGCTGAGCGCTGCGGTCGCTGGAGACACATCCTCGTGAGGTTTTTGAGATGCGTTGCCTGTGGGTTATCGGAGGTGCAGACACATTGTAAAATTAGCCAGAAGAGGGCGGGAGGCAGGTAGGGATGGAGGGAGGGAGGGAAGGAGGAAGGGAGGGAGACAGAGAGAATGCATATTCATCCATGAATCCATCACAATAGGTCAGTCATGACACTAGACGTCCACTGTTGATGGCCCAGCTGTTCGCAGTAAATAGACCAGGATGGCAGGGTGCGACCTCCCAGCACAGACATACACGTTCTCGTGCAACTTAACATTGCTTGTGGGTGTTTTCGTGTTCCACTACGTCAACCTCCGCGCATGCGTAAAATATGTGCATATCAACCGTGCCACAACTTACATTTGATGCGCAGATTCTGCACATCTTTATTTCATTTGGTAAACTTCTATACTTAGCATGACATCTCCCAAGTTTAATTGCATACAATTAACTTTGCCTTGTGCCATGCTGCATTACATATTTTACAGGAGCATCTCAGCCATCTTTTCTCTGCCTGCCTTGAAACGTCCGCAGTTATATGCAATCGTGACCCCGGTACTTAGGAAAAAAACAACTACGTGACGAGACCACCAATTGTGCCATCCCAGGGATGTCAGCTATTTCTGAAAGCGCCCCGTATCTTCAATTGGTCAATGGTGCGTATTGCCTACATTTCAACAACAACGACCATCTATATGAAAAGCCGACGACAGTCGACACACGACAGAACTCTGTGCCGAGCTGAACGATGTCAAACGCGTTGATTCTTCTGCTGGTGGCCGTGTCCAGTGTCGCCGTCACTCAGGCGTGCTACAGAAGATGCATTTCCAATTGTCATTGGACATCGTGGTCAAACTTGGGCCACTGCAGGTAACTTACACATGTGACCATTTGACAGTCGTTAAAGAAAATAATACACACCTGATCAATTATATATTATTTTGTATTTGTATCTAGTAATAAATGGGAAAAAAAGGTGAGTATTTGCTAAATAAACATTATAGCCATGTAACGTTATTGCACACATGAAGTAAAGTATTCTTAGTAGAAGAGGATAGGGATATATATTTGTTAGAACATAAAGAGGACTCTTGCTATTGTTCGTTCAAAGCCTGGGCAATTTTTTTCACTCTTGGTTGCGCCAGTTTACTCAGCTGTATAAATGTATATAGTCAGTTGTGTAATTACGTGAACGATTATCTTTCGCGCATTACTTGCAGCGTGGTCGAATGCTTTCCAGAGAAATTGGGATAGTGTTAGAAATAAGGGGTCTACCGAAGGTGGAGAATGAAGCGGTTTGAGCTGTCCCAATTATCGAATGCCACGCTATATAAGGACGAACTTTTATTTTTTAAATGGTCGAAAAAATAAAATGGCAGATGTTATTTTCGGGAAATCTAAATGCCCATATACGGGCTACGAGAACTTGGATGTTAACTATGAATTGGGAGATACTGTTGTAAGTACTACCATAAAAGTAAATGACTTCGGACTAACAATACGTTCTGAGCCATATTCAGTATGCACTCTATTATGCAACTGATTCAGTATGCACTCTATTATATAACTATATTATACAACAGTATGCACGCTATTATACAACGGATTCAGTATGCACTCTATTATACAACTGATTCAGTATGCACTCTATTATACAACTGCAACTGCATTTTTTATAAGTTGTTTTTGGTTTTGTTATAATTTATTTGTAATTACCGAAAAAATACATATATTTGGCAACAAATACTTATGTAACTTTGACATTTTTAACGATTTTGATAATGTTTTCGGCCAGTTGGGTAGAGAAGAATAAAGTAAGCACAACACTCAACACCTTTTTGGGCTAGCATAATTTCTTCCAGTAATAATATCCTTTTTCAAATATGATAAATACAGGATGTGTAATATTAAGTGGAATTCATAAAACGATACGTTCTGGCATTTACTACACATATTTATGCCCTACTCTAAATTAAAGTTGGTTAAATATATTATCTATATCCTTTTATAACGGAGATTATTTACACAAATATTATTATTCAATGTATCATCAAACAAGAAAATACCACACGAGCATGGAGATAGTTTGCTTCCATATCCTCCAATACGTTTTCTATCCATAAACCAAGTTTTAATAAATTAAGGAAGGTTTGCTTTTCAACAAACTGAAACCTCAATTGTACACTTTTTGACGTTTTTACTGAAAATGGTAACTTATGAAATTATGATAATGAATTGATTATGGTTGGCTATCAGTTAATTGGAACAGACACAACGTGTATAAATAAATCAAGAAAACATTTGATGCCATTTTAATAGAAAATCGGTATTTCAAAACGATTAATGTTGAAAGCAGTAATTTAATTGTTTCAACCTAGATTTCATGAATTGCTATTACATCGAATGATAGCTTAAATTTTTCCAGATCATTCTTCTTTATGTCCGTACAATCAGTTATATATATATGCAAAGAATGCATGCTATACACATGTTCGCTATATGTTCCTCTAACATTCAGTCCATGCTAATAGGAATAATGTTACGTTTAAATACAACTTTTTTTAAATATAGCACCACTTTCACGTGCCAACCCTCGCTAGAATTCCGACAAACGCGATATTTGTTATCATATTCAAAAAATTTTAAGTAGTGGTTGTTTTTCTGTGATATTTGTTATCCTCGATAAATGATTCGTTTAGGTATCGGGCAAACCGGGTAAAACTTTTTTCTTCAGAATTTGAGTTCACCATACAATGAATGTTCATCTTTTGACCAGTTGCTTCCAGCGGGCAAATTTTATGTGCTTGTTGACAAAATAGGCACAATTATGACTGTACATATGAACACAATATAACACAATAAACAATCCACCAACCGTTCGTGACTTGCCTGTACAAGTGATGTTGGCAACCATTCTGTTTTTGCACCACGAAACACTCACTGTTGCAACGGTACTTTTAACGCCTCTCTAAATAAATGCAGCATTGTTACTGTATTGCGTTATTTACGCATTCTCACAGCGGTAGATCCCGTCGATGACAGGCGTTTTTACTTGCTGCACTTAAGCGGTATCTCAAATAATTTATAGGAAACGCTGGGGGCATTCTCGGCCGAAATAGGCTCGCCTCCTAGTGAGACTGCTGTCGAACAGTAGACAATGGCGATGAACGGTCTCACATTTTATCCATCCTCGTTTACCAGTGGTGGTGCTGCTATCGCAACTGGTGGAACCACCCCTGTAATAGCCTCGATCAACGAGGCTCCGTGACATGGCGCAAAGCACCAATGTCCGGCCAACATCAGATTATTAAAGTATCCACCAGCTCCTGCTGTCGCGCCTGTGAATCTATTGACATCATCTGGGATCACAATACAATTGTTCACTGGTATTTAAATCTCCAACACATCGATTTGTCCACCGACGATTTGTTCTTCAGCATTTCCACTTGTCACATTAAAGCGAAACAAAAGTCATGGTTTTCGGCCTATGCGTCTATACGAGTTACTAAAACATAACCATTTGTAACTACAATCAAGAATATCACGCCAGTGGATTACTAGGAAAACCTTGTTGAACACACAACATCTTACTTTCATGGGCTGCGCCAATATATTAAATAACACTACGTCATGAGCGCGGTATTCTGGCAATATTTGCTCGCCAAATGAAAATATATGTTGAACACCTTTTCTTACTCTTGCCAATAGGCTATGGCCAGGCTATTTTCGTCCAAACTCAACTTATGTAACATATTTTGGCCTTTGTTTACTAAACTAGTCTTCTTTCTGGCAAAATAGCGCGTTTGTTTGAGACTTTGCATTGGTTCTGTGTATGCCGGCCTCCCTTAGTACGGCACTTTAGTCTAGGTCACCCCGACTTTATTGAACTGCGCAAGCGCTTATCGGTCGCGCTGGTTAACGTGTCAGCCCACGGTTATGTGGAGAAATGATCATATTCTCTCAACTTTCAGAACAAATTCTGAGTAAGCCTTTGTTGTGAAAAGTTTTATTGTAATTGTAAATGGTTAGTTTTGATTAACTCTTTTAGGTGCAAAACCTCCAAGACATGCATTTTGTTTCCCTTTAACTATATGTATTATAACTTTTATATAGCATAACGGAGTGACAAAATGTTACCATAAATATTGAATGTGTTACACAAGCACGATAACGAAACCCCATTTCTTTTTGTGTAGCTGTTTTTTTATGATTTTGTAACACACAGCGCCTCATGCGGCGATACTGGAACTGTACGTCGATATCGCAAGGAAACACAGCGGGGAACATGTTCGTCGTCTGAGTGTCACAAGTCCCAGGCAGACTCCGAAACTTGCATAGCGCCGTGCGTTCACGGGACAGCGACAGGCTTTGGTTGTCTCTGTCCACAGACATACACCGGAAGATGCTGCGAGCTCGGTAATTGTGTTTAGCTATTACGTATGTAGTGGGAATTGTGTTAACATGCATTGTCCTATGAGCTATTTCACTTGTTCCCAACCCTTCCTTAATAGCCTCCAGTTCCTTTTCTTATCCATAAATATTATTAATATTTTTTTGCCAGGGCGTTTTTTGTTGTAAACTTCGTTGTATGTTTTGCTGTAATGATGTAAGCTGATTGTATATAACAGATCCAAGGCTCATCAGGAAACGAAGCAGCAGGCAAAAAACTGTTTCGTGAAACATTGATAGTTAACTATCGATGTGTTATTTTATTGTTTCAGTGGTGACTACAACAACTACTACTACCACTACTACTACTACGGCTCCGACAAGTAAGTTTAAAGAAACAAACGCGTGCCCGCACAAGTTGACACAACAACATGATTCTTGCTAAAGGTACACACGCACGCACGCACGCACGCACGCACGCACGCACGCACGCACGCACGCACGCACGCACGCACGCACGCACGCACGCACGCACGCACGCACGCACGCACGCACGCACGCACACACACACACACACACACACACACACACACACACACATATTCACTCACTTACACACACGCACGCACGCAAGCACACGTGTACGCACGCACGCACACACACACATACACACATTTCTATGATACCACATATATGAATCAAACGTTAATAGAAAATAATCTAAACTTCTTTATTTGCCACTAAAGGAGAACACCTTAATTTTGCATAACTTCACGTTTTTAACTAGCAATGTTCCTTGACGACACACAGTAGACATTGATTGGACATTCATCCTAATATAAACGTTTGACACACAATGCTAATAAATACACGTGATTTAGTGGTAGATCATTAAAAACATACACGTGATCTAGTGGTAGAACATTAGAAACGGAATCAATGTCGGAAGAAAAAGGAAAACAAACTTGGACGACCTTTTTCGGTGCCAGCCTCACCCGGGACTTCAGGGATAAAGAGAGCAACAGCATTAGACAGGTTTAGAATAAATGCACTTTTAAAAGCCTATTAAGCGAATTTTTTTTATACGATAAAGGATATTATTATTTTTGTCACCGTAACGTTTAGCGGAATGTTACTGTCGATGTTGTTGCTGCTGTAACGAATATGCCTATTGTGAAAATAGGCAAATGTTCAGAACGAAGCAGCAATATATAGTTTCATCAGGAAATCAACAAACATATGTCGAAACAACTTATAATTCACTACTTTATTACTGTTTCAGAGGCAGCCACACCAGCACCCACTGTTCCGACCAGTAAGTTGTCGTCCTATCCAAATGAGAGTTGTATGTTCTTTAAAAAAAACCAACACCCACGCACACACGCACCTTCGCACGCCTTGATAGTACGTTCACACAAATTGCAATTGTCCTACATATTTACTTCAGTGAATTGTCAGCGCCAAAAGTTTTGAAATATATGCTTTATTTAGAAATATTTCTTTCGAAAATATCAAACCCGCTTTGTGCTAGTATGAGCACGTTTTCCCAATGATTTCTATTGGGTGGTCTTGTACACGGACGAATAGAGAAAGAGGTGGCCAAACGGGAGTGGCGCAAAGGGAACATCAAATGGTGGGGAAAGGCCGAGACGAAGGCTAGACAGAAGTAGGCAAGGGGAGAAAGGAGAGGTTTACAGGTGCGATATTCATCAAACTGATTTCACTTTTAGTTCAAGTTCAAGAGTCGTCCTCCAAGACAGTCCCTGATGAGTGGACAGAGGAAACAACCATATCGATGACGCCATCATGCATAAGAGACACGCGATTACAATTCGTTAACGCATAATACAATTAGAATAGTGATTTTGCCTAGCCCTTTATGCTGACGCGCCTTTGAGCGTTGTTATAGATGGCATAGGCGTTGTAGAAATGTTAAAGTAAATAGTAAAGTGCAATATGTAACTACTACGTCGACGTCACTGTCGCTCAGAATATAAACAACTCTGCTCATGCGATTGTTAATGGAACTGCAACAGAAATGGTGTAATCAGCGTCAACCCATTTGAAAGATCGTGTGAATATAGTGTTTCAGTCAATTCTCCGGAAACCAGAAACATACACGACACTGTCTGCTTTCAGAAATACCTAACCAAACTAGTAACACTAATATAATTATTGTCTCAAGTCTCAAGTAGTTATACTCCAAACAGCCCAATCTTGAGCTAACGGCTTTTAGTGTCTCTTCCGAAAGACACGGGCAAAGTGGGGTGAACGAAATTGCCCAAGCTTCGAAACGGCGCAGGTGGAATCGAACCACCGTCCTCTCGATCGACAGGCGGGTGCTCTAACCATTAGACCACCGCTCCCCCACATTGTAATTTAGTGATAGATCATTAGGCAAAGTCAGAACAAGCGCATATTTGCGCACTAAGCTAACTTTCGCGTCAGGGGATGATAATAGATATTATTACGTTTTGTCATCGCATAGTAGTATTTAGAATGTCTCTGTTGATGCCGTAGCCGCCGTCAAATTATAGCATTCAATATAGGCCCTACATTTGTTTTAGTAAATACATTGATTGTTTACGACGAAGCAGAACCAGCATTTAGCATCATCAGTAAATCCTACTGCAAAAAGGATTGCAAAACATTCATGATTCACCACATTTTACTGTTTCAGCGGCAGCACCACTGTTCCGACCAGTAAGTTGTCGTCCTATCAAAAGAACAATTACTGTGTTCGTTTTTTTTTCAAAAAGCAAACACACACACGCTCATACAACTTGATACAACAGTAACGTCAATTTCAGTTGTCCGACATATTTACTTCAGTTATTTGTCAGCGCCAACAACTTTGAAATAGAGACGTCATTTCCCTTCTATTGCACTCTTATACAAACCACTGTCTGTCGTACGCAGTGTTGTGATCTCTTCGGTCAGAAGGTATCGGGTGACTTGTATGATCGGATGTTTAATAATCGGGAAGACTTTTTGTGGAGTGAAGCAGTTTGAGGAAATGGAGGCTGGAAACCAAAGACGAAGATGTGCACAGGAATTGAAGCAAGTGAAGTGAAGTAAGAGTGAGGGAACATCGATGGGTGGAAAGAGGCCGAGATTAAGACCCGGTGCTATTCATGTAGAAGTAGGCAAGGAGGGAATGAGGAAAGTTTTATAGGCGCGATATGCACTAAATTAATTTCACTTTCAGTTCCTGGTCAAGGGTCGCCCTCCGAGCCAGTCCCTGGTGAGTGTACCAACGTAACAGAGACATGTCGATGACGTCATCACGCATAACAGACACACGATAACTATCCGTTATCGCATGATACAGTTATTACAGAATAAGGATTTTGTCTAACCCTTAGTGCTGACGCGCCTCTACTCCAGAGGACATAGGCGCGTCTTGAAAATTTTTATCTATAGTAAAGTATAAAACGTGACAACAACGTCGACTTCACCGTGGCTGCTGAATCTGCTGCTAGATTATATCAATACATAATCATTATTTAACCAAAGTTACACTCTGCTCATACGATTGTTGTTGGAAACATCAGAATACCAGACACAGTATCTAGTAAGAAAATCCTACTGCAAAACAGGGTCGCAAAACATTTAAATAATAAACTACGTTTTACTGTTTCAGCGGCGGCCACACCGGCAGCCACACCGGCGGTCACACCTGCAGCCACACCGGCAGCCACACCGGCAGCCACACCGGCGGCCACACCGGCAGCCACACCGGCAGCCACACCGGCGGCCACACCAGCAGCCACACCGGCGGCCACACCAGCAGCCACACCGGCGGTCACACCTGCGGCCACACCTGCGGCCACACCGGCGGCCACACCGGCGGCCACACCGGCGGCCACACCGGCGGCAACACCGGCGGCAACACCGGCGGCAACACCGGCAGCCACACCGGCGGCCACACCTGCGGCCACACCGGCGGCAACACCGGCAGCCACACCAGCAGCCACACCGGCGACCACACCGGCGGCCACACCAGCAGCCACACCGGCGGCCACACCGGCGGCCACACCGGCGGCCACACCGGCGGCCACACCAGCACCCACTGTTCCGACCAGTAAGTTGTCGTCCTATCTAAAGGATAGTAACTATGAACGTTTGTGCAGACACACGCAAGCTCGCACACACGACTCAATACATCCAACAGCACCAATTACACTTATCCTACACGTTGACTTCAATTACTTCTCAGAGACAACAGCTTTGAAATAGAAGCTTCATTCTCAATCATTCTTCCCCAAACTGCAAACCCGAATTGTGTTATTATCTAGCATGACCACCTTTAACACAATGTACTCAACGTGGTGTTCTTATATATGACCGAACTGAGACGAGGCCTTCATTCCTGAGGGTTTATTGGCGAGCGAAGCAGTGTGTGAGAAAAATAGTAACTGGAAGGCAAATATGTGCAGGAAAGGAAGGAGTTAGCAATATGGGAAATGGATTGTTGGGAAGAGGCCTTGATGAAGGATTAATGATCCTAATTCGCTGCCTACATGACCGAACTGAGACGAGGCCATTCAGAAGGTGTTATTGGGGAGCGAAGCAGTGTGAGAAAATTAGCAACTGGAAAGCAAAGATGAAGATGTGCAGAAAAGGAAAGAACTAGTGATATATGGGGGAACGGCTTGGTGGGAAGAAGGCGTGATGAAGGATTAGTGATAGACAGAGGTAGGCGGGGAAAAAGGAGAGTTTCACAGGTGTGATGTTCATTAAACTCATTTCACTTTCAGTTCCGGGTGAAGTGTCATCCTCCGAGAGTGTCCCTGGTGATTGGGATCAAATGATATCACTGAATACATTTATTTTACAAAAAACTACATCTATCAATTCAAGTGCCAACATTTTTTTCAGAACATTGTTAATTAACTATTGTGCGTTTTGCTTGAATTGTTTCAGCGGCAACAATTATTTTCACACAACCTCAAACAACAACAAGAGCAACAACAACAAAACACGACAACAATACTTTTATTTAAATATTTAAGAAACACTTACTGATTTTTGAAATATATATAGCAATGAGATACGTAATCAGCGTCAAACGCTCACATGGATTCCTTCGTAATACCTCCCGGGGAAATTTCGAATATTCAATGTACGAACCACCCATGGGCCTGGGTAAAATGTCAGCCCCATACACGCAAAACTGACGGAGGGGTGAACTACTTTATAGTATATATATATATACACAGCAATAACTTTTAGATTACAAAAACATGCTACAACACAGGTAGGCTGATAACGTCAATTATAGCCCCCATAGGCATGTGCAATAACATGTATGACTAGATCAAATATGTGTGTGTGATAAATGCCTGCTCTATTTCGGATACAGATGGAGATAAGAAATGCACAATCAGGGCCGGTATCTGCCAAGATGACTCGTCGTCGTGTTCCGGCCTTTACTGGTCGGGCTTCTGTGCTGGAGGCGTAAATCGCCGTTGTTGCATCCCGGATAGCGTGGACAGAGGTAAGGTATTTTATAAATGTCATGTTGCTCGCACGCACGCACGCACGCACGCACGCACGCACGCACGCACGCACGCACGCACGCAAAGAAGACAATTATTCGTTATAACCAGGTATGTGCTGACCAAATGGTGAGCGTAAACAGCGTTACATGATATCTGTTTGAACAGACAACAAGTGCATCGAGGCTGGAGGCCACTGTCAGTCTGATGTCACCTGTGTCGACGGAGACTACACGACGGGTCTGTGCGCCGGAGATGCAAGACGCAAATGCTGCATCCTTCACACTGATGTTCAGGTTACCCCAGTCGCTGGACCGACGCCGAAGTTTCCAGGTGAGATCTAGACCGAGTGCACTACAAAACTCACAGCTGTTTGACGTGGCAAATTGAAGCATGCTAGGTGTCATTTGCATTAACTGAATACATTTTAATATCATGCGCTCAGGTTGACATGTTTAAGTAAGTTTAATTTTTTTTAATGTTGTCATCAGCAGTATTTTGTTGCCTATTTTAATCTTGAACAGCAATAGTATAGATATAATCTGGATGTTTTGCTATCATCGAGTTTGTGTTATTTTATAGTCTATTGAATAGACAAGCTAACTAGTATGTTCCCCCTATTCCCCGAGTAGGCCTCCCTACTCAGGGTATAAACCTACTCCCTGAGTAGGCCTCCCTACTTTCTGAATGGGGAGGAAATAAGGCATGAATGGAGGTTGCCAAGTTGAAATGATAAAAAATAATAATGCTAATCTAAACACAGTAAAGGGAATTTGTTTCAAATTGTATTCAACAGTGGGCAAGTGCAATGACCTGACGATCGTGACACGCGAGCAATGGGGCGCTCGGAAAGAAAGACGATCTCGTGGTCTAAAAAAGAAACCAACGAATATGCTATTCATTCATCACGAGGGAAACCGTATATTGAGAGCCTGCAAAACGGACTGCAAAAAACGGGTATATGCCATCCAAACGGGCCACTTTAACATACGTAAGTGCAACTCGCTTATATCTTTAAATTTGAGGAACTATTGGCTCCTACATTGCTACATGCACGCACGCACGCACGCACGCACGCACGCACGCACGCACGCACACAAGCACGCACGCACGCACGCACACACACACACACACACACACACACACACACAAACGCACGCACACACACAGACACAGACACACACGCACGCACGCACGCACGCACGCACGCACGCACGCACACACACACACACACACACACACTTTTCACTTGTCGTTTAGTAAAGATCTTCACTCTAATTTGGAGGAATAAAAGTACTCTAGATGAGTGGAAAATAGTTTGATAATTATATTACCAAAAATACCTGTCTACGGGTCGACTTTGTCATCTGACACCGTCAAACGCATATACTAGTTTTTTTTTTTAATGGATTTCAGTGACTTATCGATGGAATTGTTATCGAAATATTTTGTGTGTCTTTAGTTCCATTTTATTTGCCGATTTTATACATTATTTGCTTTTGAGACGTGTATCCCTTGCAATAACGCATAGTGATTCACCACAAATAGTCACTAGTGCCACCTTTCACGTGTGGGTGAAGATTCCACGTGATTTTTATTGCCAGAGCCAATGAAAGCCCCTGCACATACATCCGTGGCGTCATTTATTCGTACGCAGACATGAATGCATCGCCCAGGGGTAATACTATCTACAATATTAGCCTTAAAAGAGACAAGTAGACGACATGTTAAATATGCATTTAACACAGGTGACTGGGACATTGGCTATAATTACCTGGTGGCTGACGACGGGAAAGCGTACGAGGGACGTGGCTGGGGCTTAGAAGGCGCGCACACACTCGGTTACAACGACATAGCCGTCGCAATCTGCGCCATTGGAAACTTCGAAGAGGAAAAACCGAGTCAGACGCTTCTACAGACCATTGCAAATCTGATCGCTTGTGCCGAGGATGAGGCGAGTATTATTATTATTATCACCTTTATTCGGACTCAAGATCCACAAACATGTACATATTAGACAAATTATAAGTTAGAAATAGCAGCTAGAAAACTAATTATATTGTGCTGAGATATGAAATCACAGCATTACATTCTTCTTTATTTAAGACAACATCATTGTTACAATCTTTAATTTCTACCAATTCACAAATGTCATAGCATTGATATTGATATTCCACATTTCTTTACATTTACGCTTAATAGCACTCGTAGGCGTATACAACAGTTCATGGTGGGTCATGTTATATTTGGACATAATGTGTCTTACATTCTTGCCCATAATGGACATATAAGCAAATATAATTTTTTTGCTATTTAATTAACAACCATGTTGTCTGACAAGGCTACTGTTCTGTAAAACGTTATAAACCTATAGACCAAAGCAACATCTAAAGGAATATATCCAGCAATTAATGGTATTAAATCTCTGTGCGAACCATATGGTAGCTTTCATACGCCACTGTATGCCCAGCTTGTTAACACTGTCATGCCACAATGGCCATAGCTGAGATCTGTACAATGCACACTAATACTGATGAAACTATTTGTTTTTGACCACAGTTTTAAATGAACCAAACTCAGACATAAATCTATTTACACTACACTACACTTCTTCTTGTACACCAATAGTTTGCTTTTTGACCCATTAAACAACACACCATGTAATTTGACATATTTTTCACACACCTCAATAATTTTTCGCAACCCAGAACTAGTAGGACATAGTAGTATAAAGTCACCTGCATATCCTGCAGCTCCGCAGAAATGTTGCCCAATATAACAAGTAATACCAAGGTATTTTAATTCATCCAACAGCCCATCCATGTGTACTCCAAATAGAAGTGGAGACATAACACATCATAGGCGAACCTCATTCTTCACACTGAATTGGTTTGACATAATTCCAGCTAACTTGTAATTTCTGGTGTGTGTACATGTGAAGTAAAAGTCTTACAACTAATGGGCACATACCATTATCATTTAATTTTTTTAAACAGCATACAATAATTTACTCTATCGTATGCTTTAGAAGCATCAAGTAATAAAACATGTACAGTACTAACATTATTTACATAATATGAAATAGTTTCTTTTACCATATAAGTACATATTGTTGTGGATAAGTCATCTTTAAACCCAAATTGTAAATCAGACGTGTCAAAAACTCCAGTTTGTTGTTTGATAATAATGGCATCACAAAACTTGCCAATGATGCTGCCTTAGGTCAATGCCCTATAGTTTTCAGAGCTATTATGCGCCTTTCTTGTATCTTTCTGAAGTGGCACCATAGTACCTGTCAATAACTCACTTGGGAATACACCATGAATAAGCATGCCATTATAGAGAAAGGTTAATGCTTTAAACAGTTTTTCAGTACCATGTATAATATGGTTAGAAAATATGCCATTTTCTTCTTTTTGCAATTTACACATTTCTTGAGATCATCAATATAAATACCATGCTGCAGATGGCAGTTGTGACCATCGTCATTATCATCATTTTCATGCACGCACATATTAATAAAAAGACTGTCAACTGTTCTTTTTAATAACTGCATATGATCTTCATCAAATCCAACAGAATTATACAATAATTGTTCAAACGTTGAGGAAAAGAAGTCAGCAATATCTTCTGAATCTATATGACCATCAATGACATTAGGCCGAAAATTACAAGATTTGTTTAAACTATGCACCTCTTTCCATAGGTTACGATCATGACCTTCACTAATAGCTTCAGCCATTCTATTGCTTTTTATCATTGTTTCTTCCTTTATTACATATCTCACAGTGTAGGGATACCTGGCTCGATATCGGCTACTTCATATCGGCTACTTCACCATCATGTAACCTACCACATTACACCAAATATCATGCAAGAACAAGGAAGTATCGTGTTGAGCCTGTACATGTTCGTTCCAACCAGGTATCACCTTGCTGCTCCTTTTCTTGACACCTGTCTGTGGCAATCACATATCTGAGGCAACAATGCAATTATTTACAACAGTATTATGCAAGTCAGAGAAACAACGTGTAATTGGTAATCTACACAACTAACAGCATCATGATTAAAATCAATACATGATATCAACTTATCAAGCTCATGTTTGTAATTCTGAATGTGGACCTCCGTACATTTATACCAAGCTACATTCGTTTTATATTTACGTTCAAATGTTTCATGATATGACAAATTTATTTGCATTTCAAGATATAATGGAAAAAGATCAGAACATCACGGTCATAAACACAGATTCATATTTGATAATTGATTCACACAATTTCTGTGTTAACCATAAAATGGTCAATTATCGACCCATTGCTCTGTGAGCAGTATGTATAAAGTATATTAGAACATTTGGTACCAATACATAAAACATATATGTTCATTATTAACAAATGAACGGAGAACTCTCGTCTGGGGGGTATCCCTTGTTAAGTCAGTCTTAAAGTCACCACCCAATACAAATTATTATAATGCAGTTTTGTTACAAATATCACTCACATTAAGACCGTCTATATATTCAAATAAATCGTGATTGGCATAACCCTTGTCACTTGGCATATACGTGTTAAATAATACAAACAGGATACTATCTACTGTCACTTTCACAGCACACATCCTCTTAGATATACACTCTATTGTATCCACTTTACAGCTAATGTCGGATGACCAAATGATTGAACAACCCCCGTATGGTCTGCCTATCAATGGCACACTCTCATCCATTGAGCTGGATACTACGCATACACTGTTTGGATTAAATGAGTTCAATCTTTGTACGGATTGTGTTTTATACATACAGTGTTCTTGTATCAAAACAAAATCACACGCCACCAGCAAGGTTTTCATAATAACATACTTGTCAACACCAAAATGCTTACAGTTGAAAGAGCCAAACTTTAGTTTCTTTTTATTGATATGTTGATAGTTTAAGATATTACATAAACAAGAACAATGTCTTTACAAGATATAATTAGCAGATGAAAAAAGTGGATTAAAAAAAATGATTCTAGCAATGCCACCCAAGTGGCTATACATTGCTCATGGCTACGTTTATCTGAGAACACACACGTAGGCGTGCACGCTTTTGTAGTTATGTGTTCACAGGTGTACTTCCCGTAGCTGCATGAACACACATACTCGTATGTATGCCTATGTGGAAACACAAGAACGCACACGTTCACATGCACACCCACACACACACACACACACACGCACGCACGCACGCGCGCGCGCGCACGCACGCACGCACGCACGCATGAGTACATTTATGCATTGGTTTTTAATATTTACTTTTGCATTTGTTTGACAGGGTGATGTGCTTACCGAGGACTACGAAATATTTGGTCACCGGGATGGAGGCAGTACAAAGTGTCCTGGACAGAATCTTTACAACGTCATCAAGACTTCCCCCCGTTTCAGCCACAAGACAATTCGCAAATATTAGCAGTCGTGCAATAGGTGTGATTGGAAATTAGAAAGAGCAAAAAACAGTAAGCCAAAAGGATTCCTGCCATACTATTCCATGATGAAACCTTTAGAGATGTTTCCTTAATCACGTTGTCTTAGTTTCTAAACTAACCAATTGGTTACGTTCTTGTTACTGTTTAAACTGGATGAATGGGCAAGTCTCCCAAAAACAATTTTCAATTCAAATTTTTTTTAAATAAAAACAATAAGTGCACGTGTTTACAGCTGCACTTGATTACATCTAATTGACTCAATTGTAAAGTGGTCCTTCATTTAAATCCTAAACGTAAAACTATGCTTGTAATATATGCGTGCGCTCGACATGCTGTCTGAATAGCCCGAATTAATGACAGGAATGTTGCAACGTCAAACGGATCGACCTCACAAAGAAAAAGTGTTTGCACACACGCAATTATAGAGCTTTTCTTCATATACTACACAAACTGCCATGCCGATTATATATCCCAGTCATTCTTTTATTCCTTGGTATCAAGTATAATTTTTGCCAACCGCTATTTGACTACTTTTGGGAATTTGAAGAATTTGTTATGCAAAATGTTATATAATACACAGGAAAGAAACACAATATTTTGACATACTTGTGTTCTTTAATAATCAAAATAACATTGTCATTATTATATTATATTTGCACTTCGATGCATCCCCTCTATTTGGAATGATGTTATCGTCATTGCTATAACAAGATTTAACAAGATTTGCCATCCAAGCCAAAGGCCCAGATGGCAAGTGGACAAGGAAGCCATTGGCTTATCGAGAGTCCAACAATGTTCATCTACTTATAACCCGCCCTCCTGAGATATGTGTCTACCTTATTTTTAAACATATTCACGCTGCTAGCAGTTACACAATCTGTAGACAATTTGTTCCATTCATTTATTTCTCTGTGAGAACGAGTGCTTCCTGATGTCCAATCTACATTGATCCTTTACTAATTTTACCTCATGTCCTCTAGTTCTGCTATCCTTCTTGAGTGAGAAAAACATATTTCTATCAATATTTTCATACCCATTCAATATCTTAAAAACTTCAATCTGATCTCCTCTTAATCTCCTTGTCTCTAGAGTTGTTAAACCACATTCTTTCAGGCGTTCTTCATAACTAAGGTCTCTCAGTTCTGGAATCATTTTAGTTGCTCTCCTTTGTATGCGTTCAAGCGTATCTATATCCTTCTTACGATATGGTCTCCATGCTTGTATACAGTATTCTAAATGAGGTCTAACTATTGCTTTATAAAGAGGTATAATTAACCTTTTTCCCATGTATGTTATGTTTCTTCTAATCAATCCAAGAATTTGATCACCCTTTGAAGCTGCAATACCACACTGCTCTGAAACTTTCATATCAGCGCTTATTGTAACTCCTAAGTCCTTTTCTTTTACAGTAGTACTCAGAACAGTATCTCCCATTTTATAGTTTACATTCAAGTTCCCATGTCCTGTATGTAGGCATTTACATTTCCCAAAATTGAACAACATCTGCCATTTCTCAGACCATTTCACTAATCTGTCTAGATCGTTTTGTAAATGTTGTTTATCACCATCAGTATTAACTTTTCTAAACAGTTTTGTGTCATCCGCAAATTTCAGTACGTTACTATAAGTTAATATGCAAATGTTTACAAATTATAGCATGACTGCTAAATGTCATCGTCAACATCTGCACAGAAACTGCTGTCATTGTGTTACAACTACAATGAAGAAATGACGTTTCACTGTAATTCATTCATAGTTTGGATGTAATGATATATGAAAATGTGTAGACTGTAACTGGTAAAGTTGCTTGCTTACATTGTTAATCAAGGTTGTATTAGTTTCGACGTACCTGTATTCATGGTTTTAATTGGATTTGCATTGTTATCGTCTTGCTAATTGCTATTGAGATATTCTGCTGGGTAGTGACATTTTATTTAATTTTAGCATATTCGTGTATTACCCAATCAAATAAGAAATTGCTGAAGAAATAAACTTGTCCACATCGCTTTGACAATTCAATGTATAATCAGATGGAATGTTACCTCTCCAAAAGTCATACGTACCGGATCGTTCAACAATTGGTTAACACAAAATCGTATGATTCTTAACGTCCCTCATCATTGCTAATGTCATGTCTAACCCATTTGAGGAGACTAGACATTTTCTATCCACACGCGATGTCTGAGAATAATTCTACGTATTCTGAGGCGGGTAAAATGAGAATGACGACATTCTCGCTAGAACAGGCCCCGTCCGCTCGTCAGCATCAGACGGCATCGCCAAACATGCTGGACTGGTCACATCTGCACGATGGGAAAAAACAGACAGCCAAAATCAGTATTCTTTGACGAACTACTGGAAGGGAAACGATCAGTGCGCACACGGCATCTTCGTTGCAAAAATGTTTTAAAACACGACCTCTTATCTATCGATGCCCAACCTGAAATATGGACTGCTACCGTCATGGACTGGCCACGCTACTACACTACAACTCGGACCAGTAGAAGGTAATGTGTCTCGAGACCGAAGTCAGCAATATGGAATAGACTGAGAGGCTGAATTGTTTTGAAGACGACACGTAGAGTTCGACCTACTCCTTTCTCCCTCATAAAATGTTATGGATCTCCCATGGCATTATGCAATTGTTGAACGGCTTCCTACTGGGTGTTCTGCTTTGGCAAGAGTTCGCGTTTCGCTTTCGGGAACTAAGGTTGCGTGCATTCATATGTGCGATGCTTTTGTTTTATTGTTCTCCACGTGGTGAGAGTCTATGGACGTTTATCTTTGTTTTGGTTAATAAAGTGCTACGCTTCATCATTGAAATATATTGAAATATCATGTTTTGGTTTATCATCACGAAAACCCCCCGTCAGATTTAGGACTGTGGAGACCCATGGGCAGCGATCGACCGGTCATCATAACGTTCTCACTCCAGCGATGAATAACAATGACAGTTATGACACAACTTGTTCAACGAAAACATCACAATGTTCTGCAGCATTGCGTTCAACTGAAGTTTGTCACCTAGAGATCTCGAAAGAACTAAGCAGAGTATTTCTTAAAAACAAAACTGTTGTGAGGGCCGACAAATACCCTAGATTCTGTTTAGAAAGTCGGTGCAAAATATGTATAAAATGTTGGTTACCTTTGAGCAAGTTTATAACCTAGCTTAAAATGTATTTGTCAGGTTATTATTGTAAATTGTGTTGATCCCAACGCAAGGGGCGTCCATCTTATTTGCTCTACATTTCGAAGCTTTCGAATAAAGTATGTTGTTGAACTCTCGCATTAAAACCAATTGTGTCGCATTTTGTGAAGTTGTAGGGCATACGTGGTCATACGGTAGCAACAAAAAACAATATGCTAATAACTGCATACATGAGAAAAAGATCTTCACATCAACATGAATACAAATTTCGCACACAATCAAGTATAGCTGCACAGAGACAATCATTCAAAGAACAATCAGCTATAAAAAGTTATTAATGTTTCTCCTTTCAAAATGAACACAGCAAGATCAGTTCAAACACAAATTGTACAAAGGTTGAACTCATTTAACCCAAACAGTATATGCGTTGTATCCAGCTCAATGGATCAGAGTAAATATTATCACAAAAAGTGACCCATCTACAACATCACCACATATCATGACTATAATGTTTACAAAGCATACGCATATTGCTTGCAAGAAAAAATTTTGTAGAATAAAAAACATCGTTGTAGAAAAAAAAACATCGTTGTTGTCCTTTTCTGTAACTGACGAATAGTTGTCTTAAAGAAGAGCATTTTGACTTTGATCTTATACGTTAGCACCTGCGGTTTAAGGGGCATTAATATTAAATTGTTCGTCTTATAATCGTTGGCATACAAGCACGCACATTAAATGCATGTTTTGACAAGAGTTTCATCGACAGTAGTCTCACTGCAACCCTATATTTTAAGTTATTATCATCATCATCATCATTATAAGCTTGGTGCGACCAGTTTGTCAGATTCCTACAGCAAGCAATTGATTTCCCCTCAAATAACTCAGCTCGATTCGCCACCTTTCTGAACGCCCGGCCAAAACATAAAATACTTCACTGAAAGATAAAAAAATCATACGAGGAAACTGTCTTGGGTAGCACCTCAACAGTTGCAGACGTCCCCGTGGGGATGGCGTCGTGTGATTGTATTGACAAGAGTATAACGATGTGTAATGAAAACACCCACAGGCGAAGTTTGTTGGTAAACGTCCTTTGTGTTAGTGCGCGTGCGTCTATGCGTGTGTATGCGTCTGTGTTTGTGTGTGGGAATTCTTTTTGTACTTGTGTTTTTGTGTGGCTGTGTGTCTTTGTGTGCGTGTGTCTTTGTGACACTGTGTGTATATGCGTGTGTGTGTTCGGGCGCCATATTACGTGCGTGCGTATGTGTTTGTGTGTTTACGTGCGTGCGTGCGTGCGTGCGTGCGTTCGTGCGTGCGTGCGTGCGTGCGTGCGTGCGTGCGTGCGTGCGTGTGTACCTGCCTTGCGTGATATAATCGAACGCGGCATACGTTGTTGTCCGCATGTTGGTTATTTCTGCTACTTCGCCACGGTCTCGTACGTTTGAAGTGGCGACTGGCGCAGTAGCAAGAAGAATCGAACGCGGCATACGGTGTTGTCCGATTATTTCTGCTACTTCGCCACCGTCTCGTACGTTTCGCCGACGATACACATCGCAAAGGTACCATTTAATATAATAATAATAACATCCAGAACCATTACGTTGAATTTTACATAGCAACCAGGTACGTCAATCTAACAAATGTGGCCGTCGCTGTCGGACATTCAGTCGTATTTTACGTTGCATTTATGGCTCAAGTTTTGTTTCATCGGGAAAGTGTAGGAAAGTTTCATCTGGCAGATGCATATTGACCTAGTAATGTGATAAAAGCAATATATTTTACGAAGGCGAAACTCGACGGAGGTCACGCTCATCGTTAGGATTGCGACGTCAGACTCTGGATCTGACAATTACGTATTAATCATTAACACAACTGCACGAGTTTTCTTCAAAATCAAATAATGACAAATCGTCTAGAAGAGAGTCTGGCCCCGAAGGCGTGGTCTCATTGTTACCCACTGTCACCACTCCGTTTTGTGTAGGCGTTCCCGCAAAGCGGCAGCAGGTAATATGTGTCATTATCAAAATTCTACACTAAACATTTTGTCTGATTGAACTTTTCAGTCTGACAGTTGTGTCAATATAAAGAAAGTTTAAAGTTAATTCGAAGTACATTGTATAAACAGATAAAAGTTCACTCTTGTTTTATGAATTAGCCAAATGCCCGGGTGACAGCGTAATTAGCTAATTATGTATGCGCCCAGAATATGGCGCATACATAATTTCAGTCACAATAAAAAGTACACTTCGCATCCAGGCGATGATGTGCTCGACAAACGGTGGCGCCACAACACGGAGCCTGAATAATCGAGGCTGTGTAAAACGCCCCCACCTAGCGATCGAGCTGCCGCTGCGTTTCTTAGTGGCGACCTCTAGCAGGTAGCCGGTACAATAAAAATACGCGTAAGGGTTGCGGTCGCTGTCGACTTGATGTGTTGATGTGCAAGTTTAGGTAGGCCTACATAGAGTTTATCTTTTCAGTTATGTTTTAGAACCTGCAGTGAAACAATTTTATAGTGATGCTGCACACGGTTAGTTCAATTTATATAGATTGGATGGTTTATATTATCTGAGTGCATCCGCGTGTGGCTAATAATTTGTTTGGTGAATGTGGCGCCATCTTGCGAGTCAAATGACATACGGATAAGTTTACACCATGATATATTTTTAAATGTGGACACTGTGCGACCCTGGATGTGTCATGTGGGCCGCACCCACAACACTCGCGACCCATTTATGAAAAAATATATTATTATTTACAGACACGAGCACATCGATATATGTAATAAGGTATGTAATGTAATGTAGTGTTATACTAGGTTTTCAGGCCTGTATTGCAGCGATCTTTCAGGTCTTAGTGCAGCGCTCCCTGAATCATATAAACAGTAAATATGTACACACGGTTATTTGAATATGCACATGTGTGATCTAAACTAATATAATAAACTTCAACTTCGATATAGGCCACTGTCGTACTTCCAAATGCAATTGTATGAATGATCACACAAAGTGACCCATTTACAATATCGCCACATCTCGTGACTATTGTCTAACATACTTATGCATGGTTTTTCGTTGGTTCTACAAGTTTGTGTAAGCTTGAGACATGTTACATGTAAACAAATCTATTTTAGCAAGTTTGTTTTGATTTGATCGGATGATGGCGACACAGCTTTTATGGCGCTACCACCAAGTAACGACCCACGAACACATAGTCGACTATATAAAATATAATTTGTAATAAATTCAGACAAACAACGTCATTGTGACGACCAGCAAAATTGTAGTTCGTAAGTGACTGTCACGATGACATTTTTTTTAATGTCACAAAAATATTCACCTATGCATATGTGCTTTATTCTGCCAATCAATACCTCTTGAAATTACGACGTAATACTGACAGACAATGTATTCTAGCGACGCCATTGATGTTGTATTACACAGTTGAAGGCAACCGTACAATCGAATTACCCTTTGTACAATTGTACAAAGGGTAATTCGATTGTTCGTACAAAAAGCATTCAGCAGGGTGAATAAAAAAAAAATTAAACAGACGATCCGACCGTTGGATCGTTGATGAACCCCTGAAAGTTTGGCGCCCAAGATACAAAGCGTCTAGGAGGAGTTGCATGATATACAAACAGACGTACATACAAACATACATACTCAAGGTCAATTATAATACCGTATATTCTACGCGTGTGATGCAA
Organism: Lamellibrachia columna; assembly: GCA_963662155.1. Classification (NCBI taxonomy): domain Eukaryota; kingdom Metazoa; phylum Annelida; class Polychaeta; order Sabellida; family Siboglinidae; genus Lamellibrachia; species Lamellibrachia columna. Next base: position 63,610,664 of record OY759261.1, read on the forward strand.
ACTCAGGATGTTGTTATATCGTGTGGCAATTCTTGAGTGGGGATTGTCATGTGCGAATCCCTACAGCTGGACATTCTATGATTACCTCCATCCTCCATCCTCCTCCCTCCCATCTCCATCCTCTTTCCTCCTACCTTCCTCCTCCTTCCTCCCTCCTCCTTCCTCTCACCTCCGTCCTCCGTTCTCTCTCCTCCCCCTCCCCTAAATCACCCCACTCTCATCCCTCATCCCTCGTCTCTCCTCCCCTTCCCCTCCCTCCTCCATCCCTCCTCTTCCCCTCCCTCTTTCTTCCTCTCCTCCCTCCTCCCGCCCCCCACTCCATCTTACTGCAACCCTGTATTTTAATTATTGTTATCATTATTAACAACTTGGGTGTGAGCAGTTTGTGAGAATCTTACAGCAGACAATTTATCTCACTACAAACAACTCAGCTTGAGTCGGTGAGAGGCACATATTTCTGAGCGGTCGGGCCTGTCAAAGCATAAAGGCGCCTAAATGAAAAATCTTACGAGGGACCTTTTTTTTGCAACATAGGCTATACATCAACAGCTACCGACCTCTCTGCACCCCGAACACCACAGGGTGACTTTATCGACAATGCACATTCCCCAACAGTAGCGCCACTCATCCTATCACGACTGCCACAACTTAATGTTTAATTCAAAATGGACAGTTGCGGAGTCGCTTAAACAATAGGCAGGGCAACTCCAATGTTTTTACGTCATAGCATTTTTTAACTTGAGTATACGTATAATGCAAACAACGACGTTATCGTATTTCTTTTACAATTTTCAGTGTATAGTTCTTTTTTTATGTATGCAATTGAAATTGGGAGATTTCTTGATAAACATTAGGAGTTTACCAAATGAAATAAAGATGTGCAGAATGTGGACATCAAATGTTGCGCATCAACTTGTGGCAGTTTACGCATGCGCGGAGGTTGCGAAAACGCCCATAAGCAATGTTAAGTTGCACGCGCACGTGTATGTCTTTGTGGGCCTATGTACCGGGAGGTTGCACACTGTCATCCTCGTCTATTTACTGCGAACAGTTGGGCCGTCAACAGTGGACGTCTAGAGTCATGACTGATCTGTTCACTCCACGTCTTCAATGGCCTTTGAAATGTTGCTTGAATGCTTGTCTAATAATGCTCTCTCTTGACAAACGTGAACAAAACCACCGAGTCTTCTGTGTCTGGTGACGTCTGTGATGGATTCATGGATGAATATGCCCTCTGTCTCTGTCTCCCACCCCCCTTTCTCCCTCCCTCCCTCCTTCTCTCCGTCCGTCCGTCCGTCACTCCCTCCCTCCCTCCCTCCCTCCCTCCGTCCCTCCCCCTGCCCTCTTCTGACTGATCTGTTCACTCCACATCTTCAGTGGTTTATGAAATCTTGCTTGTCTAACAATGTTTTATCTTGACAAACGTGAACAAACCACTGGAGTCTTCTGTGTCTGGAAGATCGCAGTGTCCAACCCACCGCACCGTGTCTTCTGTGTCTGGAAGATCGCAGTGTCCAACCCACCGCACCATGACTTCTGTGTCTGGAAGATCGCAGTGTCCAACCCACCGCACCATGACTTCTGTGTCTGGAAGATCGCAGTGTCCAACCCACCGCACCATGACTTCTGTGTCTGGAAGATCGCAGTGTCCAACCCACCGCACCATGATTTCTGTGTCTGGAAGATCGCAGTGTCCAACCCACCGCACCATGATTTCTGTGTCTGGAAGATCGCAGTGTCCAACCCACCGCACCATGACTTCTGTGTCTGGAAGATCGCAGTGTCCAACCCACCGCACCGTGACTTCTGTGTCTGGAAGATCGCAGTGTCCAACCCACGGCACCATGACTTCTGTGTCTGGAAGATCGCAATGCCCAACACACCGCACCGTGACTTCTGTGTCTGGAAGATCGCAGTGTCCAACCCACCGCACCATGACTTCTGTGTCTGGAAGATCGCATTGTCCGACCCAACGCACCGCGACCTCTGTGTCTGGAAGATCGCAGTGTCCAACCCACCGCACCATGACTTGCAATTGGCAGTATATGGGCCAAATATAGTCGGGTCTTGATAAGATGCCTCTGTTAGGAAAATATGTCAAATCATACCAAATGCTGCCGATGTTAGGGATATGCATTGACTAACATCTCTCTGTACGGTGCACTATGTTAACCAATAGCATACCTCTCCAACAGTTTCGAATTCTTCCCCTTCCAGAGCAATATGTTTGTCTGATGAAGTGAAGACATTGCATTTGGAGAAGTTGATGTTCAACTTTAAGTTCTTCGGTGGACAGTTGTAGCTTCTCGAAAGCGGTGGACATAAGTATTGTGCCATCTGCATACAAGATGTCACATTTCGTATTCAGCTTGAATTCCTTGCATAAGCTCTTCAGGTCTACCATGACGAACTCCAGTAAGGATGATGATATCAAACAACCCTGCCTTATATTTATATATACTCGTATTTCCATTCTGAAACATTATGTTAGTTGACCATTGAAGACGACTGCACATTCAACATTCTCATCAATAGCTTCAATCAATGACGTAATCTCGGGATCCACCCCAAAATACCCCAATTTCTTCCACAATGCCCCTCTCCAAATAGCATTAAATGCGGCCTTGAAATCCACAAAATCGAAATGCAGGTTAACGTGGTGCTCATTTGCTTTCCCACGATCTGTCGCACCACGAAGGTGGCGTCTACTCTCCCTCTTTTCATCCTGAATCCAAACTACAGCTTTGAAAAATGTGCGTCAATGTTGTCATCTGTCCTCATGAGTATCGTCTTGTAGAAAACCTTACCTGGGATGCATACCAGGATATTGCTCTGTAGTTTGAAAGTATTAACTTGCATCATTTCTTGTGTTCTGCGTTGATGAGACTTCTGCACTAATTTGTTGGTAATTTTCCTGATGCCATGTTGCATTTTTTCAGGAGCATCTCATCAACTTCCCTCCGCCTGCTTTGAAACGTGCGCAGGTGTTTTCCTTAGTTTAATTGATTTGACAGCTTTTTGTACCTCCTCTAGTAAGAATTGGGGTCCAACCGTTCCGGGGATGTTAAATGGAATGTCCGTTAATTGCTTCCTCTGATATTGGCCATTTTGTGTTAATATATTTACTATGGTACGTTTCCCTGCATTTTAACACCTCATCTGCAGTTGTTTTAGGTTCCGGCACTATCATTTGCAGCCACGAGGTGTTTACATGGCTTATTACTAAGTTAGTAATAACTTATTACTAATTACTCTGCTGCTATAGCTGACGAAAGATTGACTACCTCCTTCTACGTCTGACGCCAACCACCTTCCAAGGGTTTTCATTTGTTGTCTCGTTGAAGTCTAACCAGATTTCTCCCACTTGTCTGTCACCAAATTCCAATAGATGTTCAAAGTCTCCACCAATCTTCACCTGGAAATCTTCCCGTGTTTTTCAATCACAAAGCTTATACACGTCGTGTCTTTTGATTACTTTCCTGTTTTATATTAGAAGACTGGTTTCGACGTCTATATTTGCTATGACTAGGAAGTTATATGAATTCTGCCGATCTGTATGTTATTCAATTGGCCTTTGAATTTCTTTTTGACAAATTGTACCATCCCACGGATGTCAGCTATTACTCAAAGCGCCCCGTGTCTTCGATTGGTCAATGGGGCGTATTGCCTCCATTTCAACAACAACAACGACCATCTACATGAAAAGCCGACGACACACGACACACAACAGAACTCTGTGCCAGACTCAACGATGTCACACGCGTTGATTCTACTGCTGGTGGTCGTGTCCACTGTCGCCGTCTCTGAGGCGTGTTACAGAAGAAGAAGATGCACGTCCAATTGTCAATGGACATCGTGGTCAAACGTGGGCAGTTGCAGGTAACTCATATATTTGACCTTTTGACAGTCGCTACATAATAGAATACATCGTGGAATGCACACCTGGTCAAACATATGTTATTTTGTATTTGCATCTAGAGTCAATGACGTGTTAAAAAATTATATCCATGTAACGTGGATATTGCACACATGAAATAAAGCGAGGAAGGATTGGGAAGCGAATGCATAGTTGTTAGCTATTAGCTATTAGAACAATAGCGCACAAGCATACTATGTGGAGTGTTCATTCGCGTTCCAGAAAGGTTAGTTAAAGACCATATGGTTCCTTGTTCTTCCTTGTTAAGCCTGATCCCATCTAAAAACATGTATCCCGAGGTCACACCTAACAAATGTTTTATGTTTTTTGGAAGAAATCACTAAGGGGATAGATGACGGATCACCATTAGATATTAGCCACTTAAATTTTCAGAACGCTTTCGACAAAGTGCCGTATCAAAGATTACTACTTACATTAAAAGCCCATGATGGCATAATCGACTGTATATAAAATGGCCGACTAAAAAAAGACAGCATGTTGTAGTAGATGGAGAGGTTTCAAACTGGAAGTTAGTTTTGAGTGGGGTAACACAAAGAATATATAAATATATATATATATATATATATATATATATATATATATATATATATATATATATATATATATATATATATATATATGACCTGAACTATAATATACCAAGCAAGGTACTGAAACACACACACACACACACACACACACACACACACACACACACACACACACACACACACACACACACACACACACACACACACACACACACACACACACACACACACACACACACACACACACACACACACATATATATATGTATGTATGTATATAGCATATATATGTATATATATGTGTGTGTGTGTGTGTGTGTGTGTGTGTGTGTGTGTGTGTGTGTGTGTGTGTGTGTGTGTGTGTGTGTGTGTGTGTGTGTGTGTGTGTGTGTGTGTGTGTGTGTGTTAGAACGAATACACGAGAGAGCAACTAAATTGAATCCAAAATTGAGAGACCTCAGATATGAAGAACGCGTTAAAGAATGTGGTTTAACAAAGAAGTTAAGGAGATCAAATTGAAATTTTTAAGATATTGAATGGGTGTGATATTGATAGAATTCTCATTTAAGAATAATAGAACCAGAGGACACGAGGTGTCATTAGTGAAGGATCAGTGTAAATTAGATATCAGAAAGCACTCATTCTCACAGGGGACACTAAATGAATTGAACATATATGTTCATTGTGTAAATGCTAGCAGCGTGAATATGTTTAAAAACAATATTGAGAAATATATCCCGAGGGCGGGACACACATAGATGACAAATTGTTGGACTCGATAAGCCAAAGGCTTAGATGGCAATCTTGTTAAATCTTGTTAAAATATTGCTAATTCTTGTTAAATCTCCGTTACGTGTCGCTTTGATGATGTAGGATTTTTTTACTTATTATGATTTATTATTTTGTACTCAAGCGTCTTGCACAAGCGTCTTGCACGCGTATTTGTTGACAAAATAAGCACAGTTGCGAGTGTACATGGTCGGGAAATACATATAAATACCATAAATAATCAACCAACCGTTCGTGACTTGCCTGTACAAATGACGTTGGCATTCCCTGTTGTAACGCGGTAGTCCTCCAGCGATACTTTTAACGCCTCTCTAAATAATGCCGCATTGTTACTGTGTTGCGTTATTTACGCACTCTCACAGCGGTAGATCCCGTCGATGACAGGCGTTTATACTTGCTGCACTTAAGCGGTATCTCAACTAATTCATAGGAAACGCGGGGGCCATTCTCGTGTGAAATAGGCTCGCCTCCTAGTGGGACTGCTGTCGAACAGTAGACAGTGATGATGAACGGTCTCACATTGTACCAATCCTCGTTTACCAGTGGTGATGTTGCTACCGCCCCTGGTGAAACCATCCCTATAATAGCATCGATCAACGAGTTTCCGTGACATGGCGTCACCGCTCTTACAACCGCCTCGTTACAGAGAGTAGGGTCCATTGTGACGGAACCCGGATTTACAAACAGATTATGGGTAGACATGCGAGGAATTTCACCCACAACTCAACAGTTATGAGTACCCTTTTATTATATGTTTTTTTTATTTGCTTAGATGTAAGTATTGAGTTTTATATTCAACTGAACTAAACAGTATTGCTGGTACGATGCATTATCTGTTGACAATTTGTTTATTAATTGCTGCGTGGATCGGGCCTAGGTTTACCAATGTCCGGCCAACAGAAGATTATTATGGTATCTACTAGCTACTGCTGTCGCGCCTGTGAATGTATTGACATCTCTGAGAGGATCACAATAAAAGTGTCCATTCGTATTTAAATCTCGAATGCATTGATTTGTCCCCCGACGATTTTATCTTCAGCATTTTCACTTATATCATTAAGTATATGTATTATTTAGCCTGCCTGTCGAGCTTATCTTATCTGATTAGTGCAGAATAACGATCATTCAATCTTACATAAACCCCGTCTACATAAATCCATAAAATTTAAATGCAGGTTAACCTTATACTGATTTGCTTTTTCCATAATCTGGCGGTATCGGGGGTGGCATAATCTGGCAGTATCGGGGGTGGCACAATCTGACGGTAATCGAGTGGATTGAAACATGGCTGAAGACAGCGTGTTGTATTAGATGGGGAATTTTCAAATTGGAAATAAGTTTTGAGTGGGGTACCACGATGATCAGTATTAGAACCTTTATTATTCTTAATATATATTAATGACTTGGACCGCAATATAACAAGCAACGTACATACATAATCACTCTCAGGCCTACATCCTCCTCCCTCCCTCCTCAATCTGACTCCCTCCCTCCTCCCGCCTCCATCCTCCTCCCTCCCATCTCCATCCTCCCACCTCCATCCTCCTTCCTCCCACTTCCCACCTCAGTCCTCCGTCCTCTCTTCTCCCCTCCCCTCAATCACCCCGTCCCTCCTCCCTCCTCCCCCTCCCCCTCCCCTCCCTCCTCCCTCCCCCTCCATCATCTCTCCTCCCTCCTCCTCCCGTTCCTCCTCCTTCATCCCCTCATCCTCCCTCCTCCCGCCCCCCACTCCATCTTACTGCAACCCTGTATTTTAATTATTGTTATCATTATTAACAACTTGGGTGTGAGCAGTTTGTGAGAATCTTACAGCAGACAATTTATCTCACTACAAATAACTCAGCTTGAGTCGGTGAGAGGCACATATTTCTGAGCGGTCGGGCCTGTCAAAGCATAAAGGCGCCTAAATGAAAAATCTTACGAGGGACCTTTTTTGGCAACATAGGCTATACATCAACAGCTACCGACCTCTCTGCACCCCGAACACCACAGGGTGACTCTATCGACAATGTACACTCCCCAACAGTGGCGCCACTAATCCTATCACGACTGCCACAACTTGGTTATAAATTCAAAATGGACAGTCGCGAAGTTGTATAAACGATTGGTTAAATTTTCATTGCACAATTCTATTTACAATTGAATGCAGTTAAAATTGGGAGGTGTCATGGAAAGCATAGGAGTTTCCTAAATGGAATAAAGATGTGCAGAATCTGCGCATCAAATGTAAGTTGTGGCAGGGTTGATATGCACATATTTTACGCATGCGCGGAGGTTGCCGTGCAGCGTAGTGGAACACGAAAACAAACACAAGCAATGTTAAGTTGCACGCGCACGTGTATGTCTGTGTGGGCCTATGTGCCGGAGAGGTTGCACCCTGCCATCCTGGTCTACTTACTGCGAACAGCTGGGCCGTCAACAGTGGACGTCTAGTGTCATGACTGATCTGTTCACTCCACGTCTTCAGTGGCCTTTGACATGTTGCTTGAATACTTGTCTAACAATGCTCTCTCTTGACAAACGTGAACAAAACCACCGAGCCTTCTGTGCCTGGTGACGTCTGTGATGGATTCATGGATGAATATGCCCTCCATCCCACACTCCCTCTCTCCTCCCTCCTCCCTTCTCCCTCCTCTCTCCCTCTCTCCCTCCCTCCCTCCCTCCCTCCCTGCGTCACTCCCTCCCGCCCTCTTCTGGCTGATTTGTTCACTCCACATCTTCAGTGGCCTATGAAATCTTGCTTGTCTAACAATGTTTTCTCTTGACAAACGTGAACAAACCACCGGAGTTTTCTGTGTCTGGAAGATCGCAGTGTCCAACCCACCGCACCATGACTTGCAGTTGGCAGTATATGGGCCAAATGTAGTCGGGTCTTGATAACTCTGTTAGGAAAATATGACAAATCATACCAAATGCTGCCGAATATGTTTGTGTGATGAAGTGAAGACATTGCATTTGGAGAAGTCGATGTTCAACTTTAAGTTCTTCGGTGGACAGTTGTAGCTTCTCGAAAGCGGTGGACATAAGTATTGTGCCATCTGCATACATGATGTCACATTTCGTATTCAGCTTGAATTCCTTGCATAAGCTCTTCAGTTCTACCATGACGAACTCCAGTAAGGATTATGATATCAAACAACCCCGCCTTATATTTATATATACTCGTATTTCCACTCTGAAACATTATGTTATTTGACCATTGAAGACGACTGCACATTTAACATTCTCATCAATAGCTTCAATCAATGACGTAATCTCAGGATCCACCCCAAAATACTTCAATTTCTTCCACAATGCCCCTCTCCAGATAGCATCAAATGCGGCCTTGAACTCAACAAAATCGAAATGCCGGTTAATTTGGTACTCATTTGCTTTCCCACGATCTGTCGCACTATGAAGGTGGCGTCTACTCTCCCTCTTTTCTTCCTGAATCCAAACTACAGCTTTGAAAAATGTGCGTCAATGTTGTCATCTGTCCTCATGAGTATCGTCTTGTAGAAAACCTTACCTGGGATGGATACCAGGATATTGCTCTGTAGTTTGAGAGTATTAATTTGCATCCTTTCTTTTATTCTGCGTTGATGAGACTTCTGCACCAATGTGTTGGTAATTTTCCTGAGGCCATGCTGCATCACATTTTTTCAGGAGCAACACAGCAACTTCCCTCCGCATTGACAGCCTTCTGTATTTTCTCTAATAAGAATTGGGATCCAACCGGGGATGTTAAATGGAATGTCCGTTAATTGCTTCCTCCGATTTTGGCCAGTTTGTGTTAACATGTTTACTATGGTACGTTTCCCAGCATTTTAATACCTCATCTGCAGTTATTTTAGGTTCAGGCACTATCATTTGCAGTCACGAGGTGTTTACACGGCTTATTACTAAGTCTATCACATATTTAAAACAAATATGCGAGTTGAGTGGCGATGTTGACTGGATGGTTCAAATGAGTAATATTTTTACTTCACTTATTTCACAGTCAGTTTACTCTTTTCTCCATGACGTTTCGACTGCTATCAACAATCTTCCTCAGACGACTACCGAAGATACTAGATGGCGACACGGTAGTCATTCTGCGCAGACGTATCACTCTGTGTGGCTCTTCAGGAGATCATCGTAGGTATATGAAGAAGACGCAGACGGAACGATGCCATCGTTGGACACTTTACTTGTGAGGAAGGAATCGGGGGAGATGAAACTACTAATCTTCCGGAAGAATACCCATATAGACCAATACCCACACAGACCAATACCCACACATACCAATACCCACACAGACCAATACCCACATAGACCAATACCCATACAGACCAGTACCTAAACGTTTCCTCACATCATCCATTACACTAGAAGATGGGAATGATCCGTACGTTGTTAGACAGATGCGAAACACTTATGACACAGGGGGAAGATAAACAGAAAGAAAGAGAACAAGGAAGCTCCAATGAGATGCCGGTGTCCACAATGGACCATATCAATATTACAGAAAAAGATGAAAAAGAAGGAAGACAACATCATGAAGAAAACGGTGGAAAAAATAAGGACAAAGGCATGGTGGTACTTCCATATGTCCAAGGATTATCCGAAACCACATCAAGGATCATGAAGAAATACAAGGTGAATACAGCAATGAAGCCTCACAACACCACCAAGAGGTCACTAGTAAAGCACAAAAAATCAACAAAAACAGATGTGCGAAGGGGTGTATCCATAGCGTGTAAGAACACATACATCGGAGAAACGAAACGTACCTTAAAACACGCATCAAAGAACACAAAGAAGACGCTGAGAAAGCATCGGCTAGCAGACCCTACACCCGAAGCAACAGAAAAACATCGGAGAAAAAGATGCATAAATCAGCTTTCACAGATCACATGATCCAACAGAATACCATAGTAGACTGGAAGGGGGCCAAATTTGTAGACGGGGAGTTGCATTGGAGTACAAGAGGCATCAAGAACCGATCTGGATAAAAAAAAACAAAGACAGGTTGAATCGAGATGAGGGCCGATGCCGACTCTCACATATCTACGATGATCTCCTAAAAAGCCAACCAGGCCGCGGGGGTAGGGAGGGGAGGGCACACACCAGAGTGGTACATCTGCGAAAAATTACTACCGTGTCGCCATCTAGCGGTATACGTCTGAAGAAGATTGTTGATAGCAGTCGAAATGTCACGGTGAAAAAGGTAGACTGATTGTGAAACAAGTAAAAGTATTATTTAAACATGCTAGATGTTTTTCCTTACATCCTCATCCATAACTGTCTTTGTTCTCAAGTTGTTGTCTCTTGTGACTTCTGATCGCCTTCTTTGCTAATATGTCCATGTGTGTCTGCGTCACGCTTCTCAACAATTGGAGTGTTCTTCAAAAACTCCTTGCGTGCTTTTCTCCTTTCATCACAGTCTGCTGCTATAGCTGATGAACGATTGACTACCTCCTTCTACGTCTGACGCCAACCGCCTTCCAAGAGCTTTCATTTGTTGCCTATTTGAAGTTTAACCAGAGTTCCTCCACTGGTCTGTCACCAAGTTCCAATAGATGTTCAAAGTCTCCACCAATCTTCACCTGGAAATCTTCCCGTGTCTTTCAATCACAAAGCTTATACACGTCGTGTCTTTTGATTACTTTCCTGTTTTATATTAGAAGACTAGTTTCGACGTCTATGTTTGCTATGACTAGGAAGTTATATGAATTCTGCCGATCTGTATGTTATTCAATTGGCCTTTGAATTTCTTTTTGACAAAAACATCATAAGTTTATTTCATTGTTCCTCCATCTGGTGAAATACATGTCGTAGTTTCGGTTTAAAAGATATTGTGTCAATGACTCAGCAACTCGCAAACGCCCACATACATTACGTGACAGCTTTCTTTGAAAGTCTAGGCAACCGTTTGCACAACGTTAACACAGTACTTATCAAAACAACTACGTGACGAGACCACAAATGGTACCATCCCACGGATGTCAGCTATTACTCAAAGCGCCCCGTGTCTTCGATTGGTCAATGGGGCGTATTGCCTCCATTTCAACAACAACAACGACCATCTACATGAAAAGCCGACGACACACGACACACAACAGAACTCTGTGCCAAACTCAACGATGTCACACGCGTTGATTCTACTGCTGGTGGTCGTGTCCACTGTCGCCGTCTCTGAGGCGTGCTACAGAAGAAGAAGATGCACGTCCAATTGTCAATGGACATCGTGGTCAAACGTGGGCAGTTGCAGGTAACTCATATATTTGACCTTTTGACAGTCGCTACATAATAGAATACATCGTGGAATGCACACCTGGTCAAACATATGTTATTTTGTATTTGCATCTAGAGTCAATGACGTGTTAAAAAATTATATCCATGTAACGTGGATATTGCACACATGAAATAAAGCGAGGAAGGATTGGGAAGCGAATGCATAGTTGTTAGCTATTAGCTATTAGAACAATAGCGCACAAGCATAATATGTGGAGTGTTCATTCGCGTTCCAGAAAGGTTAGTTAAAGACCATATGGTGGAATTCCTTGTTAAGCCTGATCCCATCTAAAAACATTTATCCCGAGTCACACCTAACAAATGTTTTATGTTTTTTGGAAGAAATCACTAAGGGGATAGATGACGGATCACCATTAGATATTAGCCACTTAAATTTTCAGAACGCTTTCGACAAAGTGCCGTATCAAAGATTACTACTTACATTAAAAGCCCATGATGGCATAATCGACTGTATATAAAATGGCCGACTAAAAAAAGACAGCATGTTGTAGTAGATGGAGAGGTTTCAAACTGGAAGTTAGTTTTGAGTGGGGTACCACAAAGAATATATAAATATATATATATATATATATATATATATATATATATATATATATATATATATATATATATATATATATATATATATATATATATATATATATTATATATATATATATATATATATATATATATATATATATATATATATATATATATATATATATATATATATATATATATATGACGTGAACTATAATATACCAAGCAAGGTACTGAAACACACACACACACACACACACACACACACACACACACACACACACACACACACACACATATATATATATGTATGTATGTATGTATGTATGTATGTATGTATGTATGTATGTATGTATATAGCATATATATGTATATATATATATATATATATGTATGTGTGTGTGTGTGTGTGTGTGTGTGTGTGTGTGTGTGTGTGTGTGTGTGTGTGTGTGTGTGTGTGTGTGTGTGTGTGTGTGTGTGTGTGTGTGTGTGTGTGTGTGTGTGTGTTAGAACGAATACACGAGAGAGCAACTAAATTGAATCCAAAATTGAGAGACCTCAGATATGAAGAACGCGTTAAAGAATGTGGTTTAACAAAGAAGTTAAGGAGATCAAATTGAAATTTTTAAGATATTGAATGGGTGTGATATTGATAGAATTCTCATTTCAGAATAATAGAACCAGAGGACACGAGGTGTCACTAGTGAAGGATCAGTGTAAATTAGATATCAGAAAGCACTCATTCTCACAGGGGACACTAAATGAATTGAACATATATGTTCATTGTGTAAATGCTAGCAGCGTGAATATGTTTAAAAACAATATTGAGAAATATATCCCGAGGGCGGGACACACATAGATGACAAATTGTTGGACTCGATAAGCCAAAGGCTTAGATGGCAATCTTGTTAAATCTTGTTAAAATATTGCTAATTCTTGTTAAATCTCCGTTACGTGTCGCTTTGATGATGTAGGATTTTTTACTTATTATGATTTATTATTTTGTACTCAAGCGTCTTGCACAAGCGTCTTGCACGCGTATTTGTTGACAAAATAAGCACAGTTGCGAGTGTACATGGTCGGGAAATACATATAAATACCATAAATAATCAACCAACCGTTCGTGACTTGCCTGTACAAATGACGTTGGCACTCCCTGTTGTAACGCGGTAGTCCTCCAGCGATACTTTTAACGCCTCTCTAAATAACTGCTGTCATTGTTACTGTGTTGCGTTATTTACGCACTCTCACAGCGGCAGATCCCGTCGATGACAGGCGTTTATACTTGCTGCACTTAAGCGGTATCTCAACTAATTCATAGGAAACGCGGGGGCCATTCTCGTGTGAAATAGGCTCGCCTCCTAGTGGGACTGCTGTCGAACAGTAGACAGTGATGATGAACGGTCTCACATTGTACCAATCCTCGTTTACCAGTGGTGATGTTGCTACCGCCCCTGGTGAAACCACCCCTATAATAGCATTGATCAACGAGTTTCCGTGACATGGCGTCACCGCTCTTACAACCGCCTCGTTACAGAGAGTAGGGTCCATTGTGACGGAACCCGGATTTACACACAGATTATGGGTAGACATGCGAGGAATTTCACCCTCAACTCAACAGTTATGAGTACCCTTTTATTATGTTTTTTTTATTTGCTTAGATGTAAGTATTGAGTTTTATATTCAACTGAACTAAACAGTATTGCTGGTACGATGCATTATCTGTTGACAATTTGTTTATTAATTGCTGCGTGGATCGGGCCTAGGTTTACCAATGTCCTGCCAACAGAAAATTATTATGGTATCTACTAGCTACTGCTGCCGCGCCTGTGAATGTATTGACATCTCTGAGAGGATCACAATAAAAGTGTCCATTCGTATTTAAATCTCGAATGCATTGATTTGTCCCACGACGATTTTATCTTCAGCATTTTCACTTATATCATTAAGTATATGTATTATTTAGCCTGTCTTTCGAGCTTATCTTATCTGATTAGTGCAGAATAACGATCATTCAATCTTACATAAACCCCGTCTACATAAATCCATAAAATTTAAATGCAGGTTAACCTTATACTGATTTGCTTTTTCCATAATCTGGCGGTATCGGGGGTGGCATAATCTGGCAGTATCGGGGGTGGCACAATCTGACGGTAATCGAGTGGATTGAAACATGGCTGAAGACAGCGTGTTGTATTAGATGGGGAATTTTCAAATTGGAAATAAGTTTTGAGTGGGGTACCACGATGATCAGTATTAGAACCTTTATTATTCTTAATATATATTAATGACTTGGACCGCAATATAACAAGCAACGTACATACATAATCACTCTCAGGCCTACATCCTCCTCCCTCCCTCCTCAATCTGACTCCCTCCCTCCTCCCGCCTCCATCCTCCTCCCTCCCATCTCCATCCTCCCACCTCCATCCTCCTTCCTCCCACTTCCCACCTCAGTCCTCCGTCCTCTCTTCTCCCCTCCCCTCAATCACCCCGTCCCTCCTCCCTCCTCCCCCTCCCCCTCCCCTCCCTCCTCCCTCCCCCTCCATCATCTCTCCTCCCTCCTCCTCCCGTTCCTCCTCCTTCATCCCCTCATCCTCCCTCCTCCCGCCCCCCACTCCATCTTACTGCAACCCTGTATTTTAATTATTGTTATCATTATTAACAACTTGGGTGTGAGCAGTTTGTGAGAATCTTACAGCAGACAATTTATCTCACTACAAACAACTCAGCTTGAGTCGGTGAGAGGCACATATTTCTGAGCGGTCGGGCCTGTCAAAGCATAAAGGCGCCTAAATGAAAAATCTTACGAGGGACCTTTTTTGCAACATAGGCTATACATCAACAGCTACCGACCTCTCTGCACCCCGAACACCACAGGGTGATTCTATCGACAATGCACACTCCCCAACAGTGGCGCCACTAATCCTATCACGACTGCCACAACTTGGTTATAAATTCAAAATGGACAGTCGCGAAGTTGTATAAACGATTGGTTAAATTTTCATTGCACAATTCTATTTACAATTGAATGCAGTTAAAATTGGGAGGTGTCATGGAAAGCATAGGAGTTTCCTAAATGGAATAAAGATGTGCAGAATCTGCGCATCAAATGTAAGTTGTGGCAGGGTTGATATGCACATATTTTACGCATGCGCGGAGGTTGCCGTGCAGCGTAGTGGAACACGAAAACAAACACAAGCAATGTTAAGTTGCACGCGCACGTGTATGTCTGTGTGGGCCTATGTACCGGGAGGTTGCACCCTGCCATCCTGGTCTACTTACTGCGAACAGCTGGGCCGTCAACAGTGGACGTCTAGTGTCATGACTGATCTGTTCACTCCACGTCTTCAGTGGCCTTTGACATGTTGCTTGAATACTTGTCTAACAATGCTCTCTCTTGACAAACGTGAACAAAACCACCGAGCCTTCTGTGCCTGGTGACGTCTGCGATGGATTCATGGATGAATATGCCCTCCATCCCACACTCCCTCTCTCCTCCCTCCTCCCTTCTCCCTCCTCTCTCCCTCTCTCCCTCCCTCCCTCCCTGCGTCACTCCCTCCCGCCCTCTTCTGGCTGATTTGTTCACTCCACATCTTCAGTGGCCTATGAAATATTGCTTGTCTAACAATGTTTTCTCTTGACAAACGTGAACAAACCACCGGAGTTTTCTGTGTCTGGAAGATCGCAGTTTCCAACCCACCGCACCATGACTTGCAGTTGGCAGTATATGGGCCAAATGTAGTCGGGTCTTGATAACTCTGTTAGGAAAATATGACAAATCATACCAAATGCTGCCGCATATGTTTGTGTGATGAAGTGAAGATATTGCATTTGGAGAAGTCGATGTTCAACTTTAAGTTCTTCGGTGGACAGTTGTAGCTTCTCGAAAGCGGTGGACATAAGTATTGTGCCATCTGCATACATGATGTCACATTTCGTATTCAGCTTGAATTCCTTGCATAAGCTCTTCAGTTCTACCATGACGAACTCCAGTAAGGATTATGATATCAAACAACCCCGCCGTATATTTATATATACTCGTATTTCCATTCTGAAACATTATGTTAGTTGACCATTGAAGACGACTGCACATTTAACATTCTCATCAATAGCTTCAATCAATGACGTAATCTCAGGATCCACCCCAAAATACTTCAATTTCTTCCACAATGCCCCTCTCCAGATAGCATCAAATGCGGCCTTGAACTCAACAAAATCGAAATGCCGGTTAATTTGGTGCTCATTTGCTTTCCCATGATCTGTCGCACTATGAAGGTGGTATACTCTCCCTCTTTTCTTCCTGAATCCAAACTACAGCTTTGAAAAATGTGAGTCGATGTTGTCATCTGTCCTCATGAGTATCGTCTTGTAGAAAACCTTATCTGGGATGGATACCAGGATATTGCTCTGTAGTTTAAGAGTATTCATTTGCATCCTTTCTGTTATTCTGCGTTGATGAGACTTCTGCACCAATGTGTTGGTAATTTTCCTGAGGCCATGTTGCATCACATTTTTCAGGAGCAACACAGCAACTTCCCTCCGCATTGACAGCCTTCTGTATTTCCTCTAATAAGAATTGGGGTCCAACCGGGGACGTTAAATGGAATGTCCCTTAATTGCTTCCTCCGATTTTGGCCAGTTTGTGTTAACATGTTTACTATACTACGTTTCCCAGCATTTTAACACCTCATCTGCAGTTGTTTTAGGTTCAGGCACTATCATTTGCAGTCACGAGGTGTTTACACGGCTTATTACTAAGTCTATCACATATTTAAAACAAATATGCGAGTTGAGTGGCGATGTTGACTGGATGGTTCAAATGAGTAATATTTTTACTTCATTTATTTCACAGTAAGTTTACACTTTTCTCCATGACGTTTCGACTGCTATCAACAATCTTCCTCAGACGACTACCGATGATACTAGATGGCGACACGGTAGTCATTCTGCGCAGACGTATCACTCTGTGTGACTCTTCAGGAGATCATCGTAGGTATATGAAGAAGAAGCAGACAGAACGATGCCATCGTTGGACACTTTACTTGTGAGGAAGGAATCGGGGGAGGTGAAACTACTAATCTTCCGGAAGAATACCCACACAGACCAATACCCACACAGACCAATACCCATAGAGACCAGTACCTAAACGTTTCCTCACATCATCCATTACACTAGAAGATGGGAATGATCCGTACGTTGTTAGACAGATGCGAAACACTTATGACACAGGAGGAAGATAAACAGAAAGAAAGAGAACAAGGAAGCTCTAACGAGATGCCGGTATCCACAATGGACCATATCAACAGTACAGAAAAAGATGAAAAAGAAGGAAGACAACATCATGAAGAAAACGGTAGAAAAAATAAGGGCAAAGACAAGGTGGTACTTCCATATGTCCAAGGATTATCCGAAACCACATCAAGGATCATGAAGAAATACAAGGTGAATACAGCAATGAAGCCTCACAACACCACCAAGAGGTCACTAGTAAAGCACAAAAAAGTCAACAACAACAACAGATGTGCGAAGGGGTGTATTCCATAGCGTGTAAGAACACATACATCGGAGAAACGAAACGTGCCTTAAAACACGCACCAAAGAACACAAAGAAGACGTTGAGAAAGCAGCGGCTAGCATACCCTACACCCGAAGTAACAGAAAATCATCGGAGAAAGAGATGCATAAATCAGTTTTCACAGATCACATGATTCAACAGAATACCATAGTAGACTGGTAGGGGGCCAAATTTGTAGACAGGGAGTCGCATTGGAGTACAAGAGGCATCAAGAACTGATATGGATAAGAAAAAACAAAGACAGGTTGAATCGAGATGAGGGCCGATGCGGACTCTCACATCTCTCTCTCACCTCTCCAACAGTTTCCCCTTCTTCGCCTTCCGGAACAATATGTTTGTGTGATGAAGTGAAGACATTCCATTTGGAGAAGTTGATGTTCAACTTTAAGCTCTTCGGTGGAAAGTTGTAGCTTCTCGAACGCGGTGGACATAAGTGTTGTGCCATCTGCACATGTGATGTCACATTTCGTATTCAGCTTGAACTCCTTGCATAAGCTCTTCAGGTCTACCATGACGAACTCCAGTAAGGATGATGATAGCAAACAACCCTGCCTTATATTTATATATACCCGTATTTCCACTCTGAAACATTATGTTATTTGACCATTGAAGACGAATGCATATTCAACATTCTCATCATTAACTTCAATCAATGACGTAATCTCGGGATCCACCCCAACATACCTCAACTTCTTCCACAATGCCCCTCTCCTGATTGCATCAAATGCGGCCTTGAAATCAACAAAATCGAAATGCAGGTTAATTTGGTACTCATTTGCTTTCCCCCGATCTGTCGCACCACGAAGGTGGCGTCTACTCTCCCTCTTTTCTTCCTGAATCCAAACTACAGCTTTGAAAAATGTGCGTCAATGTTGTCATCTGTCCTCATGAGTATCGTCTTGTAGAAAACCTTACCTGGGATGGATACCAGGATATTGTTCTGTCGTTTGAGAGTATTAATTTGCATCCTTTCTTTTATACTGCGTTGATGAGACTTCTGCACCAATGTGTTGGTAATTTTCCTGAGGCCATGCTGCATCACATTTTTCAGGAGCAACACAGCAACTTCCCTCCGCTTTGACAGCCTTCTGTATTTTCTCTAATAAGAATTGGGGTCCAACCGAGGACGTTAAATGGAATGTCCGTTAATTGCTTCCTCCGATATTGGCCAGTTTGTGTTAACATGTTTACTATAGTACGTTTCCCAGCATTTTAACACCTCATCTGCAGTTGTTTTGGGTTCAGGCACTATCATTTGCAGTCACGAGGTGTTTACACGGCTTATTACTAAGTCTATCATATATTTAAAACAAATATGCGAGTTGAGTGGCGATGTTGACTGGATGGTTCAAATGAGTAATATTTTTACTTCATTTATTTCACAGTAAGTTTACACTTTTCTCCATGACGTTTCGACTGCTATCAACAATCTTCCTCAGACGACTACCGATGATACTAGATGGCGACACGGTAGTCATTCTGCGCAGACGTATCACTCTGTGTGGCTCTTCAGGAGATCATCGTAGGTATATGAAGAAGACGCAGACGGAACGATGCCATCGTTGGACACTTTACTTGTGAGGAAGGAATCGGGGGAAGTGAAACTACTAATCTTCCGGAA
>OY759261.1:63634916-63762416 GCA_963662155.1 Lamellibrachia columna
TGCTGTCGATCAGTAGACAATGACGATGAGCTGTCTCACCATGTACCCAACCTCGTTTACCAGTGGTGATGTTGCTATCACCCCTGGTGGAACCACCCCTATAATAGCCTCGACCAACGTGGTTCCGTGACATGGCTCCACAGCTCTTACAACCGCCTCGTTCCAGAGAGTAGGATCCATTGTGACGGAACCCGGATGCATACACAGATTATGAGTACACATGCGGGGAAATTCATTCTAACACATCAGCTATGAGTACTATTTTATTATATATGTTATTTTTTATATTTGTTTAGATGTAAATTTGAGTTTTATATTAAACTGAACTAAACAGTATTGTTGGCACAATGCATTATCTGTTGACGATTTGTTAATACTTTGCTGCGTGGATCGGGCCTAGGTTTACCTAAGATTATGGTGTCTACTAGCTCCTGCTGCCGCGCCTGTGAATGTATTGACATCTCTGAGAGAATCACAATAAAAGTGTCCATTCGTATTTAAATCTCGAACGCACTGATTTGTCCCCCGACGATTTTATCTTCAGCATTTTCACTTATATCATTAAGTGTATGTATTATTTAGCCTGTCTTTCGAGCTTATCTTATCTGATTAGTGCAGAATAACAATCATTCAATCTAACATAAACCCCGTCTACACAAATACACAAAATTTAAATGCAGGTTAATCTTGTACTGATTTGCCTTTTCCATAATCTGGCGGTATCGGGGATGGCATAATCTGGCGGTATCGGCGGTGGCATAATCTGGCGGTATCGGGTGTGGCATAATCGAATGGATAGAAAACATGTCTGAAGACAGCGTGTTGTCGTAGATGGGGAGGTTTCAAACTGGAAATAAGTTTTGAATGGGGTACCACGATGATCAATATTAGAACCTTTATTATTCTCAATATATATCAATGACTTGGACGATAATATAACAAGCAACGTACATACATTTGCGGACGACACAAACGTGTTTAGAAAGGTTCAATATAATGGTGATAAAAAAAATTACAAACGATCTAGATTAATTAGTTATAATTATGATTTGGAAAATGGCAGATGTTATTCACTTTAGGGAAATGTAAATGCCTACGTGCAGGACTCGGGAACCTGTATGTAAACTTTAGCATGTGAGATACTGTTTGTCACAGCTTTAAGTTTGGCTGGATAATATGCGGCGAGGCAGTTGACATGTACTCGTTAGGTTCAGCGTGGGTATTTGTGCAACTACTATAATTCAACAACAATGGTAAAGGGTAAAATATTTCCCGTTTAATAACACACAACGAAAAAACTAGTATTATTACAATCCCACAAAAAAATATTTACAGTCCTATATCAAGAATAATTTAGTCCTATAACAAGAATAGTTTACGTGTTCGACGAGTGCAGTCTTGCGTTACGGTGTGCTCGGCGAGTGCAGTCTTGCATAACGCGTTTTTATCGAGTGTTGACTTGTATTCGGCGTGCTCGGCGAGTGCTGACTTGCGTACGGCGTGCTCGGCGAGTGCTGACTTGCCTACGGCGTGCTTGGCGAGTGCTGACTTGCGTACGGCGTGCTCGGCGAGTGCTGACTTGCGTACGGCGTGCTCGGCGAGTGCTGTCTTGCGTACGGCGTGCTCGGCGAGTGCTGACTTGCGTACGGCGTGCTCGGCGAGTGCTGACTTGCGTATGGCGTGCTCGGCGAGTGCTGTCTTGCCTACGGCGTGCTCGGCGAGTGCTGACTTGCGTACGGCGTGCTCGGCGAGTGCTGACTTGCGTACGGCGTGCTCGGCGAGTGCTGTCTTGCGTACGGCGTGCTCGGCGAGTGCTGACTTGCGTACGGCGTGCTCGGCGAGTGCTGACTTGCGTACGGCGTGCTCGGCGAGTGCTGTTTTGCCTACGGCGTGCTCGGCGAGTGTTGTTTTGCGTACGGCGTGCGCGGCGAGTGCTGTCATGCGTGGCTGGCAGTGCTGCTGTCAACGACGAGTTGGTAGCGGCTAGCGAGGGTGGACGGCGGCGGAAGTTAGCGTCTATTGCCGCAGGTGCTTCGCATCACACAAACGTCCGCGAACCGTTGGGCGAGTAGGGCTACTCCGAGAGGAACCATGTACATTCTTAGATGTTACTTGCAACTTGTCTGTCACCTGGCTATTTTATATTTCCACTGTCACCAATCGAAGCCGTCGTCTCACAACGGATTAACCAATCATATTGGTGCATACAAGAGCCCGTAGACCAACGAATGGCTTGGTTGCCTATACACATTACAAGTTAACTTGTGAATAGTTATACACTATTTGTACTAAAACACTCCAGTATCAACCATTCAAATCACATGATACCATACACAAACTTTATCACAGGAATCTCTATAATACATACATTACGATGGTATACATCAACATTCATCTACTGCCCGATATATAACGGAAAACCACTTTGAACATTCCTTTAGCTCCCTCTGTTATTCGAAGGTGTGAAAGTAAATATGTTTACGTGGCCCTATGCTGACACCAACACAAAACAACAACCTCGACTGTATCTAACGTTATTCGTTCTTCGCCATAATTAGGTTCTAAAACAACAATTGTTCAGTAGACAACTCGTTTTCCAACGAAACCAAACATTTCGTTCATGTGTTAATTAGTTGGAAATAAATAAATTTCCGATCTCTAGATTAGCCATCGGTCGCTACTCGGTGCTAGTAGCACTGGTCTTACTCACCAACATTTCAATCGCTAGGTGACTAAAGTAAACAAACTATTTATACACAACCTCACATGATCTCCGATCTGTGACACTGTTCTAGGTACAACCATAACAGAAGAAGACTTTGGAGTGTAAATGAACGCTGATATGAAAGTTTCAGTGTGGTATTGCAGTTCCAAAGTTTCAGTAGTGGTATTGCAGTTCCAAAGTTTCAGTAGTGGTATTGCAGTTCCAAAGTTTCAGTAGTGGTATTGCAGTTCCAAAGTTTCAGTAGTGGTATTGCAGTTCCAAAGTTTCAGTAGTGGTATTGCAGTTCCAAAGGGTAACCAAATTCTTCGGTTGGTTATGAGAAATATAACATATAAGGAAAAAGAGCTAATTATATATCTGAATAAAACAATGGTTAGGTCTCATTTTGAATACTGTATACAAGCTTGGAGACCATATCGTAAGAAGGATATAGATACGCTTGAACGAATCCAAAGGAGAACAACTAAGATGATTCCAGAACTGAGAGACCTTAGTTATGAAGAACGCACAAAATAATGTGGTTTAACAAGCCTAGAGACATTAGGTTAAGAGGATATCAAATTGAAGTGTTTTAAGATATTGAATAGGTATGAAAACATTGATAGAATTATGTTGTTCTCACTCCAAAACGATAGTATAACTAGATGACAGGAGGTTGCATTAATAAGGGATCAGCGTAGATTGGATATCAAGAAGTCCTCGTTCTCACACAGGACAATAAATGAATGGAACAAATTAGAATAACAAATTGCATATTGTGCAAATGTTAGCGGCGTGGTTTTTTTTTTAAAGTTGACAAATATCTCAGGAGGGTGAGTTACACATATATTAAACATTGTTGGACTCTCGATAAGCCAATGGTTTCCTTGTCCACTTGCCATCTGGGACTTTGCCTTGGATGACAATCTTGTTCAATGTTGTTAACATCTTGTTATTGCACTTTGTTTCTGCCCAAAGTATAGAGTGAGTAGTTTTACTCAGTAAAAATATATTACATAACTTTTTTCTGCCATACCCTGTTTGCATGATAACAAACAGAATGGCCATCTTAACAAATATAGGCAAATTGAGATCCAAAGCCATTCTTTATTAAAAAACAATATTATGATAATTCTTGCAGAAACTTCTTCAGCATACCCTCAATTAAACAACTGTAACTGCATTATTTAAACAAATTATATGCAACTTCCGAAAAATACATATTTTTAGCATGATTACTTCAAGATATATCCTTCTGCCAAATATGAAAAATACATTTTCGCGATATCGTCCTTTAACCTTCAGTCCATGCTAATAGGAAAGGTGTTATTTTTAAAGATAACTATTTTAATATAACACCGCTTTCACGTGCCAACCCTTGCTATACTTCCAGCAAACGCGATATTTGCTACCAGATTCACAGAATTTCAGGTAGTGTTTTTCTTGTGCCATTTGTCATTCTCGTGAAATTATTCGTGAAGGTATCGTGCAAAATGGGTAAGACGTTGTTTGTAAACAAATCTTGAAATTAGTGTGAACTGACATCAGATTGTTAGTTCACCAAACGATGAATGTTCATTTTTTTTTATAAAAAAGGCAACTTGTAACGAACAAAGTCCTTGATTAAAGGGCCAGTTGCTTCAAACGGGCAATGTGTTGACAACATAGATACAGTTGCGACTGTATATATGATGGTCGGGTATACAGATGAATAAAATAAATCTAACAACCGTACATGGCTTGTCCTACCAGTGATGTTGGAACTCAGTCTCTTTTTTGTATTATGAAACACTCCCTGTTGCAACGCGGTAGTCCTGCAGCGGTACTTTTCACGCCTCTCTAAATAATGCCGCATTGTTACTGTGTTGCGTTATTTACGAACTCTCACAGCGGTAGATCCCGTCGATGACAGGCGTTTTTACTGGCTGCACTTAAGCGGTATCTCAACTACTTCATAGGAAACGCAGGGGAGGGGTATTCTCGAGTGAAATAGGCTCGCCTGCTAGTGGGAATGCTGTCCAACAGTAGACAGTCATGATGAACGGTCTCACATTGTACCCATCCTCGTTTACTAGTGGTGATGTTGCTATCACCCCTGGTGGAACCACCCCTATAATAGCCTCGATCAACGAGGCTCCGAGAGATATGGCGCCACCGCTCTTACAACCGCCTCTTTCCAGAGAGTAGGATCCAATGTGACATAACCCGGATTTATATACAGATTATGGGTACACATGCGGGGAATTTCATTCTAAGTTATTTTTTATATTTGTTTAGATGTAATTTTGAGTTTTATATTCAACTGAACTAAAAGGTATCATTGGTACTATGCATTCTCTGTTGACAATTGGTGCATTTACCAATGTCCTGCAAACAGAAGATTATTATGGTATCCACTAGCTCCTGTTGCTGCGCCTGTGAATGTATTGACATCTCTGAGGAATCACATTAAAATTGTTCATTGGTATTTAAACTTCCAACGTATTGATTTGTCCATAGACGATTTTATCTGCAGCATTTTCACTACTGCAGAATAACGATCGTTCATTCCTACATAGACCCCGTCATCATAACTTTTATATAGCATAACGGAGTGATAAATTTTATCATAAATATTGAATGTATTACACAAACACGATAACAAAACACTGTTTGTTTCTGTCTAGCTGTCATTTCATGATGTTATAACACACAGCGCCTCGTGCGGCCATACTGGAACTATACGTCAATACCGGAAAGAAATACAGCGCGGAACATGTTCGTCGTCAAAGTGTAGCAAGTCACAGACATACTACAAAACTTGCATAGCGCCCTGCGTTCACGGGGCAGCGACAGGCTTTGGTTGTCTCTGTCCACAGACATACACCGGAAGATGCTGCGAGCTCGGTAATTGTGTTTAGCTATTACGTATGTAGTGGGAATTGTGTTAACATTTAACAAGATTTAACAAGATTTGCCATCCAAGCCAAAGGCCCAGATGGCAAGTGGACAAGGAAGCCATTGGCTTATCGAGAGTCCAACAATTTTCATTTACTTATAACCCGCCCTCCTGAGATATGTGTCAACCTTGTTTTTAAACATACTCACGCTGCTAGCAGTTACACAATCTGTAGACAATTTGTTCCATTCATTTATTGTCCTCTATGAGAACGAGTGCTTCCTGATGTCCAATCTACATTGATCCTTTACTATTTTTACCTCATGTCCTCTAGTTCTGCTATCCTTCTTGAGTGAGAAAAACATATTTCTATCAATATTTTCATACCCATTCATTATCTAAAAAACTTCAATCTGATCTCCTCTTAACCTCCTGGTCTCTAGAGTTGTTAAACCACATTCTTTCAGGCGTTCTTCATAACTAAGGTCTCTAAGTTCTGGAATCATTTTAGTTGCTCTCTTTTGTATGCGTTCAAGCGTATCTATATCCTTCTTACGATATGGTTTCCATGCTTGTATACAGTATTCTAAATGAGGTCTAACTATTGCTTTATAAAGAGATATAATTAACTTTTTTCCCTTGTATGTTATGTTTCTTCTAATCAATCCAAGAATTTGATTACCCTTTGAAGCTGCAATACCACACTGCTCTGAAACTTTCATATCAGCGCTTATTGTAACTCCTAAGTCCTTTTCTTTTACAGTAGTACCCAGAACAGTATCTCCCATTTTATAGTTTACATTCAAGTTCCCATGTCCTGTATGTAGGCATTTACATTTCCCAAAATTGAACAACATCTGCCATTTCTCAGACCATTTCACTAATCTGTCTAGATCGTTTTGTAAATGTTTTTTATCACCATCAGTATTAACCTTTCTAAACAGTTTTGTGTCATCCGCAAATTTCAGTACGTTACTTGTTATACTGTCGTCCAAGTCATTGATATATATTAAGAATAATATAGGTCCTAACACTGATCCTTGAGGTACCCCACTCAAAACCTATTTCCAATTTGAAACTTCTCCATCTACTACAACTCGTTGTCTTCTGTCAGTCAGAAATTGTTCTATCCAGTCAGTTATGCTATCCCCGATACCATGGGCGTTTAATTTAAGTAGTAATCTTTGATGTGGCACTTTGTCAAAAGCTTTCTAAAAATCTAAGTAGATAATATCTACTGGCGATCCCACGTCTATCCGCTTAGTGATTTCTTCCAAAAAACATAACATATTTGTTAACATGCATTGTTCTATGAGCCCTTTCATTTGTTCCGGTCCCTGTCTTATTAGCCTCCTGTCCCTTTTCTTACCCGTGTGAATTATTAGTGATAATTAACTATCGATTTGTTTTTTATTGTTTCAGTGGTGAGGACTACAACTACTACTACCACTACTACTGTTCCGACAAGTAAGTTGTCGTCGATATGCTCTGTTCGTTTAAATAAACAAACGCGTGCCCGCACAAGGTGAGACAACAGCAGCAAGCGAAGTTTGACTCTCTCTCTCTCTCTCTCTCTATATATATATATATATATATATATATATATATATATATATATATATATATATATATATATATATATATATATATATATATATATATATATATATATATATATATATATATATATATATATATATATATATATAGCATATTGCAGAGCCAACAACTTTGAAGTAGAACATTCATCCTAAGACAAACGTTTCACACAATAAATACACGTGATCTAGTGGTAGATCATTAGAAACATACACGTGATCTGGTGGTAGATCATTAGAAACTGGATCAATGACGGCAGGAGAAGGACAAAAAACGTGGACGACCAGTTTCGGTGCCAGCCTCACCCGGGACTTCAGGGATAAAGAGGAAAGCAAAAACATTGAACGTATTCAGAATAAATGCACTTTAAATAGCGAGCTAAGCGAATTTTCGCTTCAATGAATAATAAAGGATATTATTATTTTGTCTCAACGTAGCGTTTACCGGAATATTACTTTCAATGCTTTTGCTGCTGTATTCAATATACTTATTGTGGAAAAAGGTTAATTGTTTAGAAAGAAGCAGACCTGGCATATAGCTTCATCGAGACATCCTACTGCAACAACCATGTGTCGAACAAATTATAATTCAATAATTTTACTGTTTCATCTAGCTAGACCAGCACCCACTAGTCCGAGCAGTAAGTTGTCATCCAATCTGGACAGTTACTACGTTTTAAAGGAAATCCACGCACGCATTCACGCTCGCATGAACGCACAACGTGATACTACAATAACACTAATATATATATATATATATATATATATATATATATATATATATATATATATATATATATATATATATATATATATATATATATATATATATATATATACACACACACATATATATATATATATATATATATACACATATATATATATATATATATATATATATATATACACACACATATATATATATATACATATATATATATATATATATATATATATATATATATATATATATATATATATATATATATATATATATATATATATATATATACACACACATATATATATATATATACATATATATATATATATATATATATATATATATATATATATATATATATATATATATATATATATATATATATATATATATATATATATATATATATATATATATATATATATATATATATATATATAATTTTCAACCTTTCTTTTCATTGTGCTACTTTCTTGTATGATAACCGTTGACAACGTGGATTCAATATGATGTTCTTCTACAAACTACTGTCTATTGTACGCAGTATGGTGATATCTCATTCTTAAGGTCTCAGGTGGGTTGGATGTTTGGATATTTATGAATATACACAAATACACAACCGAACAGAGAAAGAGGAGGTCAGTCGGGAGGTTTATTGTGGATTGAAGCTACGTGAACAAAATGGAAGCTGGAAAGCAAAGACGAAGATGTAGAGAAAGGGAAAGAGAGAGTGAAGTAAGAATAAGGGAATATTGATGGGTAGAAAGAGGCCGAGATGAACGAATAGTGGTAGACAAAGGTAGGCAGACAGGGGTAAGGACAGTTTTACAGGTTAGATATTCATTAAACTGATTTCACCTTCAGTTCAGGGTCAAGAGTCAACCTCCGAGACAGTCTCAGATGAGTGGATGAAACACAACTATGTCGATGAAGTCAACATGCGTAATAGAAAAGCGATAACAATTATCGCATGATACAATTATTATAGAATATTGGTTTTGCCTACCCCTTTATGCTGACGCACCTTTGAGAATCAGTGTCATGTTGGTGATCGGTCAAAACAGCTTGTACGTGCTACTTGTTGAAATCGTATTATCATCGTCGATGCATTTGAGTTTAAACACGATGATATTTTTGTGTCATCGTAGTGAATATTGCTGTCAAAGTAGTTGCAGCTATAACCGCCGTCATATTATAGTATTCAGTAAATATTACGATTATTGTAGCAAACAGGTTGAGTGTTCAAAATGAAGCAAGCGGAACCAACATCTAGTATCATCATATTATAGTGTTCACTAAACATTATGTTTATTGTAGCAAATAGGTTCAGTGCTTAAAACGAAAGTAGAACCAGCATCTAGTATCATCAATAAATCCTACTACAAAACAGAGCCGCAAAAAAACTTATAATTGACTATGTTTTATTTTTCAGCTGCAGCCACACCAGCACGCGCTGTTCCGACCAGTAAGTTGTCGTCAAGTCTACAAGACAATTACTATGTTCGTTTTGAAGGAGGAAATCAACGTACGCGCACATGAACACACAACGTGATACTACAATAACACCAATTGCAATATTCCTACATACTGACTTCAATTAATTGCTCTGAAATACAAGCTTCATTTCCATCCTTTATTTTCCAAAACAGCAAACCCGCATTGTGCAATTTTTTTTGTATGATAACCTTTGACAAATTGGATTCAATATGATGTTATTCTACAAACAACTGTCTCTTGTACGCAGTGTAGTGATCTCGTCATTCATAAGGTCTCGATGGTTTGGATGTTTGGGTGTTTATGAATATACACGAATGCACAAACGAACGGAGAAAGAGGAGGTCAGTCCGGAGCTTTATTGTGGATAGAAGCTGGGTGAAAAAAAATGGAAGGTGGAAAGCAAAGAGTAAGATGTAGAGGAAGGGAAAGAGCGAGTGAATCACGAATAAGGGAATATTGATGGGTGGAAAGAGGCCGAGATGAAGGATTAGTGGGAGTCAAAGGTAGGCATGCAGGGGTAAACAGGGTTTTTACAGGTTATGTGTTCATTAAGCTAATTTCACTTTCAGTTCAAGGTCAAGAGTCGACCTCCGAAACAGCCCCTGGTGAGTGGATAGACGAAATACAACTATGTCGATGACGTCATCGTGCATAATAGAAAAGCGATAATAATTCGTTATCGCATGAGACAATTATTACAGAATGTTGATTTTGGCTAACCCTGACGCACCTTTGAGCGCTGCTCGATGGCAAAGGCGCTTTAGAAATGTTATCTATAGTAAACTGTAATATGTAATTACAATGTCGACTTCACTGTGTCGAACATGTGTCGAAACAAATTATAATTCACTAGTATTTTACTGTTTCATTGGTGGCCACATCAGAACCCACTGTTCCGACAAGTAAGTCGTCCTATCTAAATGAGAGTTGTATGCTCGTTTTTTAAAATCAAACACCCACCCTCGCACAAATTGATTGTACATATACACCAATTACAATTGCTCTACATATTGACTTAGAATAGAAAACAATTATTATAGAATGTTGATTTTACGTAATCCTTTATGCTCATGCACATTTGAGCGCTGCTCCAGATGGTATAGGCGCTTTAGAAATGTTATATTTAGTAACTATATGTAACTACTACGTCGACTTCACTGTCGCTCAGAATATAAACCACTTCGCTCATGCGACTGATAATGGAGAAGTGTCACTGCAACAGAATCAGTGTCATGTTGGTGATCGGTCAAAGCAACATCTACGTGCTACTTGTTTAAATCGTATTATCAGCGTCCATCCATTTGAAATAACGCGTGAGTATAGTGTCGTTGCTGTTTCGGTCAAATCTCCACAAAACCGGAGACGTACTCGACACTGTCTACTTTCAAAATTACCTAACAAAACATGTAATACTAATACAATTGTCGTAATTTAGTGATATATAATTAGACAACTTCACAACAAATGCACCTTTGCGTAGTAAGCGAGTTTAAACAGGATGCTATTGTTGTGTCATCGTAGTGAATATTGCTGTCAAAGTAGTTGCAGCTACAACCGCCGTCATATTATAGCATTCACTAAATATTATGTTTATTGTAGCAAATAGGTTGAGTGTTTAAAACGAAGCAGAACTAACATCTAGTATCAACAATAAATCCTACTACAAAACAGGGTCGCAAAACATTTATAATTGACTACGTTTTATTTTTTCAGCGGCAGCCGCACCAGCACGCGCTGTTCCGACCAGTAAGTTGTCGTCAAATTTACAGGACAGTTACTGTGTTCGTTTTTTAATAGGAAATCGACGCACGCACGCACGCACCATGTGATACTACAATAACACTAATTGCAATATTCCTACATATTGACTTCAATTACTGTAATTGCATTGAAATAGAAACTTCATTTGCAACCATTCTTTTCTAAAACAACAAACCCGCATTGTGCTACTTTCTTGTAGGATAACCTTTGACAAAATAAATTAAATATGATGTTCTTCTACAAATTACTGTCTATTGTACGTAGTGTAGTGATCTCTTCGTTCATAAGGTCTCAGGTGGTTTGGATGTTTGGATATTTATTAATATACACGACTGCACAAATTAACGGAGAAACAAGAGGTCAGTCGGGAGGTTTATTGTGGATTGAAGTTGGGTGAAAAAATGGAAGCTGGAAAGCAAAGAGGAAGATATAGAGGAAGGGAACGAGCGAGTGCAGCAAGTGTAAAGGAATATTGATGGGTGGTAAGAGGCCGAGATGAAGGATTAGCGGGGGTCGAAGATAATCATATAGGGATAAGCAGGGTTTTACAAGTTATGTATTCATTAAGCTGATTTCACTTTCAGTTCAGCGTCAAGAGTCGACCTCCGAAACAGTCCCTGGTGAGTGGATAGACGAAACACAACTATGTCGATGACGTCATCGTGCATAATAGAAAAGCGATAACAATTCGTTATCGCTTGAGACAATTATTATAAAATGTTGGTTTTGCCTAACCCTTTATGCTGACGCACCTTTGACAGCTGCTCGATGGCAAAGGCGCTTTAGAAATGTTATTTATTGTAAAGTGTAATATGTAATTACAATGTTGACTTCACTGTGTCGAACATGTGTCGTGTGTCGAAACAAATTATAATTCACTACTATTTTACTGTTTCAGAGGTAGCCACATCAGAACCCACTGTTCCGACAAGTAAGTTGTCGTCCTATCTAAATGACAGTTGTAGGTTCGGGTTTTTTTAATCAAACAAACCCATGCATCCACCCTCGCTCAACTGGATTGTACATT
This sequence comes from Lamellibrachia columna, assembly GCA_963662155.1. Taxonomy (NCBI): domain Eukaryota; kingdom Metazoa; phylum Annelida; class Polychaeta; order Sabellida; family Siboglinidae; genus Lamellibrachia; species Lamellibrachia columna. The sequence goes on from OY759261.1 coordinate 63,647,109, forward strand.
AACCCCTATTACAATTGCCCTTTATATTGACTTAGAGTAGAATACAATTATTGTAGAATGTTGATTTTACGTTATCCTTTATGCTGATGCACCTTCGAGAACTGATCTAGGTGGCATAGGCGCTTTAGAAATGTTATATGTAGTAACTATATGTAACTACTACGTAGACTTCACTGTCGCTCAGAATATAAACCACTTCTCTCATGCGACTGTTAATGGAGACGTGTCACTGCAACAGAATCAGTGTCATGTTGGTGTTCGATCAAAACAACATCTACGTGCTACTTGTTTAAATCGTATTATCAGCGTCGATCCATTTGAAATAACGCGTGAATATAGTGTCGTTGCTGTTTCGGTCAATTCTCCGCAAAACCGAAGAAGTACTCGACACTGTCTACTTTCAAAATTACCTAACAAAACATGTAATACTAATACAATTGTCGTAATTTAGTTATATATATAATTAGACAACTTCACAACAAATGCACCTTTGCGTAGTAAGCGAGTTTAAACATGATGGTATTTTTGTGTCATCGTAGTGAATATTGCTGTCAAAGTAGTTGCAGCTATAAACGCCGTCATATTGTAGCATTCACTCAATATTATGTTTATTGTAGCAAATAGGTTGAGTGTTTAAAACGAAGCAGAACTAACATCTAGTATCAACAATAAATCCTACTACAAAACCGGGTCGCAAAACACTTATAGTTGACCACGTTTTATTTTTTCAGCGGCAGCCGCACCAGCACGCGCTGTTCCGACCAGTAAGTTGTCGTCACATTTACAGGACAGTAACTGTGTTCGTTTTTAAATAGGAAATCCACGCACGCACCGCACACAGTCACGCACCATGTGACATTACAATAACACTAATTGCAATATTCCTACATATTGACTTAAATTACTGTAATTGCATTGAAATAGAAACTTCATTTACAACCATTCTTTTCTAAAACAACAAACGAGCGTTGTGCTACTTTCTTGGAGGATAACCTTTAACAAAGTAAATTAAATATGATGTTATTCTACAAATTACTGTCTATTTTACGTAGTGTAGTGATCTCTTCGTTCATAAGGTCTCAGGTGGGTTGGATGTTTGGATATTTATTAATATACACGACTGCACAAATTAACGGAGAAAGAAGAGGTCAGTCGGGGGGTCTATTGTGGATTGAAGCTGGGTGAAAAAAAATGGAAGCTGGAAAGCAAAGAGGAAGATGTAGAGGAAGGGAACGAGCGAGTGCAGCAAGAGTAAAGGAATATTGATTGGTGGAAAGAGGCCGAGATGAAGGATTCGTGAAAGTCAAAGGTAGGCAGACAGGGGTAAGCTGTGTTTTACAAGTTATGTATTCATTAAGCTGATTTTACTTTCAGTTCAGGGTCAAGAGTCGACCTCCGAAACAGTCCCTGGTGAGTGGATAGATGAAACACAACTATGTCGATGACGTCATCTTGCATAATAGAGAAACGATAACAATTCGTTATCGCATGAGACAATTATTATAAAATGTTTTTTTTTTGTCTAACCCTTTATGCTGACGCACCTTTGAACGCTGCTCGATGGCAAAGGCGCTTTAGAAATGTTATTTATTGTAAAGTGTAATATGTAATTACAATGTCGACTTCACTGTGTCGAACTTGTGTCGTGTGTCGAAACAAATTATAATTCACTACTATTTTACTGTTTCAGAGGTAGCCACATCAGAACCCACTGTTCCGACAAGTAATTTGTCGTCCTATCTAAATGACTGTTGTAGGTTCGGGTTTTTTAATCAAACAAACCCACGGACCCACCCTCGCACAACTGGATTGTACATTAACACCTATTACAATTGCCCTACATATTGACTTAGAGTAGAATACAATGATTACATAATGTTTTGGTTACGTAATCCTTTATGCTGATGCACCTTCGAGAACTGCTCTAGGTGGCATAGGACCTTTAGAAATGTTATATTTAGTAACTATATGTAACTACTACGTCGACTTCACTGTCGCTCAGAATATAAACCACTTCGCTCATGCGACTGTTAATGGAGAAGTGTCACTGCAACAGAATCAGTGTCATGTTGGTGATCGATCAAAACAACATCTACATGCTACTTGTTTAAATAGTATTATCAGCGTCGATCCATTTGAAATAACGCGTGAGTATAGTGTCGTTGATGTTTCGGTCAAATCTCCACAAAACCGAAGAAGTACTCGACACTGTCTAATTTCAAAATTACCTAACAAAACATGTAATACTAATACAATTGTCGTAATTTAGTGATATATAATTAGACAACTTCACAACAAATGCACCTTTGCATAGTAAGCGAGTTTAAACAGGATGGTATTTTTGTGTCATCGTAGTGAATATTGCTATCAAAGTAGTTGCAGCTATAAACGCAGTCATATTATAGCATTCACTAAATATTATGTTTATTGTAGCAAATAGGTTGAGTGTTTAAAACGAAGCAGAACTAACATCTAGTATCAACAATAAATCCAACTACAAAACAGGGTCGCAAAACACTTATAATTGACCACGTTTTATTTTTTCAGCGGCAGCCGCACCAGCACGCGCTGTTCCGACCAGTAAGTTGTCGTCAAATTTACAGGACAGTAACTGTGTTCGTTTTTAAATAGGAAATCCACGCACGCACCGCACACCGTCACGCACCATGTGACATTACAATAACACTAATTGCAATATTCCTACATATTGACTTAAATTACTGTAATTGCATTGAAATAGAAACTTCATTTACAACCATTCTTTTCTAAAACAACAAACCCGCATTGTGCTACTTTCTTGTAGGATAACCTTTGACAAAGTAAATTAAATATGATGTTATTCTACAAATTACTGTCTATTGTACGTAGTGTAGTGATCTCTTCGTTCATAAGGTCTCAGGTGGGTTGGATGTTTGGATATTTATGAATATACAAGAATGCACAAACGAACGGAGAAAGAGGAAGTCAGTCTGGGAGTTTATTGTGGATTGAAACTGGGTGAAAAAATGGAAGCGGGAAAGCAAAGAGGAAGATGTAGAGGAAATTAATGAGCGAGTGCAGCAAGAGTAAAGGAATATTGATGGGTGGAAAGAGGCCGAGATGAATGATTAGTGGGAATCGAAGATAATCATACAGGGATAAGCAGGATTTTACAGGTTATGTATTCATTAAGCTGGTTTCACTTTCAGTTCAGCGTCAAGAGTCGACCTACGAAACAGTCCCTGGTGAGTGGATAGATGAAACACAACTATGTCGATGACGTCATCGTGCATAATAGAAAAGCGATAACAATTCGTTATCGCAAGAGACAATTATTATAAAATGTTGGTTTTGCCTAACCCTTTATGCTGACGCACCTTTGACAGCTGCTCGATGGCAAAGGCGCTTTAGAAATGTTATTTATTGTAAAGTGTAATATGTAATTACAATGTCGACTTCACTGTGTCGAACTTGTGACGTGTGTCGAAACAAATTATAATTCACTACTATTTTACTGTTTCAGAGGTAGCCACATCAGAACCCACTGTTCCGACAAGTAAGTTGTCGTCCTATCTAAATGACAGTTGTAGGTTCGGGTTTTTTTAATCAAACAAACCCATGCATCCACCCTCGCACAACTGGATTGTACATTAACCCCTATTACAATTGCCCTTTATATTGACTTAGAGTAGAATACAATTATTGTAGAATGTTGACTTTACGTTATCCTTTATGCTGATGCACCTTCGAGAACTGCTCTTGGTGGCGTAGGCCCTTTAGAAATGTTATATTTAGTAACTATATGTAACTACTACGTCGACTTCACTGTCGCTCAGAATATAAACCACTTCTCTCATGCGACTGGTAATGGAGACGTGTCACTGCAACAGAATCAGTGTCATGTTGGTGATCGATCAAAACAATATCTACGTGCTACTTGTTTAAATCGTATTATCAGCGTCGATCCATTTGAAAGAACACGTGAATATAGTGTCGTTGCTGTTTCGGTCAATTCTCCGCAAAACCGAAGAAGTACTCGACACTGTCTACTTTCAAAATTACCTAACAAAACATGTAATACTAATACAATTGTCGTAATTTAGTGATATATAATTAGACAACTTCACAACAAATGCACCTTTGCATAGTAAGCGAGTTTAAACAGGATGCCATTGTTGTGTCATCGTAGTGAATATTGCTGTCAAAGTAGTTGCAGCTATAAACGCCGTCATTCACTAAATATTATGTTTATTGTAGCAAATAGGTTGAGTGTTTAAAACGAAGCAGAACTAACATCTAGTATCAACAATAAATCCTACTACAAAACAGGGTCGCAAAACACTTATAATTGACCACGTTTTATTTTTTCAGCGGCAGCCACACCAGCACGCGCTGTTCCGGCCAGTAAGTTGTCGTCACATTTACAGGACAGTTACTGTGTTCGTTTTTTAATAGGAAATCCACGCACGCACAGCACACCGTCACGCACCATGTGACATTAAAATAACACTAATTGCAATATTCCTACATATTGACTTAAATTACTGTAATTGCATTGAAATAGAAACTTCATTTACAACCATTCTTTTCTAAAACAACAAACCCGCATTGTGCTACTTTCTTGTAGGATAACCTTTGACAAAGTAAATTAAATATGATGTTCTTCTACAAATTACTGTCTATTGTACACAGTGTAGTGATCTCTTCGTTCATAAGGTCTCAGGTGGTTTGGATGTTTGGATATTTATTAATATACACGAATGCACAAACGAACGGAGAAAGAGGAAGTCAGTCGGGGAGTTTATTGTGGATTGAAACTGGGTGAAAAAAATGGAAGCGGGAAAGCAAAGAGGAAGATGTAGAGGAAATTAATGAGCGAGTGCAGCAAGAGTAAAGGAATATTGATGGGTGGAAAGAGGCCGAGATGAATGATTAGTGGGAATCGAAGATAATCATACAGGGATAAGCAGGATTTTACAGGTTATGTATTCATTAAGCTGGTTTCACTTTCAGTTCAGCGTCAAGAGTCGACCTACGAAACAGTCCCTGGTGAGTGGATAGATGAAACACAACTATGTCGATGACGTCATCGTGCATAATAGAGAAACGATAACAATTCGTTATCGCATGAGACAATTATTATAAAATGTTGTTTTTGCCTAACCCTTTATGCTGACGCACCTTTGACAGCTGCTCGAAGGCAAAGGCGCTTTAGAAATGTTATTTATTGTAAAGTGTAATATGTAATTACAATGTCGACTTCACTGTGTCGAACTTGTGTCGTGTGTCGAAACAAATTATAATTCACTACTATTTTACTGTTTCAGAGGTAGCCACATCAGAACCCACTGTTCCGACAAGTAAGTTGTCGTCCTATCTAAATGACTGTTGTAGGTTCGGGTTTTTTTAATCAAACAAACCCATGCACCCACCCTCGCACAACTTGATTGTACATTAACCCCTATTACAATTGCCCTTTATATTGACTTAGCGTAGAATACAATTATTGTAGAATATTGATTTTACGTTATCCTTTATGCTGATGCAACTTCGAGAGCTGCTCTAGGTGGCATAGGCCCTTTAGAAATGTTATATGTAGTAACTATATGTGACTACTACGTCGACTTCACTGTCGCTCAGAATATAAACCACTTCGATCACGCGACTGTTAATGGAGACGTGTCACTGCAACAGAATCAGTGTCGTGTTGTTGATCGATCAAAACAACTTCTACGTGCTACTTGTTTAAATAGTATTATCTGCGTCGATCCATTTGAAATAACGCGTGAATATAGTGTCGTTGCTGTTTTGGTCAATTCTCCGCAAAGGCGGATACATACACGACACTGTCTTCTTTCAAAAATACTAAACTAAATAAGTAATATTAATACGTTTGTTGTAATTTAGTGATAGATAATTAGACAACGTCACAACAAATGCACATTTGCGTAGCAAGCGAGTTTATAAGGGATGTTATTTTGTGTCATCGTAGTGAATATTGCTGTCAATTTAGTTGCAGTTATAGCCGTCGTCATATTATAGTATTCAATAAATAATATATTTATTGTAGCAAATAGGTTTTAAAGAGATTTAACAAGATTGTCATCCAAGGCAAAGGCCCAGATGGCAAGTGGACAAGGAAGCCATTGGCTTATCGAGAGTCCAACATTTTTAATCTATGTGTAATCTGTCCTCCTGAGATATTTGTCAACCTTGTTTTTAAACATATTCACGCTGCTAGGAGTTACACAATCTGTAAATAATTTGTTCCATTCATTGATTTTCCTCTGTGAGAACGAGTACTTCCTGATATCCAGTCTACACTGATCCTTTACTAATGTTACCTCATGTCCTCTAGTTCTATTATATTTCTTGATTAAGAAAACAATACTTCTGTCAATATTTTGGGTCCCATTCAGTATCTTAAAAACAATAATTTAATATCCTATTTACCGCCTTTTCTCTAGGGTTGTTAAACCACATTCTTTCAGTCGTTCTTCGTAATGAAGGTCTTTCAGTTCTGGAATCATTATGGTTACTCTCCTCTGTATTCTTTCAAGCGTATATATATATCCTTCTTACGATATGGTCTCCAAGCTTGTATACAATATTCTAAATCAGGCGTCACTATTGCTTTATACAGAGGTATAATTAGCTTTTGCTCTTGTATGTTACATTTATCCTAATCAAATTTGATTACCCTTTGAAGCTGCAATACCACATTCCTCTCAAACTTTCATGTCAGCACCTATTGTTATTCCTAAGTAATTTTCTTTTACAGTAGTACCCAGAACAGTATCTCCCATTTTATAGTTTACATCCAAGTTCCCATGTCCTGTGTGTAGGCATTTACATTTCCCAGAATTTAACAACATCTGCCATTTCTCAGACCATTTCACTAATCTATCTAGATCGTTTTGTAAATGCAGTTGATCACCATCATTGTTTATCCTTCTAAATACCTTTGTGTCATCCACAAATTTCAGTACGTTGCTTTTTATAGTGTCGTCCAAATCATTGATATATATTAAGAATAATAAAGGTCCTAATACTGATCCTTGTGGTACCCCACTCAAAAATTATTTCCAGTTTGAAACCTCCCCATCTACTACAACACGCTGTCTACTGTCAGTCAGCCATTGTTCCATCCAGTCGATTATGCTGTCCCAGATTCCATGGGCTTTTAATTTAAGTAATAATCTTTGATGTGGCACTTTGTCAAAAACTTTCTGAAAATATAAGTATATAATATCTAGTGGTGCTCCCTCGTCTAGTCATTTAGCTATTTCTTCCAAAAAACATAACATATTTGTTAAGCATGACCTCTCTTTTAAGAATCCATGTTGATGTGGATTTAATAATTTATGATTTACAAGGAACTCCACCATATGATCTTTGACTATCCGCTCTAATAATTTACAAATCACTGATGTTAAACTCACTGGTCTGTAATTCTCTGACTTATTTATTGAACCCTTTTGAAATAATGGTATGATGTTTGATTATTTCCATTCAACAGGAACCACTCCCTCTTTTAATGACAAGTTGAACACTCTTACAAGTGGTATATTAATTTGTTCTACTGTTTCCATTAGTAGTCTTGGAGGAGGTCCACCCACTCCTGGTGATTTAATGTCCTTCGTTGTCTTTATTTTCTTAGCTACCATTTCTGGGATTACAATTAACTGCCCTAAATTGTCCGATTTTGCGTCCTGAAATTTAGTATCTGGAACTGGTAATGAAGTAATATAATCTCTAGCAAACACTGAACTGAAGTATCCATTTAGGATTTCCGACATTAAAAAACTTTTGATATTATATTTCCAGCAATGTCTTCTAGTGGTCCAACCTTGTCTCGTACGTATTTTTTTTCATAGCTTGTTTTAGATTACCTTATTACATTCGTAGCTGCATTAAGTGCCTCTTTGTAATTTGTGTAGTTTTCATCCTTTCTGGTACGCCTATCAATCCTCCAAATAATTTTCTTATATACTATTTCTAATAGTTTCTTTCTAGACCGTTTTCTTTGTTTTTTCTACGGAACAAATTGATCAATGATACTCTCAATCTCTGTCTGTGTTGATTTAAATTATTTCTCAGAGCCAACAACTTTGAAACACATTTGGGAGAGTGGAGCAGTGTGAAAAAAATAGTAACTGGAAAGCAAATATGATGAAGGGCAGGAGAGGAAAGAGCTAGTGATATAGGAGGAATATATTGAATCCGTGATAAAGGATCAGTGATAGAAATATGTAGGCTGCGAATAAAGAGAGTTTTACGGGTGCGATATTCATTAAACTGATTTCAGTGCAGGGTCAAAAGTCCCCCTCAGAGACAGTCCCTGGTGAGTGGATAGACGAAACGCAGTCGGTGACGTCATCATGTATAGTCGACACGCGACAACAGTCCGTGAATGCATCATACAGTTATCATAAAAATTTTGCTTTTGCCTAACCCTTTATACTGATGCGCCTCTGGGGGCATATGCATCAGAAGGCAAAGGCGCTTCAGAGCACCCGATGTCGATCGAGAGGGTGGTGGTTCGATTCCACCCCGCCCTTTCGAAGCTTGGGCAATTTCGTTCACCCCATTTTGTCTGTGTCTTTCGGAAAAGACAGTGCAATATCCTTCACTGTGCCTGTTGAGTCTGCTGCTAGGTTATATCAATATATAATTATTCTTTATGGAGAGTCTATAATATAAAACACTCTGCTCGTGCGATTGTTAATGAAAATGTATCTCTGCAACAAAAAACCTGTATGTTGGTAATCGACCAACATATCTAACAAAACTCGGATACTATATTTATCTTAATTTAGTGGTAGGTCTTTAGACAACTTCGGAACAATGATGTACCTTTGTGTAATATTAAGCGAATTTTCTGAATGGAATGATGAAAGATACTATTGTTTTGTGCCATAGCATAGCACTGTCAGTGTTGTTGCAACTATGGCAGCCGTAAAATTATAGCATTCAACATACCTTTATTTTAGCAAATATGTTAACTGTTTTGAATGAAGCAGACCCAGTATGTAGTATCATCAGTAAATCCTTCTGTAAAAAAGGTCACAAAACTTTTACAAATAACTATTTCGTACTGTTTCAGCTGCAGCTACACCAATACCCACAATTCCGACCAGTAAGTTGTCGCTGCAGAATCTGCTGCTAGATTATATCAATATATAATTATTCTTCAAAGTGCGCTTACGATTAGAAACACTTTCCTCATACGAAACGTCTTGACTTGACTTTAAGGCATAAACTGTATTGGCCCCTCGCTGTCCTCCCGGAAGTTGCACCTCTCCGTCCTGTTCTATTTCGGTATGCCGCTCTGCTTTCAACAGCGTAAGCTCAGTATCATTTCTGATGTGGTCTTTCCACCTCTTCAATGGAAGCCTACCACTACGATATAAATGGTATCGTGTTGATAATGGATCACAACATGTTCATCCTTCTAGTTTAAATCGTCGCGATCTTGTGATAAGGACCTGTGAATCTAATATTGTTCCTTGTTGCTTTCAATAAATGCTCCATCGGAAAGACGCACTTTGTTCTTGTAAACATTCAAAACTAACAAACAGTGCTAAAACATTTTTCGTAATTTAATTACATCATGATACAAATTCAGAACACATGCACTGTTGCCTACCAAGCGAATTGACGCTTTAAAGAATGATAAATTATTATATATTTTTTGTCTCATTGTAGCGTTTTTCGAACAAGCATGTCATTGCTGCGCTGTAGCCAATGTCAAATGATGTCATTGAATACATTTATTTTAGAAAACCAACATCTAGTCTAATCTGTAAATTCAAATGTCAAAAGATGTCCCAGATTATTAATAATTAACTATCGTGTGTGTTGTTTGAATTATTTCAGCGGTGGCAACACCAACACCCACAATTCCGACCAGTAAGTTGTCGTCCAATCAAAAGGATAGTTACTATGTTCGTTTAATCAAACATTTGTACTTTCAAACAGTCTCACGCAACAACAAGAACACACACACACACACGCACACACAGACACACACACACACACACACACACACACACACACACACACACACACACACACGCACGCACGCACGCACGCACGCACGCACGCACGCACGCACGCACGCACGCGCACAAAACAATACTTTTATTGTAAAATGTTTAAATATTTGCTGATATTTTAAATATACAGTAGTGAGTTACAGTTACGTAAGCTACGTCAAACGTTCGCATAGGTTCCTTCGTAATATCCCAACCTCCCTGGGAAATTTGAATATTCAATGTACGAACCACCCATGAACCCGGGTAAAATATCAGACCCATAGATGCGAAACTGATGGAGGTATGAGGGAACATACAGACAGACATACAGACAGACACAGTCACAAACTACTTTATAGTGTAGATACACAGCAATTACTGTTAGATTGCAAAACATGTTACATCACAAGCTGGGCTGATAACGCCATGCACCGACCCCACAGGAATGTGCAGTAACATGTATGACTAGATCAAATATGTGTATGATAAATGCCTGCTCTATTTCGGATACAGGTGGAGATGAGAAATGCACGATTAGAGCCGGTACCTGCCAAGAGGACTCGTCGTCGTGTTCCGGCGTTTACTGGTCGGGCTTCTGTGCTGGAGGCGTAAATCGCCGTTGTTGCATCCCGGACAGCGTGGTTATAGGTACAGTATACATACATCTATATCTTAATCACGAGCAACTAAAATCAAGAATATCACGCCACTGGTTCACTCAGAATTTGTTCTAAACTAAAAGTGGGAGGTTCCGGTCACTTCTCCAGTTGGCTGAGCGTTGACATGGTAACTAGTGAGACAGATAGGCGCACGCGCAGTTCTATGCAAATTGGGTAACCTAGACTATTGTGACGTATTAAGAGGGGCCGGCGTACACAAAACCAACGCAAAGTCTCAAACAAACGTGTTATTTTTTTCAGAAAGAGGACTAATTTAGTATACAAAGGACAACATATTTTATATAAGTTGAGTTTTTTTATGCAAATAGTATAGCCACATCGTATTTGCAAATATATGAATAGGTGCATACAAATATATTCTCATTTTGCGAGCGAATTTTGCTAGACTTTGACACTCGTGACGTAGGGTTTTCTAACACTAGGGTGCAACCCATGAAATTAAGATGATATATGTTCAACAAAGTTTTCCTAGTACAAATTGGTTATTTGTAATTCATATGGGTGCATAGGCTCAAAACCATGACTTTTGTTTCCCTTTAAACCTCCTTGTACAAATACCCCCTTAAGATCTCCTGCAGTGGATGTTGCCCAAAGTGTGTTGTACCAACTGGGGGAGACCCAGTGTCCACTGCTTTGAATATAACATTGCAATGCAATGTTCAGTCTACACTTTCTAGCTGATGCCTTCGAAAAATCCAAGGGGCATTACGGGTGTCGTATCGAACACAATCCATATTATCGATCTTATTTACCCCCCCCCCCTTCTACCTCAATATCAGAACATCGTTGCCGAAAATAGCATTTTACCAATTTCGTGTTGCAAGAACTGCATTCACCATAAGTAGGCGTACGCTGATCAAACGATGAGCGTGAACAGTTTACGTGATGTGTGCTTGAACAGACAACAAGTGCATCGAGGCTGTAGGACACTGTCAGTCTGATGTCACGTGTGTTGGCGGACACTATACGAGGGGTCTATGCGCTGGTAATACAAACCGCAAATGCTGCATCCTTGATGGTCAGGCTACGTCGACCGAAGACACTCCGTCCGATGGGACGAAGTTACCAGGTGAGGGCGAGTCAAGCCTTTACAGAGTGATTTACACTTACAAATAATGGGCATTTGCAAGATTACCAGTTAGCCTGCATGATTAGCCCAAATGTGCTTCCAATCTTTATCTTTTTTTTAATATTAGTAGTAGATGCAGATATAAAATACCCAGAGAAGGAAATCGAAACATCTGCTGTTATTTGACTGAAGAATCGCTCCCAGAGCGTGTTGATGTGGCAAATTGAATCAATAAGGTGTCATTTGACTTGATGGAATATACTGATGCATATCTGGAATAGACGTTGGATAAGTCTACGTGCCAGTGGTTTTACGTAAATTGTCTCTGTTAAAAAATAGTCGTTGGTAGCGTGATAGTGTAATTTAATCTAGAAAGCGGTAGTTGAGCGATACTATGATTTGATGCGTTGTTATCACTGGGGGTTTGATATTTTATTATTCCATCGAATATTCACAGGAAATAGTATTTTTCAAGGATCATGCAAGCTGAGTAAAGAAATAAATGGCAAATGAAGGTTGCAAAGCTTAAATAATAATCCCGACAAAATATTGACACAAAAATAATGTTATATCAAACTGTGCGCAATATAATAATATAAATATAAATAATATGTGTTCAACAGAGGGTAACTGCAGCGACGTGACGATCGTGACACGCGAGGAATGGGGCGCTCAGACAGGGAAACAACTCTCAGCCATAGCAAGGAACCCACCGAAAATCCTGTTCATGCACCACGAGGGTTCGGGAGATACCTGTACCAACGACTGTGCTCAGCGGGTTAGAGACATCCAAGCGGCCCACTTAAAAAGTAAGTGTAACTCGCTTGTGTCTGCACGTTCGAAAAGACGTTGGCTCATATACGCACGTATTTAATTTGATTACATGTCCAACACGATGTGTAAACTAACTCTGACTGTGTTGCCTCTCTTCGAGTGCTCATTTGCATACCGACACCAGTTCGACATTTCGTCAGTCGCGTGCATATTGTAATATTCATAGTATTCGCCTATGTCAGAAGCTTCATTTCTATAACGATAACGCAAAACCAAGAAGCGGTGCAGAACAGCGCTATCCGTGATTCCTAAGCTTATTATAACCTATTAGAGTAGAGTAGTGTGGTGCATTCTACTAATAAACATATGACAGTTGAGAGCTAAACGTGACAACACTGTTATGTCTTTGTAATCGTTACGTAACAATCGCCGCTGTGTAGCACTCCGTAAGGCATACACAGACACCCCTACTTGGCTCACGTGAGCGTGAAATACTTTATGGGTGCCCTGTTACTGGAACAAACGTATTATTAGTATAAACATTTTTATCTGACAATTTAACCTATATTCAATATATGTCATCATTCTAACTTTAATAAATCAAGCCCACGAACATCCCACTGTAGGCGACACTTAAAATTAATATTTACTATCATCTCAGAATGGAGTGACATCGGCTACAACTACCTGGTGGGAGACGACGGGAGAGCGTACGAGGGACGTGGCTGGAACTACAGTGGGGCGCACACGTGGGGCTACAACTCGATAGCCGTCGCAATCTGCGCCATTGGAAACTTCGAAGAGGAAAAACCGAGTCAGACGATTCTACAAACCATTGCAAACCTGATCGCCTGTGCCGTGGATGAGGCGAGTATTACATGTTGCTTGTCTAATATGATCAACAGGAGCAACGTGCTTGCAACAGATACTTACTAGACTGCAGTTGATAAGAACTTTAAAAAATTAATCTAGCAATGCTATGCACGTGATTGTTAACTACTTATATCAAATATTTTTACAACGTTTTTACCATAAACATAGACCTGTCTACACTTGTATGTACTAACAAAAATGTCCGTCCTCCGGACTGCATAACTTGGTAGTTTGTGTCTATCCATCTATGCCTTGGTGCTTGGTGCTGCCACTCGATACCTTGATTGATTTTTCCAAATCTCGAAATTGCAACGTAACATTGGCAATTTTTGTCCTTGCGTTACGTAACTGTGGACAGTCGAAGAAAATACGCATGACGTTATGAAAAATTTTGCGTAATTTTTGCATTGCGTTGCGGACAATTGTACCTAATAAAAACAAAGGGTAATTAGATTTTTCATAGAAAGGTAATAACGGGGTGAATTTCTTAAAATTTTTTACGACCCGACTGTGGGGTGAGCATAATATTGCGTAGCATACAAACATACATACATATGCACATCTACACACACGCAAGCACGCACGCACACACACACACACACACACACACACACACACACACACACACACACACACACACACACACACACACACACACACACACACACACACACACACACACACGTTTCCCCCACGCCAGCATGCACAGGTACATGTTTACATTGATATACATATTATGTATTTTTTACAGGGGTCTCTCAGCCAGAATTACGAACTATTTGGTCACGGGGATGGCGGCCAAACAGCGTGTCCTGGAAAGTATCTTTACGACGTCATCAAGAATTCCGCCCATTTCAGCCACAGGAAAATTCCAAGATATAACAGTATCAAGGAAACGTGTGTTGAAAATTGCAATGAAAGTAAGGAAATTTAGAGCCAATGGTTCCTGCTATACAGCGGATTTTAAAAACATGCCGTTCTGACATTCTATGATGATGTTTCCTTTATCACGTGACATACTTTTTATTTGGACACTCTTCAAATTGTCACGTGTTTGATTCGGCAATTCTCCACAAACATTTTAGTTTTTGTTTTTAAAATGCGCTAGTGACAACATATAAGTGCACGTTTTACAGCAATATTTGTCCATGTACCACTTACTCAATTGTAATGTGGCAGAAGGTTTGATTCGCAAAACTGAAAATAGGCGTGTAATATGTGCGTACGCACAACATGTTTTTACTCACCCGAATTAATGGCAGGAATGTTGCAATGTCAAACGGAACGACTTCGCAAAGGGTTTGTACACCCGGAATTACAGAGCTTTGCTTCATATACTATATAAACAGAAAACTATACTCCTTTCTCTCCCCCACTTCTTTTGCCAACAGATATTTCTGTCAATCCCTATTTGAATAATTTCAGGAATTTGAAGATGTAAGAGTATGTAAATGTAAAACAATGGAACCTCTTTTACCCAGACACTTTGGTCATCAATGTATATGTCCGGATTAACGAATTTCTCGGATAAACGAATCCATCAATTAAGGGGATATATTAGCGTTTGGTAATTCTGTTCCCGTGAAATGATGTCCTGATGCCGAGGTTTCCGGATTATCGTCGTCCGGATTAAGGAGTTTCCACTGTATAATGCATAGGAATGGAATTAAATATGTTGGTATATTTGTATTTTTTATAATCAACAAACATACCATTGCTATGTATTTCCTGTATTTGAAATGACTTTTTCGTTAATGCTGTAGTTTAAAATCTCTTATGACTGGCAAATGTCAACGACCAACACTGCATATAAACTTATAACAACTACAGTGACTAAATAGTTTTTCACTGTAACGTAATCCATATATGTTGTGGTTGTACTGACACATCAATATCATGTTTTATATCGTAATTGGCTATGGTTCTTGTTTACATCGATAACCAGAGTTGTAAGAGCTTCAAAATAATTGGAATGGTTTTCATTGGATTTACTTTATTTCCTCAACTAACGCTATTTAGATGTTCTGTTGATCGGTGAAACATTTTTTCGTTGTAGCACAATTATGTATTAGCCTACTAAAACAAATGCATATGCTGAAGAAATAGAAATGTATACATAGCTTAGCAAATTAAATGTTCAATCGGATATTATGTTATCTCTACAAATGCCATGTTTTCTGTGCCGGTTCGTTCAACAATGTGTTTGTAAACACAACATCGGGCAACAGTTTACCCCTGTCATTGCATTTCTAACTCCTTTGAGATTACTTAGCGTTCGTCTATATCCCAAGTTAACAAAACAAAATTAAAGCAGACCTATAGCCTTGACAAGGTATGTTGACATGCTAATGAAGCGTGCTGTTGAGTGAAACAGTTGTCCTTTTCTTCACACTACGTGAACTTTTCAGAAATACAATTCGCCTGATATTACTATAAACAATATTTGTTTATATAATAATTGCATTTATTTTATGAAATAAAAATTGTGCATTGTTTTGAAAGCCATACGTACCGTTAGACCAACTCCAATTCTGCCTCTTGGTGTTGTATAATGTAATCCCCAATTGTGTTATGCAGTAGTTATCCTATAGTGTGTTCTGCCTTGCCAAGAGCTCGCGCTATGCCTTCGTGAAATAATGTCACGTGCGTTCATGTGAGACGTGCTTTTTAGTTATCAGTGTCCACGTGGTGTGAGTGCTTTTTATTTGTATTTCTTTTTATTTTGGTTAATAAAGTGCAGTGCTTCATCATTTAAACATGTGTGATATGTTGCTTTTTTATCATTAAACAAACGTCTGTTATATTCATTATCCGACTATGCAGGCTCTAGCAGGCTCTAGCAGGCTCTAGCAGGCTCTAGCAGGCTCTAGCACCCCCTTTTGGGAATCTTTCATCCTTTGAAAATTGTTTTGTTATAAATGCAGCCCCGGTGGCTTACTTGTCGTATCAAATTTGATCAGGATTTGCACTGTTTCGCTGGAATAATCTCACTTACTACGATTTGTGCCATACGGATAAGCATTTCATTGCACCCATTTATTGGTCATACGACACTTCACATGTAATTTTTAGACCCCGTTCTCAGACATTCCTGTATAACATGGCTGTAAGCTAACACCGGCCCGGCGGCTGGTTGCGCTCGTCAGGTTGCCAGCCCGTCGGTGTGTTTAGAAATACCCGCGTTTCAACTACAAATAGCAGAATTGTGTGAAGGCCAATCGCCAACGTCACCAGACATGGCACCTAAAGATAAAACAAAATTGATCGTATTTATGAACATAGATAACCCACAATGCGATGTCGTTAGCAAGCCGATCACAGCTTGTAGAGTCCTAAAATCGTGTCTTATGCTAGGCGTACATTTCTAAACTTTTGTTGCGAGTCGCGCGTTTGTGCGAATGTGTCGGCGCATGAAAGAAAAGGGAATAGACTGGAGGCTAATAACGAAGGGAAGGGTGTAAGTGAAAGGGCTCATAGAACAATGCGTCTAAAATTGCATGCTAACACAATTCCCACTACATACGTAATAGCTAAATACTATTACCGAGCTCACGGCATCTTCCGGTGTGTGTCTGTGGACAGGAACAACCAAAGCCTGTCGCTGTCCCGTGAACGCACGACGCTATGCAAGTTTTGTAGTCTGACTGTGACTTGCTACACTCTGACGACGAACATGTTCCGCGCTGTATTTCTTTCCGGTATCGACGTTTAGTTCCAGTATGGCCGCACGAGGCGCTGTGTGTTATAAAATCATAAAATCAGAGCTAGACAGAAACAAACAATGTTTTGTTATCGTGTTTGTGTAATCAAGGGGAAATGCTGAACATCAAATCGTCATTGGACAAATCGATGTGTTGGAGATTTAAATACCAGTGAACAATTGTATTGTGATCCCAGATGATGTCAATACATTCACAGGCGCGACAGCAGGAGCTGGTGGATACCTTAATAATCTGATGTTGGCAGGACATTGGTGCGGTGCGCCATGTCACGGAGCCTCGTTGATCGAGGCTATTACAGGGGTGGTTCCACCAGTTGCGATAGCAACATCACCACTGGTAAACGAGGATGGGTAAAATGTGAGACCGTTCATCGCCATTGTCTACTGTTCGACAACAGTCTCACTAGGAGGCGAGCCTATTTCGGCCGAGAATGGTCCACCGCATTTCGTATGAATTATTTGAGATACCGCTTGTTTATTGTGTTCATATGTATTCCACGACCATATACAGTCGTAATTGTGCCTATATTGTCAACAAGTACATAAAATTTGCCCGCTTGAAGCAACTGGTCTTTTTACGAAGGACTCTGGTCTTTGCAAGTTGCCTTTTTTACTGAAAAAGGTGAACATTCATTTCATGGTGAACTAAACATCTGAAGAAACAAAGTTTTGCCAGGTTTGCCCGATGCCTAAACGAATCATTTCTCGAGGATCACAAATATCACACAGAAAAACAACCACTACCTGAAATTCAATTAGCAATTGGAGCTGGTGGATACCTTAATAATCTTATGTTGGCAGGACATTGGTAAACCTAGGCCCGATCCACGCAGCAATTAATTAACACATTTTCAACAAATAATGCATCGTGCCAACAGTACTGTTTAGGCATGTTGAACATAACATTCAACATTTACATGTAAGCAAATACATATCTTTATCATGTTATTTTCTTATGGTGGTATAGTACTCATAGCTGATGAGTGTGAATGAAAGTCCCCGCATGTGTATGCTGGGTATACATCAGTCACAATGGAACCTACTCTCTGGAACGAGGCGGTTGTGAGATCGGTTCGCCACGTCACGAGGCCTCGTTGATCGAGGCTATTATAAGAGTGGTTCCACCAGGGGCGGTAGCAACATCACCACTGGTAAACGATGATGGGTACAATGTAAGACCGTTGATCATCATTGTCTACTGTTCGACAGCAGTCTTACTAGGAGGCGAGCCTATTTCACCCGAGAATGCCCCCCCGCGTTTCCTATGAATTAGTTGAGAAAGTGCATCAAGTAAAAACGCCTGTCATAGTGGTGCAAAAACAGAATGGTTGCCAACATCACTTGTACAGGCAAGTCACGAACCGTTGGTGGATTGTTTATTGTGTTCATATGTATTCCCCGACAATGTAGAGTAATTGTGCCTATTTTGTCAACAACTACATAACAATTGCCCGCTTGAAGCAATTGGTTTTTTAACCAAGGATTCTGGTCTTTACAAGTTGCTTTTTTTATTGAAAAAGGTAAACATTCATCTCATCGCGAACTAAAAATCAGAAAAAAAATCAACGTTTTGCCTGGTTTGACCGACACCTAAACGAATTTATGTTGTGTCTGTTCCAATTAACTGATAGCCAACCATCATCAATTCGTTATCATAATTTCATAAGTTACCATTTTCAGTAAAAACGTCAAAAGGTGTACAACAGAGGTTTCAGTTTGTTAAAAAAACTAACCATCCTTAATTTATTTAAAACTTGGCTTATGGGTAGAAAACGTATTGGAGGATATCGAAGCAAACTATCTCCATGCACGTGTGGTAGACCCCTTACTTCTAACACCATCCCAATTTCTCTGGAAAGCATTCGACCACGCTGCAAGTAATGCGCGAAAGATAATCGTTCAAGTAATTACTCAACTGTCTATATACATTTATACAGCTGTGTAAACTGGCGCAACCAAGAGTGAAAAAATCGCCCAGTCTTTGAACGAACAATAGCAAGAGTATTCGAACACCCGTCCACTTTATGTTCTAACAAATATGCAATCGCGTCCCATTTCCTTCCCTATCTTCTTCTACTAAGAATACCTTACTTCATGTGTGCAATGTCCACGTTACATGACTATGATGTTTATTTAGCAAATACTCACCACTTTTTGTAATTTTTTACTAGATACAAATACAAAATAATATATAATTGACCAGGTGTGTATTATTTTCTTTAACGACTGTCAAAAGGTCACATGTTTAAGTTAACTACAGTCGCCCAGGATTGACCACGATGTCCACTGACAATTGGACTTGCATGTTTTGTAGCACGCCTGAGTGACGGCGACACTGGACACGGCCACCAGCAGAAAAATCAACGCGATTGACATAGTTCAGTCCGGCCGAGAGTTCTGTCGTGTGTCGACTGTCGTCGGCTTTTCATATAGATGGTCGTTCCTGTTGAAATGTAGGCAATACGCCCCATTGACCAATCGAAGACACGGGGCGCTTTGAGTAATAGCTGACACCCCTGTGAGGGTACAATTTGTGGTCTCGTCACGTAGTTGCTTTTTTTCTAAATACCGGGATCACGATTGCATATAACTGCGGACGCTTCAAAGCAGGCGGAGAAAAGATGGCTGAGATGCTCCTGACAAATAGGTAAAACAGCATGGCACAAGGAAAAGTTAATTGTATGCAGTTAAACTTGGGAGATGTCATGCTAAACATAGGAGTTTACCAAATGAAATAAAGATGTGCAGAATCTGCGCATCAAATGTAAGTTGTGGCACGGTTGATATGCACATATTTTACGCATGCGCGGAGGTTGACGTGTAGCGTAGTGGAACACGAAAACACCCACAAGCAATGTTAAGTTTCACTCGCACGTGTGTGTCTGTGTAAACCCCTATGCTTAGCATGACATCTCCCAATGTTAACTGTATACAATTGTAAATAGAATTGTGCAATGAAAATTTCACCAATCGTTTATACAACTTCGCGACTGTCCATTTTGAATTTATAATCAAGTCATGGCAGTAGTGATAGAATGAGTGGCGCCAATGTTGGGGAGTGTGCTTTGTCGGTAGAGTCACCCTGTGAATTTCAGAGTGCAGAGAGGTCGGCAGCTGTTGATGTATAGCCTATGTTGCAAAAAAAATGTCCCTCGTAAGATTGTTCATTTAGGCGCCTTTATGCTTTGACAGGCCCGACCGCTCATAAATATGTGCGTTCCACCGACTCAAGCTGAGTTATTTGTAATGAGATAAATTGTCTGCCGTAAGATTCTGACAAAGTGGTCACACATACAGGGTTGGACTGAAGGGGCGGGAAGAGGGAGGAGGGAGGAGGGGGAGGGATGCGACTACCTCTGCCTATGTGATCAAATCAACATTGTTATATTTAACAGTACGTCTCGACATTTACGGGAAAGGATCGCAACGCTGCATGTTCTATAAACTAAACAAACCTGTTGGCTACATGCTTATGCTTTGTAATCATACAATGTCCAGCTGTAGGGATTCACACATGACAATCCCCACTCAAGAATTGTCACACGATATAATTACATCCTGCTCTCCACGACATGGCACAGTCACAGCAGTACGGGAAACTAAACCATGAGTTTGCACCACTCGCATAGAATATACGGTATTATAATCGACCTTGAGTATGTGTTTTATGAATGTTTGTATGTTTGTATGTTTGTATGTTTGTATGTTTGTATGTATGTATGTATGTATGTATGTATGTATGTATGTATGTATGTATGTATGTATGTATGTATGTATGTATGTATGTATGTATGTATGTATGTTTGTATGTTATGCTACTCCCCCTAGACGCTTTGTATATTGGGCGTCAAACATTCAGGGTTTCATCAACGACCCGACGGTCGGATCGTCTGTTTTATTTTTTTTTAATTTTCCCATTGTACGCAACCCTATGCGAACAATTACGTACAACTGTTGACAACATCATGCGCCTTTTCTTCGGTTGCCTTAAATTATGTAATACACCATCAAGGCGTCGATAGACGTTACTATGACTGTAAGTATTACGTCGTAATTTCGAGAGATATTGATTGGCACAAACAAGCACCTGGGCATAGACAAATGTATCTGATCAACGCAGTACACAAGAACGGATGCAAATAACTACACTCAAGCTACCGAGCAATATCCTGGTATTTTGCAATATGATACATATGATACACGATGACAACATTGACGTATATTTTTCAACGCAACAGTTTGGATTCAGGAAAAAAGAGGGACAGTGCTATCCTTATAGTGCGCCAGAAAAAGGCATATGAGCACCAGGTTAATCTGCATTTCAACTATTTTTCTGCATTTTATGCTATCTGGAGAGGGGCGTTGTGGAAGAAGTAGAGGTATATTGTGGTGGATCCAGAGATCACGTCATTGATTAAAGCTAATTTTGAGAATGTTGAATGTGCATCGTCTTCAATGGTCAATTAACAATGTTTCAGAGTGGAAATATGAATAAATTATATATATATATATATATATATATATATATATATATATATATATATATATATATATATATATATATATATATATATATATATATATATATATATATATATATATATATATATATATGTATATATATATGGCACATATATATATTATTTATATATATATATATATATATATATATATATATATATATATATATATATATATATATATATATATATATATATATATATATATATATATATATATATATATGGCATAATATATTTGTGTTCACCGCTTTCGAGAAACTACAACTTTCTACCGAATAAATTAAAGTCAATTTCTCTAAATGCAAGGACGTCACTTCAGTCACATCAGATAACCATATTGCTCTGGAAGGCGAAGAAATCGAAACTGTGGGAGAGTTATGTTCTCAGTTAGCATAGTGCAGAGACCTGTTTGTCGATGCATATCCCTAGCGTCGACTGCTGTGGTATACTATGGCATATTTTCACAACAGAGCCAGTTGCAATCTATGGTGCAGGGCTGACAATTTGTAAAATTAGCCAGAAGAGGGCGGGAGGGGGGGGTGGAGGGAGGGAGGGAGGGAGGGAAGGAGAGAGGGAGGGAGACAGAGACAGAGGGCACATTCATCCATGAATCCATCACAGACGTTACCAGACACAGAACACTCGGTGGTTTGGTTCACGTTTGTCAAGAGAGAGCATTGTTAGAGAAGCATTCAAGCAACATGTCAAAGGCCACTGAAGACGTGGAGTGAACAGATCAGTCATGGCACTAGACGTCCACTGTTGACGGCACAACTGTTCGCAGTAAATAGACCAGGATGGCGAGGTGCGACCACCCGGTACATAGGCCCACAAAGACATATACGTGCGTAAGATTTTTAATTGAGGCGCCTTTAAGCTTTGTCAGTCCCGGACGCTCAGAAATATGTGCGTTCCACCGACTCAAGCTGAGTTATTTTTAGTGAGATAAATTGTCTGCCGTAAGATTGTGACAAACTGGTCACACATACAGGGTTGGAGTGACGGGGCAGGAAGAAGGAGGAGTGAGGAGGGGAAGGATGAGGGATGAGGGATGAGGGAGGAGGGAGGAGGGAGGAGGGAGGAGGGAGGAGGGAGGAGGGAGGAGGGAGGAGGGAGGAGGGAGGAGGGAGGAGGGAGGAGGGAGGAGGGAGGGGAGGGGAGGACTTAGTACGGAGGTGGGAGGAAGAAGGAGGGAGGTGGGAGGGAGGAGGATGGAAGAGGAAGGAAATAGGAAGGAGTGTGGAGGCGGATAGTGGGAGTAGGGTGGAGGGAGGAGGGAGGAGGGAGGAGAGAGGAGAGCAGGGAGGGGGAGGAGCGAGGGTGGAGGGGAGGAGGGTGGAAGCAGGAGGGAGGAGGAAGGATGGAGGGGGAGATTGAGGGGAGGGGACGACGGAATACCGAGGTAGGAGGAAGAACGAAGGAGGAGGGATGTGGGAGGGAGGAGGAGGGAAGTGGAAGGTGGGAGGAGTCAGGCATGAGAGTAATTATCATTGGTTATAAAATTAACATTTGAATATAAATGGTTCCTAAGCAACTACCTCTACATATGTGATCAAATCAACATTGTTATATTTAACAGTGCGTCTCGACATTTACGGGAAAGGATCGCAACGCTGCATGTTCTATAAAGTGTACAAGTGCACCTGTTGGCAACATGCTTATGCTTTGTAATCATACAATTTCCAGCTGTTGGAATACGCACATGACAATCCCCACTCAAGAATTGTCACACGATATAACTACATCCTGCTCTCCACGACATGGCACAGTCACAGCAGTACGGGAAACTAAACCATGAGTTTGCATCACTCGCGTAGAATATACGGTATTATAATCGACCTTGTTTATGTATGTTTTATGAATGTTTGTATTTTTGTATGTTTGTATGTATGTATGTATGCATGTTTGTATGTTATGCTACTCCCCCTAGACGCTTTGTATATTGGGCGTCAAACATTCAGGGTTTCATCAACGACCCGATGGTCGGATCGTCTGTTTTATTTTTTCAAAATTTTCCCATTGTACGCAACCCTATGCGAACAATTACGTACAACTGTTGACAACATCATGCGCCTTTTCTTCGGTTGCCTTAAATTATGTAATACAACATCAAGGCGTCGATAGACGTTACTATGACTGTAAGTATTACGTCGTAATTTCGAGAGATATTGATTGGCACAAACAAGCACCTGGGCATAGACAAATGTATCTGATCAACGCAGTACACAAGAACGGATGCAAATAACTACACTCAAGCTACCGAGCAATATCCTGGTATTTTGCAATATGATACATATGATACACGATGACAACATTGACGTATATTTTTCAACGCAGCAATTTGGATTTAGGAGAAAAGAGGGACAGTGCTATCCTTATAGTGCGCCAGAAAAAGGCATATAAGCACCAGGTTAATCTGCATTTCAACTATTTTTCTGCATTTGATGCTATCTAGAGAGGGGCGTTGTGGAAGAAGTAGAGGTATATTGTGGTGGATCCAGAGATCACGTCACTGATTAAAGCTAATTTTGAGAATGTTGAATGTGCATCGTCTTCAATGGTCAATTAACAATGTTTCAGAGTGGAAATATGAATAAATTATATATATATATATATATATATATATATATATATATATATATATATATATATATATATATATATATATATATATATATATATATATATATATATATGGCACAACATATTTGTGTTCACCGCGTTCGAGAAACTACAACTTTCTACCGAATAAATTAAAGTCAATTTCTCTAAATGCAAGGTCGTCACTTCAGTCACATCAGATAAACATATTGCTCTGGAAGGCGAAGAAATCGAAACTGTGGGAGAATTATGTTCTCAGTTAGCATAGTGCAGAGACCTTTTAGTCGATCCATATCCCTAGCGTCGACTGCTGTGGTATACTATGGCATATTTTCACAACAGAGGTGTCTTATCAAGATTGATAAGCCCATCTACTGCCAGTTGCAATCTATGGTGCAGGGCTGACACATTGTAAAATTATCCAGAAGAGGGCGGGAGGGGGGATGGAAGGAGGGAGGGAGGGAAGGAGAGAGGGATGGAGGGAGGGAAGGAGGGAAGGAGAGAGGGAGGGAGACAGAGACAGAGGGCACATTCATCCATGAATCCATCACAGACGTTACCAGACACAGAACACTCGGTGGTTTGGTTCACGTTTGTCAAGAGAGAGCATTGTTAGAGAAGCATTCAAGCAACATGTCAAAGGCCACTGAAGACGTGGAGTGAACAGATCAGTCATGGCACTAGACAGCCGCTGTTGACGGCACAACTGTTCGCAGCAAATAGACCAGGATGGCGAGGTGCGACCTCCCGGTACATAGGCCCACAAAGACATATACGTGCGTAAGATTTTTAATTGAGGCGCCTTTATGTTTTGTCAGTCCCGGACGCTGAGAAATATGTGCGTTCCACCGACTGAGTTATTTGTTGTGAGATAAATTGTCTGCCGTAAGATTCTGACAAAGTGGTCACAGATACAGGGTTGGAGTGAAGGGGCGGGAAGAGGGAGGAGGGAGGAGGGGGAAGAGGAGTGAGGAGGAAGGCGGAGGAGGAAGGAGAGTGGAGGGAGGGGAGGATGGAGGATGGAGGAGGGAGGAGGGAGGAAGGAGGAAGGAGGAGGGAGGAGGGAGGAGGGAGGAGTGAGGAGGGAGGAGGGAGGAGGGAGGAGGGAGGAGGGAGGAGGGAGGAGGGAGGAGGGAGAGGGAGTGGAGGAGGGATTGGAGGGGAGGGGAGGAGGGAGTGGAGGGGGAGGGGAGGACATAGTACGGAGGTGGGAGGACGAAGGAGGGAGGTGGGAGGGAGGTGGATGGAAGAGGGAGGAAATAGGAAGGAGTGTGGAGGCGGATAGTGGGAGTAGGATGGAGGGAGGAAGGAGGAGAGAGGGGAGGAGGGAGGGGGAGGAGTGAGGAGGGAGGAGGGAGGAGGGAGGAGGGAGGAGGGAGGAGGGAGGAGGGAGGAGGGAGGAGGGAGGAGGGAGAAGGGAGGAGGGATTGGAGGGGAGGGGAGGAGGGAGTGGAGGGGGAGGGGAGGACATAGTACGGAGGTGGGAGGACGAAGGAGGGAGGTGGGAGGGAGGTGGATGGAAGAGGGAGGAAATAGGAAGGAGTGTGGAGGCGGATAGTGGGAGTAGGATGGAGGGAGGAAGGAGGAGAGAGGGGAGGAGGGAGGGGGAGGAGCGAGGATGGAGGGGAGGAGGGTGGAAGCAGGAGGGAGAAGGAAGGATGGAGGGGGTGATTGAGGGGAGGGGACGACGGAATACGGAGGTAGGAGGAAGAACGAAGGAGGAGGGAGGTGGGAGGGAGGAGGAGGGAAGAGGGAGGAAGGAGGGTGGAGGCGGGAGGAGTCAGGCATGAGAGTGATTATCATTGATTATAAAATTAACATTTGAAAATTAATGGTTCCTAAGCAACTACCTCTGCCTATGTGATCAAATCAACTTTGTTATATTTAACTATTAGAAAGGTTAATTAAAGACCATATGGTGGAATTCCTCGTTAAGCATACATTATTAAATTCATCTCAACATGGATTCCTTAAAGCGAGGTCATGCTTAACAAATATGTTATGTTTTTTGGAAGAAATCACTAAGTGGATAGACGTGGGATCGCCAGTAGATATTATCTACTTAGATTTTCAGAAAGCTTTTGACAAAGTGCCACATCAAAGATTACTACTTAAATTAAAAGCCCATGGTATCGGGGACAGCATAACTGACTGGATAGAACAATGGCTGACTGACAGAAGACAACGAGTTGTAGTAGATGGAGAAGTTTCAAATTGGAAATCGGTTTTGAGTGGGGTACCTCAAGGATCAGTATTAGGACCTATATTATTCTTAATTTATATCAATGACTTGGACGACAGTATAACAAGTAACGTACTGAAATTTGCGGATGACACAAAACTGTTTAGAAAGGTTAATACTGATGGTGATAAACAACATTTACAAAACGATCTAGACAGATTAATGAAATGGTCTGAGAAATGGCAGATGTTGTTCAATTTTGGGAAATGTAAATGCCTACATACAGGACATAGGAACTTGAATGTAAACTATAAAATGGGAGATACTGTTCTGGGTACTACGGTAAAAGAAAAGGACTTAGGAGTTACAATAAGCGCTGATATGAAAGTTTCAGAGCAGTGTGGTATTGCAGCTTCAAAGGGTAATCAAATTCTTGGATTGATTAGAAGAAACATAACATACAAGGGAAAAAAGTTAATTATACCTCTTTATAAAGCAATAGTTAGACCTCATTTAGAATACTGTATACAAGCATGGAGACCATATCGTAAGAAAGATATAGATACGCTTGAACGCATACAAAGGAGAGCAACTAAAATGATTCCACAACTGAGAGACCTTAGTTATGAAGAACGCCTGAAAGAATGTGGTTTAACAACTCTAGAGACAAGGAGGTTAAGAGGAGATCAGATTGAAGTTTTTAAGATATTGAATGGGTATGAAAATATTGATAGAAATATGTTTTTCTCACTCAAGAAGGATAGCAGAACTAGAGGACATGAGGTAAAATTAGTAAAGGATCAATGTAGATTGGACATCAGGAAGCACTCGTTCTCACAGAGGACAATAAATGAATGGAACAAATTGTCTACAGATTGTGTAACTGCTAGCAGCGTGAATATGTTTAAAAACAAGGTTGACACATATCTCAGGAGGGCGGGTTATAAGTAGATGAACATTGTTGGACTCTCGATAAGCCAATGGCTTCCTTGTCCACTTACCATCTGGGCCTTTGGCTTGGATGGCAAATCTTGTTAAATCTTGTTAAACAGTGCGTCTCGACATTTACGGGAAAGGATCGCAACGCTGCATGTTCTACAAACTAAACAAACCTGTTGGCAACATGCTTCTGCTTTGTAATCATACAATGTCCAGCTGTAGAGATTCGCACTTGACAATCCCTACTCAAGAATTGCCACAAGATATAACTACATCCTGCTCTCCACGACATGGCACAGTGACAGCAGTACGGGAAACTAAACCATGTGTTTGTTTATGAAGGTGACACTGAGCATGAAGATGACTGGAGTGAGACCGAGAGGAAGGCTCAACAGTATATCGGCAGGCACCTGGAGGAACAGAACACCAGCATCAAAGAAGTGTTAAGCACAGAGCGGTGTAAGAACGGTACATAATGGAGAACGTTGGTTTGTTGCGACACAGGCATGGGTTCTTGGGTTACCTGCATTCCTAATTGGAGTATGGTGAGCAGGCGAGTGAGAGTATCATAGTTATCACATGAACTTGATAATGCATGTGTCTTAAACGGCAGATCGCAGTTAAAGTGGGAGGTAGTGAGATTAGAGATAGAGACCACGACTCTTTGAGTCCACGTCAAGTTACAAATTAACCACATGTGTAATATAATTTACTTCCCCTGGTATATACACTAGATAGAAGGGGTCAACGGCTTTTGCTGTTTCTTCTGTAAAAGACACGCAATGTGGGGTGAACGAAGTTGCCCAACTGTTTATGCGAACATTTAACGTGTTAAATCATATCCACTTTATACTATTCCCTATTTGTGTTCACTCTCATGTTATTGTATTATGGAAGTACAGTGTATGTTGTGAGACTGAATACAATCTTGGATGTATGAAACGTTAACAACTTTTCTAGTATTAAAGATAGATCAAAGTATATCTAGCCAACAGCACAGGAATAGGTCTTCGAGAAGCGTTCCATAAAGTATAGCGTAGAGCAAAAACATAGTGCAACAAAAAAGGTGCCACAAACTGCATCATTTACGTTGGATCTAACACAAGAGTCTGGGTAAAGGCAAATAGCTGCAGAGGGCAGTGAAGTGGACAAGGATATATCTCAATGCTGTTCCTAAACACACTGACACCGCACAATCAGTTCCGTTCATGGTTTGTCCTCAGTGAGAATGAGTACTTTCTTTTATCCTACTTCGTGCGTTCTAGCTATACAACCATCCTTGCGTTTTAGGAACATATGTGTATAAATATATTCATATCCACTCAATGTTAAAGCAAAATCTTATATTTGGTATCTCCGTAATCTACTCAAGCAGTTGGAAAACGAATAAATACTACTAATTATGTTCTGAAAATCTGAATAGAAAATCTGAGTAGAAAACATTCACTGGTGACCCGTCATCTACCCACTTTGTAATTTCTTTAAAAAAACATAAGAGATTAGTTAGACATGACCTTGCTTTTAGGAAACCATGTTGAGATGTATTTATTAATTTATGTTTTACAAGGAATTCCACCATGTGGTCTCTAATTAATGTTTCGAGTAATTTACATACAACTGATGTTAAACTCGCTGGTCTGGAGTTTTTAGGCCTGTTCTTCGATCCCTTCTTAATAATGGCGTAATGTTTGCCTCTTTCCATTCTGAAGGAACTATTCCTTCTTCTATTTTGCAAGTGGTGTACTAATTTGCTCAATAATTTCCTTAAGCAGTTTTGGTGGTATCCCATCATCTCCAGGTGATTTATTATCTTTCGTCTTCTTTATTTTCTTTGCTATCATTTCAGGAGTTACAAATAACTGCCCTAAATGGTCTGATGTATTGCCCTCAAATTTAGTAAATGGAACTGGAAGTGAGCTGATATCTTCTGTGGTAAAAACTGAGCTGAAATACTCATGTGATGATAAAACTATATCTAGTACATTTTCTCCCCTGGTTGGTTCTAGCACGTGCTGACTAAGGAAGCTCTCCTGAATTAAAAATAGAAATTGTTGGTCCTCAACCCTGTACTCTCTAGAGATTTCCATTGTATGTGTCCATGGTTAAAATCTCCCATTATGATACATTCCCCTTTACTAACTTCCTTTATAGCATTTTTTTTTTTTTTTATCCTCTTCGTTTATGTTTGGACTTCGGTAAACTAATCCAATAGTTAATTTTGAATTTCCTGAGACTATTTTGCACCAAACAGCTTCATCGTAATCTGCTTCGTTTTCTAATTTCACTTCATAACCCTGAATAGATTCTTTAACATATAAAATAACTCCCCCTCCCATTCTTCCTATTCGATCTCTCCTAAACATTACGCATCCTGTCAATCCTAATTCAGCATCTGTTATGTCTGTGTAGGCCCATGATTCGGTAATACCAATTATGTGAGGGTCAATATCTTCTACCATAATGTTTAATTCGTTTTTCTTATTTACTATACTCCTAGCATTTAAACACACGCATCTATCACCTGCTTCAGACATGTTTTTCGGACATTCTGTTATTGGTTTATCTGTACTAGTGGACTCTTGTCCTACTCGAGGCATCTCTAAGTAACCTCCCTGCGCTTCTAGTTTAAATAGTGTTTACTGCCAAATATATTTGATTTGCTACCCATGCCACTGTCTACTGCTGCTGAGAGTCCATCTGCAAATACTGCTGCCCCTTTCCACTTAGATGAAGCCCGTCCTTCATGCACATGTTCGCCCTTCCAACAAAACTTCCCCACAAATCCACAAAACCAACTTCCTCTTCCCTACATAGCTTCTCGACTAGCATGTTAATTACCATCCCCCGGCAATTTCGATATCTATGACTCCTCCTTCCTATTACTTGTAAAATCCCTGACAGTATTAGCTGCTCAACCCTCGTCTGCTTTAGTGTTCTGACCAAATTCCTGTATTTCCTAACTATGGCAGTTGTACCCTCCCTCTCTACGTTATTTGTCCCTACATGTACTAAAACAGATCCACCCTTGCCCGAACCCACGATGTTTTCTACCCTCTCAGTTATCGCCTCTATTTTGGCCCCAGGCAAGCAAACTAACAACGTCATCTCCCTTGTTTAAGACACTGTCGGTCTTCCTAACTATTGAGTCCCCCACAAACTCCCCCGCTCTCTTTCTCACCCCCTCTATCACCGCCTGGGAATAGCTTTCGATAAAGTACCACATTAAAGAGTGTTACTTAAACTAAAAGCCCATGGTATAGGTAATGATGTAATCAACTAGATAGAAAAGTGACTTACACACTGAAAACAGAGAATAATAGTAGATGATGAGATGTCAAATTGGAAATATGTTTTGAGTGGGGCACCACAGGGATCAGTATTACGCCCTATACTGTTTTTAATATATATAAATGATTTGGAAGATGACAAATCTAGCAAAGTACTAAAATTTGCAGATGACACAAAAGTATTCAGAAAGGTTACTAATGTTACGGATAAACACAGTTTACAGGATGATCTAGAAAAATGTGTTAAATTGTCAGAAAAATGGCAAATGTTATTCAATTTTGGGAAGTGTAAATGTATACACATAGGACATGGAAATATGGACGAGGAATATAAAATGGGGGATGCTGTACTAGGTAGAACCACACAAGAAAATGACTTAGGAGTAACATTTAGTGCTGCCATGAAAGTTTCAGAGCAATGGGGGATTGCTGCTTCGAAAGGAAATCAAATCCTATGGCTAATTAGGAGAACTATCACGTATAAGGAGAAACATCTAATTGTACCCCTGTAGAAAGCAAAAGTTAGACCACATTTGGAATATTGTATTCAAGCATGGAGGCCATATCGTAAAAAGGACATAGACACGCTAGAAAGAATACAACGAAGAGCAACTAAAATGATTCCAGAATTGAGAGACCTTAGTTACGAAAGTCGCTTATTACAATGTGGTTTGACAACACTAGAGACCAGGAGACTAAGAGGAGACCAAATAGAAGTGTTTAAAATAGAAGAAGGCAGTAGAACCAGAGGACACAAAGCAGCATTAGTTAAGGAGCAGTGTAGGTTGGACATGAGAAAGTACTCTTTCTCACAGAGGGTGATAAATGAATGGAACAAACTGCCAAATGATTGTGTTAATGCTAGTAATGTGAATATGTTTAAAAATAGAATCGACAGATATTTGATAAGGGCATGCTACACATAGATGAGAACATTGTTGGACTCTTGATAAGCCAATGGCATCCTTATCCACTTGCCATCTGGAACTTGTTGTTTGGGATGGCAATCTTGTCTGCTGCCAATATGCAAAATTTACAAATTATGGTATGACTGGCAAATGTCAACGACAAACCATGTATAGAAACTGCAGTCAGCTTTTTATAACTTCAATGACTAAATAGCTTGTCACTGCAGTATATGCATATTTTGGTTGTAATTATAGATTAAAGTGTCTAAATTGTAACTTGCAATGCATCTTTATTACATTGGTAATCAGAGTTGTATTAGCTTCAACATACTGGTATGCGTGGTTTTAACTGGAGCTGCATCATTATGTTCTTGCTAATGCTACTGACATATATTCCATTGCGCAGTCTTACATTCCACGTGGCTGAGTCACACGTGCCCTTCATTTGACATCTGGGCCCCCTTCTTTGTTCACTCTACTTCACCGTGATCTGCTCGCCGAGATGATCGCACGTGTATGCGGTCTCTTTTTATGATCCTGTAATATCGTCATATCCAAATGTATCATATGATGTTAGGTAGTATCAGTTCTATAGAAACTAGCTAGCGCAGTGTGCTATAAAAACTAGTTTTCTAGTCATGCTGTTCTATGTATTTGTGTAAACTGAGCACATATTTCATTTAAAAGGTTAACTTTGCATTTTTCTATCAAGCAGAGTCCACAGGATATTGAAATGGACGGATATACATATGTACGCATAAACTTGAGTTTACGGCACACAGTTTATACAGTCAAGAAACAACTGCACAACTGAGTAACACAAAGAGAATCAGGTATAAAGGACACATGATCTATCCACGTTTAATGGAATCAATACAAATATTACCTTTTGTGCCAACTAATGTGCACTTTCCCTAATTATCCACGACAAACAGTGTAATAAGATGGAATTTTGAGGTGGCCCCTAACTTTAAGTAAACGGTGTAGTCAGCCCTGCGCCCTGGAGATAAGAGAACTGAACACGTAAAACAACAGTGAGCACGGCGAAAGAAGAGTGCATCTGCTGATGGTCGGCCGACAGCGTTTGTTTGCGTGAGCTGTTGAAGAGACTGTCATTCTCGCATTGGATGCACCAGCTACACCAGACGCTGTCCAACCCAGTGATGACCTTCTGCCCAGTGATGACCCTCAACCCAGTTATGACCCTCAACCCAGTTATGACCCTCAACCCAGTTATGACCCTCAACCCAGTTATGACCCTCAACCCGGGCACAGTCCGTAAGACCCCGAGAAGGACGGATGCCTACTGCTACTAAAATTGTGTTGCTTGCAAGAACACGTTTGTTTGATTTGTAGAAAAATACATCGTTGCTGACCGTTTCCGTAACTGATGTGTCGTTGCCTTAAATAAGAGGATTTTGGCTTTGATCTCGTATGTCAGCACTGATGGCTTAAGGGGCATTAATATTAAATTGTTCGTCTTATGATCGCCAGAACACCACCTTTCTGAACGGGCGGGCCTGCCAAGACATAAAACACCTAAAAGAAAAATCGTACGAGGAATTTTTGTCTTGCAGCAGATACATCAACTGTCATGGGTAGCACCTCAATAGCTCCGATTTCTCGGTGGGGATCGGGTCGTGTTATTCTATTGACAAGGGTTTAGTGATGTGAATTGAAAACAACCACAAGCAAGGTTAGTTGGTGGACGTACTTTGTGTGTATGCGCGTGTGCGTGTGTGTGTGTGTTTCTATTTGTTTGGGTGGGGGAGGTCTTTTTGTGCGTGCGTCTTTGTGTGCGTGTGTCTTTGTAACACTGTGTGTATATGCGCACGTGTATGTGTGTGTTTGTGTGTGTGTGTGTGTGTGTGTGTGTGTGTGTGTGCGTGCGCGCGCGCGTGTGTGTGTGTGTGTGTGTGTGTGTGTGTGTGTGTGTGTGTGTGTTCGGGAGCCAGATTACGTGCGTACGTGCGTGTGTGACTTATTGACATACCCATAGTAAAGTATATATACTCTGTCACGTTATCACTACCACGTACACGTCCCAACGGCAATGGATTTTGTCAATTTAAAACAACCGATGAGGAGTGAATACAGTCGATCCGA
Organism: Lamellibrachia columna; assembly: GCA_963662155.1. Taxonomy (NCBI): domain Eukaryota; kingdom Metazoa; phylum Annelida; class Polychaeta; order Sabellida; family Siboglinidae; genus Lamellibrachia; species Lamellibrachia columna. The sequence continues at coordinate 63,680,788 of OY759261.1, forward strand.
CACTACGAAGTCTGACATCCTCGTGGGGTTTGGACAGCTGTATAGACTGGACTGACACACAAAGGAATGCCGCCAGTGTTATGCAGTCAATATGTTCGTTCATTAATCATCTCTTCTCTGAAAACGCAGCGAAGAAAGTTGATGTTGAATGTTACTACGTCGACGCGAGACTGATCCTCCATAAAAGAAACATTTTGTCCATAGAGGTAGCGGTACCACTGTACCTACCCGTGTAGTTGCACACGGCGACAATGTCAAAACGCTCCACTATTTTATCTTCCCATTATTTAAAATGAATTAAACGCCGCCACACTCACTAAGTGACACAATCATGCACTCACTGAGCGAGCACGCACGCACGCACTCACTCACTCGCACATTCTCCCATTTCAATAGCACGCGTGGAGATGTGGTTCGTATCGAGAGGATTGCATCACTCCTCCTGTTTACACCTTTGTACACCGACAAAAAAAAGGTGTCATTAATCATAGGCCCTACAGGCGAAACGCATTGATCAAATGATTGTGCTAAATATGTTACGTCTTGAAATGCCCATAACAGTCATTTTTCCGGAAAATCACCCGTGAACATAGAGTGAGATGCGCTGTGTCCGCCTTGTCGTACCATCAATTGATGTTCTTTGTCACGGAATGGGCGGCGGGACGACGAAGCCTTAAAGGATCGTGTTGACAGAGACGAATTTGTTTGACTACACCCCTGATTCATTTAAAGCACAGGCACTTTGTCACGGCATGGGAGTCTACGATCGCTAACGCTGCACATGACGAAGGAGAAGAAGATGAAATGCATATTTAATAATGTGTTTCAGTCGATATTTCATATAGTTTTTTTCATACACAACCACTGCACCCCATAACAAACCAATGTGTTGGTATAGTTGACTATTGTATTTCAAACATCACAATACTTCTGTAACGCTTTCAGGCTGTTTCTATTCAGTTTAAATGCGATTTGAGTACTATTGGATCGAAGTCATGCAGTAAGAGTAATTTTAACCCAATGTCTTCCAATAATCTTAATGCTGCCCTGTAGCATTGATTCTGGAAATGATCCTCTGTTTGAATTGGAGTACTGCGATTTGTGGATTGTTAAATATGAAAGAGAAATTAATTATTGTAGTATTTATTCGTTTTCCAACTGCTTGAGTAGATTACAGGGATACCAAGTATAAGATTTTGCTTTAACATTGAGTGGATATGAATATATTTATACACATATGTTCTTAAAACGTAAGGATGGTTGTACGGCTAGAACGCACGAAGTAGGATAAAAGAAATTATTCATTCTCACTGAGGACAAAACATGAAAGGAATACTGATTGTGCGGTGTCGGTATGTTTAGGAGCAGCATTGAGATATATCCTTGTCCACTTAACTGCCATCTGCAGCTGCTTGCCTTTACCGGGACCTTCGCTAAATTGCGCTAGATCCAATGTAAAATGGTGCAGTTTGCGGCACTTTTTATTATTGCACGATGCTTTCGCTCTATTCTATACTTTATGGAACGCTTCTTCAAGGCGATGAATGATTTCATGATGACCTAGGCGTGGTATTAATATATATGGTATTTGAAGGAATGGTATCAGAAGTACTGTAAACACCGCAGGGGTTGAGAACTGAGCACGTTGGATACGTTGGACCTATTCCTGTGTTATTGGCTACAGATACTCTGATCTAGCTTCATTACTATAAAAGTTGTTAACGTTTCATACATTCATGTCCATCCAAGACTGTATTCAGTGTCACAACATGCACTGTACTTCCGTAATACAATAACATGACAGGTGAATAGATTAGTGTGACTCATGAGAGTCTACACCAATTATATAGCACGAGATAATAGTCGTACCTTTCGCAGCGAACGCAAGCTGTTAAAGTTGATAACGTCACCTCAAGAAGTGTTGGTTTATGCTCTGGTGTACCGCAGGGTAGCGTGCTGGGACCCTTGTTTTTTACAATCTATTGTCCGGGGCTCAACCATGTCTTCGAACACCACCAACTCCGTTACCACATGTATGCTGACGATACCCAGCTGTATGTTGAATTTCCGCGTGATCAGCCAGCGCATGCTACAACTGCCATTGACCGCATATCGCGATGTACCGCCGATGTAAAGTCATGGATGGTGTCCCACAACCTTCTTCTTAACGAGTGTAAAACGGAAGCCGTCGTGATTTCCGCTGCGCAGAATCGCAAACGTGTTCAACCTCCTGTTGACCTAGTCATTGATGTCTGTGGCTGCTCCGTCACGCCGAAACCATTTATCCGCGACATCGGTTTTGTATTTGATGACACAATGACAATGGCGGCGCAGATACGCCGTGTCTGCCAGGTGGCATACTGTCACATTCGCGGCATTGCAACTATCAGAAAATGCCTTTCCACCATTGCTTGCAAAACAATTATTCATGCTTTAGTCATGTCGCGCTTGGACTTCGGCAACGCTATGTTTTATGGACTGCCCGAGACGCAGCTGCGGAAACTGCAGATGATTCAAAACTCCGCGGCACGGCTGATTACTGGAACCCGCAGACGAGATCACATAACACCAGTTTTATTCAGTTTACATTGGTTGCCTATTCGTCAGCGAATCGAATTCAAACTTCTTTTACTTGTGTTTCGCGCTGTGCATCATCTATGCCCTGTGTATCTGTCGTCGCTAGTGATTCCATACACACCCACCCGAACACTGAGATCCGCCGATCAACATCTATTGACTATACCGCGGTACCATCTCGAGCGGTACGGTCGTCGGGCCTTTTCTGTGGCAGGGCCGACACTATGGAACGCCCTGCCTCCCGCAATTAGGCACGCCAACTCCGTTGCGGTATTCAAGTCACTTATAAAAACACATCTCTTTCGCGAAGCCTTTCGAACACTCTGTTGACATTTTAATCACTCGAACATTTTACTTATTTAACTTATTATTTATTTAATTTGTTTATTTAACTTATCTGATTAACTTATATGTTTATCTAATGTATCAACTTAATTGTAGTTGTTTATTTTATCTTTTTTATTTATTTATTTTATTTTATGTATTTATTTAACTTCTTGACATAATTAATTCATTTAAATCATTTAGTGAACTTTGTATTTAACTTATGTTTACCTGTCTTTTAATCACATTTTATTTTAGCTCTTCAATTTATTTAAAATTATTTAGCATTAACTTGTTAGCGCCTTTGAGCAGGTTTTTAACCCGGATACACGGCGCATTATAAATGTATAATAATAATAATAATACAAAGTGGATATGATTTAACACGTTAATTTCACATAAACAGTTGGGCAACTTATTTCACCCCACATCGCCTGTCTTTTGCAGAAGAAAACAAAAAGCCGTTGACCCCTTCTACAAGGGGAAGTAAATGATCTAACACAGGGGTTTAATTTATAATTTGACGTGAACACACATAGTCGTGGTCTCTATCTCTAACCTCACTACCTCCAAGTGTAACTGCGATCTGCCGTTTATGGCGCATGCATTATCAAGCTCGTATGACAAATACGATAATCTCACTTGCCTGATCACCACACTCCAGTTAGGAATTTAGGTTACCCTAGAACCCATGTCTGTATCGCAACAAATCGACGTTCTTCATGATGTACGGGTCTTATACCGCTCTGTGCTTAACACTTCTTTCATGCTGGTGTTCTGTCCCTCCAGGTGACTGCTGACTCACTGTTGGGCCTTCCTCTCGGTCTCACTCCAGTCATCGTCATACTCAACGCCACCTTCATAGCATACTTGCCTTCTCTTCGCATCACATGACCATATCATCTCAATTTATTCATTTTGACCATTTCAACAATTGGGATGATATTGTTCTCCCTGTAGAGATGATCATTTCGCAGTCTGTCCCATTTGGCAACACCCTGTGTGATTCGCTTTCGTGTCTACTGCAGGGATTCGACTTTCACGCTTCTTTTCAAGGTCCATTTCGTTCCTCCCTTTATACTTCGCAAGAGTTTATACCATCCGGTTGATTTCTTCTCAAGAGTTTGCATAGCTTCTGCAGTATCTAGTTTGCGTAGCTTCTGCAGTATCTAGTTGGCGTAGCTTCTGCAGTATCTAGTTGGCGTAGCTTCTGCAGTATCTAGTTGGCGTAGCTTCTGCAGTATCTAGTTTGCGTAGCTTCTGCAGTATGTAGTTGGCGTAGCTTCTGCAGTATCTAGTTGGCGTAGCTTCTGCAGTATCTAGTTGGCGTAGCTTCTGCAGTATCTAGTTGGCGTAGCTTCTGCAGTATCTAGTTGGCGTAGCTTCTGCAGTATCTAGTTGGCGTAGCTTCTGCAGTATCTAGTTGGCGTAGCTTCTGCAGTATCTAGTTGGCGTAGCTTCTGCAGTATCTATTTGGCGTAGCTTCTGCAGTATCTAGTTGGCGTAGCTTCTGCAGTATCCAGTAATCGCCGCCGCCGCCGCCGCCGCCGCCGCCTCCGCCTCCGCCGCTGCTATCAACAGTTCTACTGGCATACAAACCCTCAAACACAAGACGTGCTACACAAGACTGCACAAACAACGTAAAATGACACGTACATCAGCACTGACAGTGATAATATTGTTAGTATAGACTACATCAGTGGAGTGGAGTGAATTATCTATACATGATATAGGCAAGTGAGAAAGAACGTTTTACAAAAAAGTGTTTTTTATACTATTAATACATTCGTTTGCAACAGAAAAACATTGAGATACTCAGCAACGCACAAATGCCCACGTACATTTCGTTACAGCTTACTTTGAGAAGTCACGCAATCGCACAACGTTCACTCATGATCGCGGTACTTATAAAAAGTGACGAGACCACCAAATGTGTCATCCCAGGGGTGTCAACTATTATTGAAGGCGCCCCGTTTCTGTGGGGTCTGCCCTATTCATTTCAACAATAGGGGATGTCTGTATAAACAGCCGGCGACAGACGACACACGGCATAACTCTGAACGATGTCACACGCGTTGATCCTACTGCTGGTGGCCGTGTCCAGTGTCGCCGTCTCTCAGGCGTGCTACTCAAGCTCAAGCTGCACGTCCAATTGTCAGTGGACATCGTGGTCAACCGTGGGCGACTGCAGGTAACTCACCTTTTGACAATCGTTATATAACAGTTGTGGAAGCACATCTGGTCAATTAAATAATATTTGTATCGATGTTCAGTAATCAACGAAGTTATATCCTGACAAATTTATTGTTTGTTAGATAAGATATTCATGTAGCATAGATAATGCACATACGGACAGTGGCGGACCTAGGATCTCACCAAAGGGGGAGGCCAAAGGGGAGGCCAAGTGGAGGCCAAAGAGGGAGGCCAAAGGGGAAGGCCAAAGGGGGAGGCCAAAGAGGGAGGCCAAAGGGGAAGGCCAAAGTGGAGGCCAAAGGGGGAGGCCAAATGGGGAGGCCAAAGGGGAGGCAAAAGGGTGAGGCTAAAGGTGGAGGCCAAAGGGGGAGGCCAAAGGTGGAGGCAAGAGGGGGAGGCCAAAGGGGGAGGCCAAAGGGGAGGCCAAAGGGGGCAATGGGACCAAGCCTAGTCACCATGCTACGGCGCATCGAGGTTGAATGTTGTAAAGCGCTTTGAGCGGTCATTAATACCGCTGCAATATATAAGAACACACATTTACCTTTTAAGACGTAGCATGAGTAAAAGGCGATTCAGTATGCTGCTGTTTTCCGTCAGTTCTGCACTGCTTACAGCTCTGCTTAACCACAATCATGTGAACATGCAAACAGATACCATGTGCTACACACGTAACGCATTCATTGTACTAACAAACTGAACATCGTAAATGGTCACCTGTGTCGTTGATGAGTTACCAGTTTGCATGATTTGTCAGTTAATGGGTAAATGCAGAAAGTTAACAATTAATCAAGAAAACATTTATGTCGTGTCCTTATGGCAATCAGTATTTAAAAATCGTTATTGTCGAAATGTCGTACATTGCTATTACATCAAATGTTAGTCTGAGCTTTCCCAAATAATCTTCAATTTGATAAACATTTGCTTTTAGCATTGAACGTATATACGCGTGATAATCCGTTTCCTTTTTTACACATTATAATTAAACTGGAAATATTAATAACATATGCAGTTCGAAGATTATAGTAATGTAAAATGTTCTGTATCAGTATTTGTAAATAGTCACTTATCGTGTACGTTCTTCCATACTGGAAGATGTTTATTAATTTTTCCAATTTGGGACTCAAAACAGCACTTTAATTGTTCAACAAATTGCACAATTATAGAAAAAATGGCACTTTGCTTACTGGTTATAATAGAGACAGATATATGTGTAATTACTATTACTAATGGTGTAGGTCAGTTTTGCTTTGCTCCTTGCTAAATTAATTTAACAAAAACACACATAGTTGCATAATTAATAACTTCAATCATTTGAACGTGTATGACAGGATACAAGTGGATCCGGGATTTTCCAAAAAGGCGAAGATTTGTGTTTGGTACATTTTGGTAGGAAGGCAATATGCATCCATTGTTTGCATAGCAGAGGAAATGTTCAAGGCATATACCCAAAATAACCTAGTTAAAGTTAGCAGCTCCCGCGTCTAGAGACCCACGAGGCGGTCAAAACTCTCCACTTACATAGATCAGCAGCTAGCATCCTGACGTAGTTCCATCGTCTGTTGACCAGCCGTCTGTTGACCAGCCGTAGATCACGATCGATGGTCTGGCGCCGGTTCATTTCGGTCGTCACCTCCTTTTCATCAACATGATGTATACGTGTTAATGTTGACCCTACTGCATTTGGCACACCTGTTTATCAAACAGAATAGAATATTTGCGTCATTGCAGCGTCGCAGAAACCTAAATTATTAACACCAAGTCAAATTAACGGTAGCTCACTTAAATCAACCATTAGTAACTTGCATGGCTAAGTTGGCCACCAGTCTTCTTTTTTCACTATGAAAAAAGAATGTGAAACAAGCTTGATGACGTGTAGCAGACGTGATCGCTTCTTATCATATACGTTTTTGCTATGACCCACTCGGTGTTGCAATGAACCGGCGCCAGACCATCGATCGTGACCTACGGCTGGTCAACATTGCTAATAAGATCACGACACATTGATTTTCCTCTCCCATTTGATCTTCAGCGTTCTTACTTATACATACATACATGCATGCATGCATGCATACATACATACATACATACATACATACATACATACATACATACATACATACATACATACATACATACATACATGCATGCATGCATGCATGCATGCATGCATGCATACATGCATCCATACATACATACATACATACATACATACATACATACATGCATGCATACATACATACATACATACATACATACATACATACATACATACATACATACATACATACATACATACATACATACATACATACATACATACATACATACATACATACATACATACATACATACATACATACATACATACATACATACAATCAACTATGACTGAATGTGTAATATATAGCTTGCTTATTTATCCTGTGCAGAAAAGCGTTCGCACATCATAAAGGCCCGTTCACCCGAACGATTAGTTTTCCCATTGGTCGGGCGACATCGTGTCTTATGCAAAAGTGCTGCTAAATTATGTGTACGTTCAAACAAGCAGCGTGTCTAGACACGACCTACTGATTGGCACCAATCATCACTAGAGTTCTGCTTAAAGGTCATGATGGGTACGCCGTTGATGTTTGTGCAGCTGTGTATGCATGTCATGACTTTACAACACGCAGCGCTTCATGCGGCTACACAGGAACTAGACGTCGATACCGTAAGGAAACACAACGCGGAAGTTGCTCGCAGTCAGAGTGTAGCAAGCCACAGACAGTCTCCAAAACGTGCACTACGCCATGCACTCATGGAAGAGCGACAGGTTTTGGATGTGACTGTCCCTCAACGCACACTGGAAGATGCTGCGAGCTCGGTAATTGTTTACCTTAATTATTTTACACAACATCGCGTTTTCAGAATATAAAGTGATCGGTATTACCTGAAAATCCTTTCACTTGCCCCCACAATGCTGCATTTTTAATATATAGCCCCTTAGTTTTTTCAGTATCATAGGCTAATTGTTTATGACAGCTCAATCGCAGCGAAAAGTGTCAATATTTCAAGGCTGGATCTCTTTACCCGAACGCAGAGTTCAAACGATCCTCCCCCCAACTCGGTCTGCTCTCAAGGAACAAGCAGAGCGTGCTGCCTACCAGAAATCACGCATATGGGGTCAGGACTTGGCAGCTGCTCACTGGGGATGGACTTGGCAGGATGACACGTGGTAGATATTTTGGACTACCCTTCCACCCACTGGGCCAAGTTACCAAGAACTGCACAAGTGTGGCTGCAAAAAAGACTGTAGTCGGGGTGCAAGTGTGTTCACTGCGGTCTCACCTGCTCAGCGCTACGTAGCCGTATATACCAGGAGCACATGGACTACTTCTGAGTTGCAGATACAGTACAACAAAAGGCATTGGGTTTTGTACGCAATTTAGATTATTTCAAGAAAACAACAGGAGCAACAGGTGTAGGTACATCTAGTTTATCTAGTCTACTCAACTTAAGCATTTATTTATTGAACCAGAATCTAAACGAAGAAAGTGGCGGCCATCTTAAACAAGACAGTCATCTTGGAGTTCCTAGTCGCTAATCAGCTGTATTTTGGAAGAATGACTCAGTGAAAAAATCCATTTATGTGCAATGTCCGTATCACCATTTGATCTACTATGAAGTGTAATTTATGATACACATCGGATAAGTTACTATCATGCATACATGCAAGTTAGTGACATGATTTAACTAATTTGTTTATCAAACTGCTTTCAACAGCTAGCGTTTGCAAAGACTTGAAGATCGTGCGTCGCAAAGAATGGAACGCTCAGTCTCCTAATGGAAACGGACCATCACTCCTTGAGACAAAACCAGTCAAGATCCTGTTCATTCATCACGTGGGGGCAGGTACAACCTGCACAAACGACTGCGCTCAGCGGGTACGGAACATCCAAGCGGACGATCTGAAGAAGCCAGGTGAGTCTAATTCGAAGATAAAATTCGTCTCATATATTGCTTCACGCTTCAACTGGCATTGCATATAATTATATTATTATGGACAATAAGTAAAACTCTCACTCACCATGCATATATGCTCGTACTCAAATTGAATATATGTAGCCGTGTATACCAGGAGCATCAGACTATTTCTCATAAAATTGGAATTATATTCAATGCTGCATACTTCTAAGTCATTATTCTAACTTGAACAATTCAAGCACACAAAGAAATATTACACTGTTTAGAAGATTACCAACCCAAATACCTCGTAGTAAAATTACGCTATATATATATATATATATATATATATATATATATATATATATATATATATATATATATATATATATATATATATATATATATATATATATATATATATATATATATATATATATATATATATATATATATATATTAGAGGTGCAGTTAGGATGATATCTTAATAAGCTAATATATATATATATATATATATATATATATATATATATATATATATATATATACATATATACATGTATATATATATATATATATATATATATATATATATATATATATATATATATAATATTAATATATAAATTAATGTCAAACCAATATATATATATATATATATATATATATATATATATATATATATATATATATATATATATATATATATATATATATATATATATATATATATATATATATATATTGGTTTGACATTAATTTATGTGTTATCCAACTTGACAAGACAATGCCTTATATTGTTTTAAAACATGTACAGCATAGTTATTGAAAATGTTCAATGCATTATGGAATTGTACAGGTAGTGTTATCATGATGTATCACAGATAGTACGAGACATGAAACCATTTTTCATTGCCAAAGAGGGAGGATAATAAGTTGCATTACTTCAGCTTCCTGCTTTCTTAATGTTGTAGTGCATGTAAAAATGTAACAATGTTGGAAATAAATAAATGATGACGATGAAATTGCGCATTTATTACAAACACAGACTATACTGACATCGGCTACAGTTACCTGGTGGGAGACGACGGAAAAGCGTACGAGGGACGTGGCTGGGCCTACCAAGGCGGGCACACATTCCGTTACAACGACATAGCCGTCGGAATATGTGCCATTGGAAACTTCGAAAACGAACCACCGAGTGAGAAGCTTATACAAACCATTAAGCAATTGATAGCTTGTGCCGAGGAAGAGGCAAGTATTATATTTTACTGGTCCAAGATGATGTTCAAAAGAAATGTTTCTATAACAAATATTTGGTACATTGAGGTTGATAAGAAATGTGGATTATAATTATATACTTGAATCAAGAAATGCCACGCACTTGACTCTCCGCTATTTATGGTTACGTACGTAATGAACATATTCATAGACGAGCACGCATTTGTAGATATGCGTTCACAGTTGCACTTCCCCATACCTGCATACACAAACGTACACACATGCAAGCACACACGCGCGCCCGCACGTGCACCAACGTGCTCAGTAAGCTTGCACACACACGCACGCAAGCACGCACACCTACACGTACACGCACGCACCCACACGCACCCATACGTATTAATTCTTTACGCATGCATTAACGCACGGGTACATTTACACATTGGATGTGTATATATTTTTGTTAACAGGGCGTTCTCGACAGCAACGGCTACGAAATATTTGGCCATCGGGATGGAGGCAGGACAGAGTGTCCTGGACAGTTTCTTTACGACGCCATCAAGAAGTTCAACAATTTCAGCAACAGACTAATTCCCAAATATTGCTTCATGTGTGCGAATAATAAGATCCCAAAGGAAAATGTGGATAAACCCAAGGAAAAAGTTTAGAGACAAGGGTTTCTGCCATGTAGTTGGTTTTTAAAATGTGCTATTCTATGACGACACATTTGGAAATGTTGCCATAATCAAATAATTGCGTTGTCTTAGTTTTTATTTGGACACACGTCAAATTGTCAGGTGCTTGGTAATGTTTCTTTGTTAAATTTTATGTTTCAGCAAGTCTCCACAAACATTTTAGTTTTCCTTACATTTTAACATATAGATGCACGGTTTTTACAGCTACACTTGTCCGTGTATGATTTACTAAATTATAAAGTCGCCGTTGATTTGATATCTAAAATTAAGCCTGGTACGTATTTCGTGAGTACGACATGTTGCCTTAATAGCCCAACTTAATGGCAGGAACTTTGCAAGGTCAAACGGAACACGCTCACAAAGGGTTTGAACTCCCGGAACTGTACAACATTGCTTTATTAGCCAAATAGTATGAAAAGCTATAACGATTATTTATCCCAGAAAGTCGCCAAGTCCGTGTTACAAAATGTCATTTATGTCAACGCATTTTTTATTTGAGGAATATGAAGAATATGCAGTCAAAATGTAGTATAAAACACTGAAATGGAATTAAATATGTTGACATATTTGTGTTATTTTATTATCAACCCAATACTGTTATTAAATTATTACGTTTGAACATCGATGTATTTCGTGTACTTGAAATGATGTTATCGTCATTGCTATAAGTCAATATGCAAATTTTACTAATCATATTATGACTGGCAAATGTCAACAACAAACCCTGTGTAGAAACTGCAGTCAACTTATTATAACTTCAATGACTAAATAGCTTGTCACTGCAATATATTCATATTTTGGTTGTAATTACAGATTAAAGTGTCTACATTGTAATTTGCAATGCATGTTGCTTACATTGGTAATCAGAGTTGTACTAGTTATATGTTATGCGTGGTTTTAATTGGATCTGCATCATTATATTCTTGCTAATGCTACTGACATATATTCAGTGAAATGTTTTTTCTTCATTTTAACACATTCGTGTATTAGCCAATCGAAGAAAACATTGCTGAAGAAATAAACATGTCTTTAATTCAATGCATGATCAGATAGAATGTTACTTCAAATATCATATGTTGTATTGCTGTACCGGGTCGTTCAACAATTGGTTATACAAAATAGCTATCGATGTCCTATCTGAAACATGGACTGCTACTGTCATGGACCGACCACGCTACTACACTACAACTCAGACCAGTGGAAGATATAGTGTCACGAGATAGAAGTCAGCAACATAGAGAAGACTGAGAGGCTGCATTGATTTGAAAACGACACGTAGATATCGACGTTCGACCTATGTCCTTGCTCCCGCATGACGTCGTATGGACCTCCCATGGCATTATGCAATTGTTGAACGGCTTCCTACTGTGTGTTCAGCCTTGACTAGAGTTTGCGTTTCGCTTTCAGGAACTAAGGTTGTGTGCTTTCATATGTGCGATGCTTTTGTTGTATTGTTCTCCACGTGGTGAGAGTCTTTGGACATTTATTTGTTATTGTTTTGGTTAATAAAGTGCTACGCTTCATCACTGAAATATTGTGTGATATCAAGTTTTGGTTTATCATCACAAAACCCCCCGTCAGATTTAGGATTGTGGATACCCCTGGGCAGTGTTCGACCGGTGATCATATAAATTTATAACTCCGGCGATGAACAACAATGATAGTTACATTGACTCGGGTCTAGTTGGGATGCCCCATTTCTATAATTCAACACTCATGAAATATGGTTGCACAAGTGAACAAGACAAGAAAGACAAGTGAAAGAAAATTTAATATTTTAAACACGATAGTTACTAAGTAATTACCCAGTAGACTCCTGGGTCTATGTAATATAATATAGTATTCTGATTCTCTAAAAAGCGGACCAGGGTTTATCGCTCAGTGTAATCGTAGAAGCTTCTACTAACATTTAATCCTGACACACAAAACTCTATTTCAACATAAACTCAAAGTAAAACCTATCTGATCATCCACATGGAGATCTACCATATTGGAGTGTAGGCTTATCTAACGTGACTAGCCCAACAACCGCCTCCTTCTGCCCACAGCCACACAGTTTATTATACGGTATCTAATGCCTAAGCAACATCCGAATTACATATGTGTTAGATAAATTACCCAAGCAGCAGCAGAGTTGATTTTGAGGTACCTAATGCCTAAACACCCTCCCAGTCGAGTCTATGCATTCTCAGAAACCGTTCATTAACCTGTCCTTTGTGTGGCGGCGTGTCTACATTACCGCCCGTCTTTACATGGGAGACGGAATTGATTTCCCGGTCTTCGAGAACGGACGGTAGTTGCCGTTTGACGTCGCACATCGGCATTCTGCAGTCGAAGAGCGTCTTGTTCGCTGCCAAAGAGCGTACCGTCTGCCGTCGAAGAGCGCGCCGTCCGCTGCCGAAGAGCGCACCGTCCCCCTCGCCCCGAGCGCTGTCCGCCAATATCGGGCGCTTCGTTGTTTCACGAGTATAAACGCTATGGACGGGCGTCAATCTACCCTCTTCCTATCTACGTTGCGCCTCTCGTTCTTGTGCTCGATCACTACTTCTCTTACGTTCCTATTCTCCTTCTAAACTTTATTTGAAAGTATACAATTCTACCGACATACGCAGTCTTACATTCCACGTGGCTGACTCACACTTGCCCTTCATTTGACATCTGGGCCCCCTTCTGTGTCCATTCTACTTCGCCGTGATCTGCTCGCCGAGATGACCGTACGTGTATGCAGTCTCTTTTTATGCTCCTGTAATATCGTCATATGAAAATGTACCATATGATGTTAGAGGGGTAGTATCAGTTCCATAGAAACTAGCTAGCGCAGTGTGCGATAACAACGAGCTTTCTAGTCATGCTGTTCTATGTATTTGTGTAAATTAAGCACAAATATTTCATTTACATTTTTTTTTATTTTGAAGTCCACCGCATATTGAAATGGACGGATACACATATGTACGTATAAACTTGAGTTTGTAGCACACAGTTTGTATAGTCAAGAAACATAGTTTGTGTGCGTGTGTCTTTGTAACATTGTGGTATATGCGCGCGCGCGGTGTGTGTGTGTGTGTGCGTGTGTGTGCGTGCGTGTGTGTGTGTGTGTGTGTGTGTGTGTGTGTGTGTGTGTGTGTGTTTGCGTGCGTGCGTGCGTGCGTGCGTGCGTGTGTGTGTGTGTGTGTGTGTGTGTGTGTGTGTGTGTGTGTGTGTGTGTGTGTGTGTGTGTGTGTGTGTGTGTGTGTGTGTGTGTGTGTGTGTGTGTGTGTGTGTGGTCGGAAGCCAGATTACGTGCGTACGTGCATGTGTGACTTATTGACATGCCAATAGTAAAGTATGTATACTCTGTCAAGTTATCACTACCACGTACACGTCCCAACGGCAATGGATTTGGTCAATTTAAAACAACCGATAAGGAGTGAACACATCCGATCCGACACTACGAAGTCTGACATCCTCGTGGGGGACCGACACACAAAGTAATGCAGCCAGTGTTATGCATTCAATATGTTCGTTCATTAATCATATCATCTCTTAAAACGCAGCTAAGAACGTTGATGTTGAATGTTACTACGTCGACGCTAGACTGATCCTCCATAAACGAAATATTTTGTCCATAGAGGTAGCGGAATCACTGTACCTACCCGTGTAGTTGCACACGGCGACAATGTCAAAATGTTCCACTATTTTATCCTTCCCATTATTTAGAATGAATTAAACGCCGCCACACTAACTAAGGCACACAATCACGCACTCACTGAGCGAACACGCACGCACGCACGCACGCACGCACGCACGCACGCACTCGCACATTCTCCCATTTCAAAAGCACGCGTGGAGATGTGGTTCATATCGGGAGGGTTGCATCACTCCTCCTTTGTACCCCTTCTACACCGACATAAAAACGGTGTAATTAATCATAGGCCCAACAGACGAGACGCATTGATCAAATTATTGTACTAAACATTTTACGTCTTCAAACGCCCATAACAGTCAGTTTTCCTGAAAATCACCCGTGAACATAGAGTGAGATGCGCTGTGTCCGCCTTGTCGTACCATCAACTGATGTTCTTTGTCACGGAATGGGCGGGACGACGAGGCCTTAAAGGATCGAGTTGACAGAGACGAATTTGTTTCGGATGTTTGACTACACCCCTGATTCATTTAAAGCACAGGCACTTTGTCACGGCATGGCAGACTACGATCGCCAACGCTGCACATGAAGAAGGAGAAGAAGAATAACAAATGCATATTTAATAATGTGTTTCAGTCGATATTTCATATAGTTTTTTTTTCATACACAACTACTGCACCCCATAACAAACCAATGTGTTGGTATAGTTGACTATTGTATTTCAAATATCACAATACTTGTGTAACGCTTTCAGGTTGTTTCTGTTCAGCTTAAATACGATTTGAGTACTATTCGTATCGGTGTCATGCAGTAAGCGTAATTTTAACCCAATGTCTTCCAATAATCTTAATGCTGCCCTATATCATTGATTCTGGAAATGATCCTGTGTTTGAATTGGAGTACTGCGATTTGTGGATTGTTAAATATGAAAGAGAAATTAATTATGATAGTATTTATTCGTTTTCCAACTGCTTCAGTAGATTACGGGGATACCAAATATAAGATTTTGCTTTAACATTGAGTGGATATGAATATATTTATACACATATGTTCTTAAAACGTAAGGATGGTTGTACAGATAGAACGAATGAAGTAGGATAAAAGAAAGTACTCATTCTCATTGAGAACAAAATATGAAAGAATACTGATCGTGCGGTGTCAGTGTGTTTAGGAACAGTATTGAGATATATCGTTGTCCACTTAAATGCCATCTGCAGCTGTTTGCCTTTACCGGGACCTTTGCTAAATTGCGCTAGATCCAACGTAAAATGGTGCAGTTTGCGGCACTCTTTGTTATTGCACTATGCTTTCGCTCTATTCTATACTTTATGGAACACTTCTCCAAGACGATGAATGATTTCATGATGACCTAGGCGTGGTATTAATACATATGGTATTTGAAGAAATGGTATCAGAAGTACTGTAAACACCGCAGCGGTTGAGAACTGAGCACGTTGGATAGGATGGACCTAATCCTGTGTTATTGGCTAGAGATGCTCTGATCTATCTTCATTACTACAAAAGTTGTTAACGTTTCATACATTCATGTCCATCCAAGACTGTATTCAGTGTCACAACATACACTGTACTTCCATAATACAATAACATGACAGGTGAATAGATTAGTGTGACTCGTGAGAGTCTACACCAATTATATAGCGCGAGAGAATAGTACAAAGTGGATATGATTTAACACGTTAATGTCACATAAACAGTTGGGCAACTTATTTCACCCCACATCGCCTGTCTTTTACAGAAGGAAACAAAAAGCCGTTGACCCCTTCTACCAGGGGAAGTAAATGATCTAACACAGGGGGTTAATTTATAATTTTTCGTGAACACACAGAGTCGCGGTCTCTATCTCTAACCTCACTACCTCCAAGTGTAACTGCGATCTGCCGTTTATGGCGCATGCATTATCAAACTCTTATGACAAATACGATAATCTCACTTGCCTGATCACCACACTCCAGTTAGGAATTTAGGTTACCATAGAACCCATGTCTGTGTCGCAACAAACCAACGTTCTCCATTATGTACGTGTCTTATACCGCTCTGTGCTTAACACTTCTTTCATGCTGGTGTTCTGTCCCTCCAGGTGACTGCTGACTCACTGTTGGGCCTTCCTCACCGTCTCACTCCAGTCATCGTCATACTCAGTGTCACCTTCATAACATACTTGTCTTCTCGTCGCATCACATGACCATATCATCTCAATTTATTCATTTTGACCATTTCAACAACTGGGATGATATTGTTCTCCCTGTAGAGATGATCATTTCGCGGTCTGTCCCATTTGGCAACACCCTGTGTGATTCGCATGGCTTTCGTGTCTACTGCAGGGATTCGACTTTCACGCTTCTTTTCAAGGTCCATTTCGTTCCTCCATTTATACCATCCGGTTGATTTCTTCTCAAGAGTTGGCGTAGCTTCTGCAGTGTCCGCCGCCGCCGCCGCCGCCGCCGCCGCCGCCGCCGCCGCCGCCGCCGCTGCCGCCGCCGCCGCCGCCGCCGCCGCCGCCGCCGCCGCCGCCGCCGCCGCCGCACATCTGGTCAATTAAATAATATTTGTATCGATGTTCAGTAATCAACGAAGTTATATCCTGATACATTTATTGTTTGTTAGATATGATATTCATGTAGCATAGATAATGCACATACGGACAGTGGCGGATCTAGGATCTCACCAAAGGGGAGGCCAAAGGGGAGGCCAAGGGGAGGCCAAAGAGGAGGCCAAAGGGGAGGCCAAGGGGAGGCCAAAGAGGGAGGCCAAAGGGGAAGGCCAAATGGGGAGGCCAAAGAGGGAGGCCAAAGGGGAAGGTCAAAGTGGAGGCCAAAGGGGAGGCCAAATGGGGAGGCCAAAGGGGAGGCCAAAGGGGATGCTAAAGGGTGAGACCAAAGGTGGAGGCCAAAGGGGGAGGCCAAAGGTGGAGGCCAAAGGGGGAGGCCAAAGAGGGAGGCCAAAGGGGAGGCCAAAGGGGGCAATGGGACCAAGTCTAGTCACCATGCTACGGCGCATCGAGGTTGAATGTTGTAAAGCGCTTTGAGCGGTCATTAATACCGCTGCAATATATAAGAACACACATTTACCTTTTAAGATATAGCATGATTAAAAGCGATTCAGTGTGCTGCTGTTTTCCGTCAGTTCTGCACTGCTTACAGCTCTGCTTAATCACAATCATGTGAACATGAAAACAGATACCATGTGCTACACACGTAACGCATTCATTGTACTAACAAACTGAACATCGTAAATGGTCACCTGTGTCGTTGATGAGTTATTAGTTTGCATGATTTGTCAGTTATTGGGTAAAGGCAGAAAGTTAACAATTAATCAAGAAAACATTTATGTCGTGGCCTTATGGCAATCGGTTTTAGAAAATCAGTATTTAAAATTCGTCATTGCCGAAATGTAGTAGATTGCTATTACATCGAACGCTAGTCTGAGCTTTTCCAAATAATCTTCAATTTGATAAACATTTGCTTTTAGCATTGAATGTATATACGCGTGATAATCCGTTTCCTTTTTTACACATTCTAATTAAACTGGAAATATGAATAACATATGCCGTTCGAAGATGTAGTAATGTAAGATGTTCTGTATTAATATTTGTAAACAGTCACTTATCGTGTACGTTCTTCCATACAGGAAGGTTTTTATTAATTTTTCCAATTTGGGACTCAAAACTGCACTTTAATTGGTCAACAAATTGCACAATTATAGAACAAATGGCACTTTGCTTACTGGTTATATTACAGACAGATATGCGTGTAAGTACTATTAATAATTGTGTAGGTAAGTTTTGCTTTACTCCTTGCTAAATAATTTAGCAAAACCACACATTGTTGCATAATTAATAACTTGCAATCATTTCAACGCGTATGACAGGATACAAGTGGATCCGGGATTTTCCAAAAAGGCGAAGATTTGTGTTTGGTACATTTTGGTAGGTTTACTTTCCCGCACTGCTATGACTGTGCCATGTCGTGGAGAGCAGGATGTAGTTATATCGTGTGGCAATTCTTGAGTATGGATTGTCATGTGCGAATCTCTACAGCTGGACACTGTATGATTACAAAGCAGAAGCATGTTGCGAACAGGTATACTTGTACAGTTTGTAGAACATGCAGCGTTGCGATCCTTTCCCGTAAATGTCGAGACGTACTGTTAAATATAACAATGCTGATTTGATCGCCCTTCAATCACCACCTCCCTCCTTCCTCCTCCATCTTCCCTCCTCCCCTTCCCTCCCCCTCCTCCTTCTTCCCACCCGTCACTCCAACCCTGTATTTTAATTATTATTATTATTATTATCAGTATTAACAACTTGGATGTGTCCAGTTTGTCAGAATCTTACGACAGACAATTTATCTCACTACAAATAACTCAGCTTGAGTCGGTGGAACGCACATACTTCTGAGCGGTCGGGCCTACCAAAGCATAAAAGGCGCCTAAATGAAAAATCTTACGAGGGACATTTTTTGCAACATAGGCTATACATCAACAGCAACCGACCTCTCTGCACCCTGAACATCACAGGGTGACTCTAGACAATGCACACTCCCCAACAGTGGCGCCAGTCATCCTATCACGACTGCCACAATTTGATTATACATTCAAAATGGACAGTTGCGAAGTCGTATAAACGATTGGTTAAATTGCACAATTCTACTTACAACTGTATGCAGTTAAAATTGGGAGAAGTCATGCTAAGCGTAGGAGTTTACCAGAAGAAATAAAGATGCAGAATCTGCGCATCAAATGTAAGTTGTGGCACGGTTGATATGCACATAGTTTACGCATGCGCGGAGGTTGACGTGTAGCGTAGTGGAACACGAAAACACCCACAAGCAATGTTAAGTTTCACTCGCACGTGTGTGTCTTTGTGGGCCTTTGTGCCGGGAGGTCGCATCCCGCCATCCTGGTCTATTTACTGCGAACAGCCGTCAACAGTGGAAGTCTAGTGTCATGACTGATCTGTTCACCCCACGTCTTCAGTGGCCTTTGAAATGTTGCTTGAATGCTTGTCTAATAATGCTCTCTCTTGACAAACGTGAACAAAACCACCGAGCCGTCTGTGTCTGGTGACGTCTGTGATTGATTCATGGATTAATATGCCCTCTGTCTCTGTCTCTGTCTCTGTCTCTGTCTCTGTCTCTGTCTCTGTCTCTGTCTCTGTCTCTGTCTCTGTCTCTGTCTCTGTCTCCCTCCCTCCCTCCCTCCCTCCCTCCCTCCCTCCCTCCCTCCCTCCCTCCCTCCCTCCCTCCCTCCCTCCCTCCCTCCCTCCCTCCCTCCCTCCCTCCCTCCCTCCCTCCCTCCCTCCCTCCCTCCCTCCCTCCCTCCCTCCCTCCCTCCCTCCCTCCCTCCCTCCCTCCCTCCCTCCCTCCCTCCCTCCCTCCCTCCCTCCCTCCCTCCCTCCCTCCCTCCCTCCCTCCCTCCCTCCCTCCCTCCCTCCCTCCCTCCCTCCCTCCCTCCCTCCCTCCCTCCCTCCCTCCCTCCCTCCCTCCCTCCCTCCCTCCCTCCCTCCCTCCCTCCCTCCCTCCCTCCTCCTATATATATATATATTTATGCAATAACCAACACAAGTCCGATGTAGTAAAGAATTGAAACGGGCCAACTAAATGACGTTTTTATTGCAAAGTGGACTGCTTATCACGCAGCCACTTTGGGAAGCACATTAACAGGAATGTGAGCTCCTCAAAGCAAACCAGACAGGAACTGAACACATGTACAGCCCCGTCCGGCAAGTTTCTCAGAGCCCACATTCCTACAGGCATGACGATAACATATATACATCAAGAAGTCGTCATGAACATGTAATGCAAAGAATACAGACATTCCACCATCAATACACAAATTTAATTACAAACAGGTGGGGCCATTTCGCTAACCTATATAAACATAAGCCAAGAATACAGATGAAGAAACAGGACGCTTGTCTGCGCAGAAAACCCCATGAACACCAAAACTAGGGGAGAAACCCCCGTGTTCATCTTATATAAAGCCAAAAGTGGGGAAAGCGGTTTCGACCTCTTCCAACTTCCTATTTCATCAACGATGTACAATCGCATTTAAACTAAGCATTGAGAATAGGGAAGAAAGGTGGGGAGGAGGGCGGATTTCGAGAGACAAATTTTAGTCACAACTTCGCAATGCAGAGACTGAAGCAGGAGTGAAAGATTCAAGCTACTGGCTCCGGTTTGAACTGGTTTCCGCTAAGCCGTGATTGGCTGGCTAGCGCGGAGTAATACAATTTATTTGGCCAAATAGTTCCGGTGTAGTCTCGGACATCCAAGGCAAGTTTAACGACGACCTGTCTTGATTATTTCATTAAAAAATTTATGCACCTGGTGAGTTGCATAAATGAATTTATGCAATAACCAACACAAGTCCGATGTAGTAGAGAATTGAAACGGGCCAAATAAATGACGTTTTTATTGCAAACTGGACTGCTTATCACGCAGCCTCTTTGGGAAGAACATTAACAGGAATGTGAGCTCCTCAAAGCATACCAGACATGAACTGAACACATGTACAGCCCCGTCCGGCAAGTTTCTCAGAGCCCACATTCCTACAAGCATGACGATAACATATATACATCAAGAAGTCGTCATGAACATGTAATGCAAAGAATACAGACATTCCACCACCAATACACAAATTTAATTACTAACAGTTGGGGCCATTTCGCCACAAGGTCACCCACAAACCTGTGACCACCCCACCACGACCTAACCTGTTAAGCAATTCTGATATACTTTCTAAAAGCAACTGAACTCCACCTTTGTACTGAAAGCTCAAAGATCGCACAAGCGCTGGAGACCCCCATTGGAAGGACAGCATCCATGAAAAACTTACCCTTCCACTGGAAACCCAGAAGTGGTCGGTCCAGTGGTGAGACTGGAATAATCCTAAAAGCCGATTCTATGTCCACTTTAGCCGGGTTGCTGTTTGATGAGCCTAATAGCATCCTGTATAGTTTCGTATTGGATAACGGAAATTTCCTTGGGAATTAAATCATTTACAGAGGAACCCTCTGTAATATCCTGGACTATGTTGCATGATTGAGTAGGCACTCATGTGTGAGTTGGCTAGAGCACTGTACCGATGTAGACAGCTTTTCAAATAAACATTACAGTTAGTTGAAAAGCTAGCCTTATTATACTGAACCCAGAAAGAGAACTTTACATGGTAGCAGCGGTTCGATGCAAAGAAAGCACGCATGGACCACGTAAGAACATTGAATGTCAAACTAACTTGAAATATGCGATTGTTGTGCCACGAAGGCAGCATAGCGAATGAAGTAAAATGAAGCCGAACTATTTTCACGTACAGCACACTGCAGTAGAGACGTCCATCACTAGAAAAGCAGGCGTATGAATACATTGAAAGCTACAAAAGTAAAGCGGCACATACAACGAAAAGCGTGACGCGACAAAAGCGAAGAAGTGTGATGATCTACGCTATACGTAATGCTCGTCGACGCACGAGTGTAGCGCGTGCAAGACGTACGCCGTGTTGTGATTGCTATAAATAAAGAAATACATTGTATGCAATACACACTGAACTGACTACTGCGAACACGGAATAATGTCTGACCATCCACGAATGGACTGGTCTAACGCAGACCTAGCTGGAACATTCAAACTGTTCAAGCAAAAATGTGAAATATACTTCAATGTAAAAGACACAAAAGTCGACAAAATGGTCAACCATATACTGCTATATGCCGGTGATGAAGGTATAAAAATATACAATTCGTGGAACTTATCAGATAGTGATAGAACAGATCCATCACTGGTGTGGGAAAAATTCCAAGCACACATTGAGCCCAAAGTAAACTTTAGGGTGCAACGTTTTTATCTACAGAAATACAGTCAGGCAGGAGGTGAATCAATCGATGATTACGTCACACGGTGCAAGCTGCAAGCGCAAAAATGCAAATTTAATCAAGCTGAAGCAGAGGAAAGACTCATTGAACAGTTGATCATCGGCACTAACATTGCAGAGCTACAAAAAGAGCTATTGGGTCATGACGATAAACGCACGCTAGAAAAAGCACTGGACATAGGGCGCACAACAGAAGCGTCAATAAGTCACATGACGCAGCTGCAAAGCGTACAGTCGAATCACACCAACGTGCACTATGTCCGCGCAGCCAATCCCAGTAAAGGCTGTCGATTCTGTGGGAGGGCTCACCTAAAAGAGGACAGATGCCCAGCATACGGTTCCACCTGTAAGAAATGTGGCGGCAGAAATCATTGGCAGGCGGTGTGTAAGAAGTCTGATGGGGGTCAAGGTCAACCTAAAAGGGGGAGAGGACAGCGTGTCGTCAGAGCGCGATCCAAGACAAGACGCGAATGGCACAGCGACGGGGCATCCGCAGCATACAGGCGGAAGCGAGACGTCCACGCTGTAGGTCTGCAGAGAGGATACGCGGAGCCACAAGACAAATTGGAAGCACAATTTGAACACCTGAGCTTCGCATCATTGACGACAAACGGCACTACAATGGATACACGCGACGAAGTATTCGCCAATCTCGACATCAAACTGCCCAATATACGCAAGGGGCAAACAGCAGACCTGAAGGTCAAAGTGGACACAGGGGCCCAAGGGAACATACTCCCGCTGAGGGTATTCAGGAAGATGTTCCCTGACGCGATAACTGGACAACACCCGACACATGGAACGTTGATGCCGCGAGACCACACGATCTTGTCTGCTTATAACGGTACACGAATTCCACAGTATGGAACAATCCAATTGGCATGTCGATATCAGCAGAGCGATTGGGTGGACGCCGAATTCTTTGTGGCAGACACAGAAGGTCTAGCAATCCTAGGACTACCAAACTCTCGCCAACTACGACTCGTGACTCTACACTGCGCCATAGAGAAGAATACGATCAGTCAACAAGTCGATCCGATTTGGTCAACGCAAGTGCTGAAGCAGACGTACCCAGATCGCTTCGACACCTTGGGAAACTTCCCAGGAACATATCACACCGTGACAGACCCAGACGTGCAGCCAGTGATACACGCGCCAAGGAAGTGTCCGATTCAACTGAAGGAGGAGCTCCAGAAAGCGCTAGACAAGATGGTGCAAGATAAAGTCATCAAGCGAGTCACCGAACCAACAGAGTGGGTATCTAGTCTGGCATTCTCGCGCAAGAAGGACGGTTCGTTGAGGATATTCCTGGATCCCAAGGATCTCAACCGAGCCATAAGGAGATGCCACCACAAGACACCGACACTTGAAGAAATCACTCACAAGTTCACAGGCGCGAAGCACTTCTCAAAGCTAGATGCAAAGAACGGCTATTGGTCAGTGAAACTGGACCATGAAAGCAGCCTTCTGACGACCTTTAACAGTCCCTTTGGCAGGTACTGCTTCACGAGAATGCCGCTTGGTCTCGTCATGTCGCAAGACGTGTTCCAGCAGAAGATGGACGCGATCCTCGACAACTGTCCCGGGACGGTCGGCATAGCTGATGACGTCGCCGTATTTGGACGCACAGAGGCGGAGCATGACGCCAACCTACGGAATCTCATGAACGTTGCCCGTGAGTACGGCTTGGTGTTCAACAGCAAGAAGTGTGTGGTGAAGGCATCACAGATCAGCTTCTTTGGTATTTTGTATGACGACAAGGGCGCTCACCCAGACCCGAAGAAGGTGGAGGACATTCAGATGATCCCAGCTCCAACGAACAGAACGGAACTGCAGGAGTTCTTGGGAATCGTCACATACATGGGCCCGTTCGTACCCAACTTGTCGCAGAACACGGCAATGTTGCGCGACCTACTGAAGAAAGACGTCGAATACCAGTGGTCACAGATGCACCAAGAAGTCTTCGATAAGGTCAAGTCCTCGATATGCGCTGAGACGACACTCGCGTATTTTGACTGTGATAAAGACTATACAATACAAGTTGATGCGTCAAGAAGAGGATTGGGAGCTGTCCTGTTACAGGAAGGAAGACCAATCGCATACGCTTCCAAGAGCCTGACAGACACCGAAAAGCGGTACGCCAACATAGAACGAGAACTACTCGCTGTTGTGTTTGGCGCAGAACGTTTCAGAACATACGTGTATGGCAAACACTTCGTAGTTGAGAGCGACCACAAGCCTTTGGAAATGATTCAGCTGAAGAACTTGATGGCAGCCCCACCTAGACTGCAAAGGATGCTACTGAGGATTCAGCACTATGACATCACTATCAAGTACAGGCCAGGAAAGGAGTTGCTCCTAGCCGACGGGTTGTCGAGACTGCCAAACCCTCGAAGTAGAGAAGAAATTGACCTCGATGTGATGGTCAGCATGGTGCAGTTCTCGAACAACAAGATACTGGAACTGCGAAGGGAGACGGACACGGACACGATTCTCCGCGACTTACAAGAAGTCATCATCAGAGGTTGGCCAAAGACGCGTGCCGACATCCCGATAATCTTGCGACCATTCTGGTGCTACCGTGATGAGCTCTCGGTAGAGGACGGAGTCATCCTGAAAGGCGAGCGTGTAGTTATACCACAAAGTATGCAGGCGGACGTGATCCAGCGCATACACGCCGGTCATCAAGGCATCGAGAAATGCAAGATGCGGGCGAGAACTAGCGTCTTCTGGAATGGCATCAACAATGACCTTGAGGACGTAGTGAAGAGATGTGCCATGTGTCAGGAACACCAGCACACCAATCCCAGAGAGACACTGTTGCCGCACGAGTTGCCAACACGATCGTGGCAGATCCTGGGGACAGATCTGTTCCACTACAACAACTCGGAGTATTTAATAGTAGTTGATTATTACTCCAAGTTTCCGTTTGTACGCAAGATGCCGACACCGTGTACCAGTCACGCGGTAGTAGCGGCAACGGCAGACATATTCTCAAAACACGGGGTTCCAGAGAAGATCGTGAGCGACAACGGACCACACTACGATTGCGTCAACTACAAGAAGTTCGCACAGGAATGGGGATTCGAGCATGTGACAAGTTCTCCTCACTTCCCACAGTCAAATGGATTTGTTGAGCGCACCATACAGACGGTCAAGCGCACTCTTCTGAAGGCGAAGGAGAGCAACATGAATCCATGCAAGGCGATGCTGTGCTTGAGGACGACGCCTCTCGATCATCATCTACCGTCACCCAGCGAACTGTTGTACGCACGGAAGTTGAAAGGCGACCTCCCCATCCAGATTCGCAACCCGTTGACGCGTAGAGACGACATCTACAGGCGACTGCAGGAGCGCCAGGACACGCAGAAGACGTTTCACGACGCGCACGCGCACGACATGTCACAATTGACGGCAGGGCAACATGTGCGCATACAAGACCAAGCGTCTGGCCGGTGGCAGAAAGCCACTGTAACAGCGACCTGCGAAGAGCCGCGGTCGTACCTAGTCGAGGCGCAGAACGGTCGCATCCTGAGGCGCAATCGACGTCAGTTACAAGCGACACCATCGCCAAGAAGGGTACACTTCGCAGACGAAACACTGACAGCGGTAGGCGGCGATGACACACCCCGCGCACAGCCCACAACAACGGGGCAACACGATGAGCACATGAGAAGAGCTGACGACGCGACGCAACTGGCATGTGTGTGTGTGTGTGTGTGTGTGTGTGTGTGTGTGTGTGTGTGTGTGTGTGTGTGTGTGTGTGTGTGTGTGTGTGTGTGTGTGTGTGTGTGTGTGTGTGTGTGTGTGTGTGTGTGTGTGTGTGTGTGTGTGTGTGTGTGTGTGTGTGTGTGTGTGTGTGTGTGTGTGTGTGTGTGTGTGTGTGTGTGTGTGTGTGTGTGTGTGTGTGTGTGTGTGTGTGTGTGTGTGTGTGTGTGTAGCAACAGGTGGCTGCGTTACAGACCTCCCCCGATCGAATGCGAAGCAGGTTTTGGTGGATGGTCACTTAGCATTACCCCAGCTGGCCTTACCCGTGCTACGAAAGGGGGCTCCACAGGGTGTGGCAGCTGGGCGACTCTCGGATGCATTCATCCACAGGTACCAGCAAACCGATTCCCACCCCCAGTTGTTAGACTGACGAAGCGACCGGAATGCCTCGTCATACAGTCTGCACCCTTCTCATATAATGAACGAACCGTCTGGATGTACATGAACATGTGTGATTCTGACATGTGTTGCGGCTGAAGTAGAAAGAGAGACATGTAAATTTCGAAACCCTGCAGTCATTGGTCAAATGACACAGTGCTGCTCCTTGCCCTAGGGGCGACACAGAACATGGGGGTCTCGTCGTCACTGCCTGGCCTAACTGACACAGAATAGCTTTGTGGTGAGGAGTCATGCAACAATGAGGAAATACTAACATATTCCCCGGACCAAATCTGGGCTTTGAGCTTGTCAGACACGCGGGAATGACGAGATAGGACTGAAGTTGCAAAGGAGGCTATTAGATCCTGGCATGCCCTGGGGAGAGTGTGTACTTCATTACCTGTATGGATACCTGAAGATATGGCCTCTGGCCACGGGGCTGACCTTGGTCTTGGAACGGGGCTTGGTGGAGCGCCAGCCGCAGATAATGCCACCCGACTTGATGTATGGCCGCCCTGCGGCCATAGACAAAGGTTAGCCAAGGGCGGAGCGATGGGCTCCCCCCCCCCGGCAGACGATGGCATTGCCACAGGGACCGCTATTGGAAGCGGCGCAGGTAGGGCGTTGGTCGCAGTCAGTTGTTGCAGACCACGCACCATTGCATGGACTTCCTGCAGCATCCTGTCAGAAGCTTCAAGCCGGCGCTCCATACTCGACAAGCGCTCCTCCGTTGTACCTCTTCGACCCGCGGCTGCGCCCGCTACCGGACGAACGACCTGCTGGAGGGCCGGCTCGTAGTCAAGGTGCTGCACGACGTGGCCCATTGTCGATCGTGCAACGGCAGCGCGGCTAGCCGCCGCTCGCGACCTTGTTGCCACCGGGCTGTGGCGCAGAGGTCGTCCACGACGAACATTCTTAGATGGAGCCATCCTGCAACACATTGTGGAAGAGCCAATACTGAGTGAACGGCTAAACGCTTGGAAACTGCCACCACATTACTCGTTAAAAGCATTGTATTGCGGCGGGGGTCACCGCCCATGATAACCATCAATACAAGACAGTAACCAAGTAATTAGGGGGTCACCGCCCACGATAGATCACCACAAAATGGAATCACAGTTAGTTAAGGGGTCACCGCCCACGATAGTAGATCAACGCAAAATTGTAAAGCATAGTTAGTTAGGGGTTCACCGCCCACGATAGTAGATCAATGCAAAGTTGTAATCACAGTTAATTAGGGGGTCACCGCCCACGATAGATCACCACAAAGTGGAATCACAGTTAGTTAAGGGGGTCACCGCCCACGGTAGTAGATCAACGCAAAATTGTAAAGCATAGTTAGTTAGGGGGTCACCGCCCACGATAGTAGATCAATGCAATGTTGTAATCACAGTTAATTAGGGGGTCACCGCCCGCGATAGAACATCAATGCAAGAATTGCAGAGTCAGTTAAGTAGGGGGACACCGCCCCCGATAGAACATCAACGCAAAATTACAATCACAGTAAGTTAGGGGACACCGCCCACGATAGTACATCAATGCAGTAATTGCAAACACAGTTATTAGGGGGTCACCGCCCACGAAAGTACCTCGACGCAAAGGTGCCAGAAGTTGGGGGTCACCTCCCACGATAGCAAATAAAGTGTCATCGCAGTTGACGTTGTGTCACTGTTAATAATTGCAACACTAAATGGTCACCGCCCACGATGGATCACCAGAAAATGGAATCGCAGTTAGTTGTGGGGTCACCGCCCACGATAGATCAACACAAAATGGGATTACAGTTAGGTAAGGGGTCACCGCCAACGATAGTACATCAATGCAAGAATTGCAAATGCAGTTAAGTATGGGGTCACCGCCCACGATAGTAGATCAAAGCGAAATTAAAATCATAGTTAGTTAGGGGACACCGCCCATGATAGTAGATAAATGCAAAATTATAATCACGGTTAGGGGACAACGCCCACGATAGTATATCAATGCAAAATTGTAATGACAGTTAGTTAGGGGACACCGCCCACGATAGTACATCAATGCAATATTATAATGACAGTTAGTTAGGGGACACCGCCCACGATAGTACATCAATGCAAAATTGTAATCACAGTTAGTTAGGGGACACCGCCCACGATAGTATATCAATGCAAAATTGTAATGACAGTTAGTTAGGGGACACCGCCCACGATAGTACATCAATGCAATATTATAATGACAGTTAGTTAGGGGACACCGCCCACGATAGTACATCAATGCAAAATTATAATGATAGGTAGTTAGGGGACACCGCCCACGATAGTACATCAATTCAAAATTGTAATCACAGTTAGTTAGGGGACACCGCCCACGATAGTATATCAATGCAAAGTTGTAATCACAGTTAGTTAGGGGACACCGCCCACGATAGTACATCAATGCAAAATTATAATGACAGTTAGTTAGGGGACACCGCCCACGATAGTACATCAATGCAAAATTGTAATCACAGTTAGTCAGGGGACACCGCCCACGATAGTACATCAATGTAAGAATTGCTAACGCAGTTAAGTAGGGGGTCACCGCCCACGCTAATAGATAAATGCAAAATTATAATTACAGTTAGTTAGGGGACACCGCTCACGATAGTATATATATATATATATATATATATATATATATATATATATATATATATATATATATATATATATTTCCACTCTGAAACATTGAAGACGATGCACATTCAACATTCTCAAAATTAGCTGTAATCAGTGACGTGATCTCTGGATCCACCCCAATGTATCTCTACTTCTTCCACAACGCCCCTCTCCAGATAGCATCAAATGCAGAACAAAAGTTGAAATGCAGATTAACCTGGTGCTTATATGCCTTTTCCTGGCGCACTATAAGGATAGCACTGTCCCTCTTTTCTCCTGAATCCAAAACAGCTGCGTTGAGAAATGTACGTCAATGTCGTCATCAAGTCTCATGTGTATCATATTGCAAAATGCCAGGGTATTGCTCGGTAGCTTGAGTGTGTTAACTTGCATCCTTTCGTGTGTACTGCGTTGATCAGATACATTTATCTATGCCCAGGTGCTTGTTGCCGCCTATCAATATCTCTCGAAATTACAACGTAATACTAACAGTCATAGTTACGTCTAGCGACGCCTTGATGTTGTATTACATAATTTGAGGCAACCGAAGAAAAGGCGTATGATGTTATCAACAGTTGTACGTAATTGTTCGCATAGCATTGCGAACAATTATACGTACGCAGGGTAATTCGATTGTTTGTAGAAAGGGTATTTATAGGGGGAAATTTTAGAAAAAATAAAACAAAAGATCCGACCGTTGCGTCTTTGATGAACCCCTGAAAGTTTGACGCCCACGAATACAAAGCGTCTAGGAGTAGCATAACTTACAAACACACGAACAAACATACATACAAACATACAGGCATAGATACTCAAGGTCGATTATGATACAGTATATTCTACGCGAGTGATGCAAACGTATGGTTTACCTTCCCGTACTGCTATGACTGTGCCATGTCGTGGAGAGCAGGATGTAATTATATCGTGTGGCAATTCTTGAGTAGGGATTGCCATATGCGTATCCCTACAGCTGGACATTGTATGATTACAAAGCATAAGCATGTTGCCAACAGGTACACTTGTACAGTTTGTAGAACATGCAGCGTTGCGATCCTTTCCCATAAATGTCGAGAGGTACTGTTAAATATAACAATGTTGATTTGATCACAAAGGCAGAGGTAGTTGCATAGGAACTCCCTCCTCCCACCTTCCCTTCAATCCCCCTCCTCCCTCCTCCCTCTTCCCGCCCCATCACTCCAATCCTGTATGTGTGACCAGTTTGTCAGAATCTTACGGCAGACAATTTATCTCACTACAAATAACTCAGCTTGAGTCGGTGGAACGCACATACTTTTGAGCGATCGGGCCTGACAAAGCATAAAGGCGCCTGAATGAAAAATCTTAAGAGGGACCTTTTTTTGCAACATAGGCTATACATCAACAGCTACCGGCCTCTCTGCACCCTGAACATCACAGGGTGACTCTACCGACAAAGCACACTCCCCAACAGTGGCGCCACTCATCCTGTCACGACTGTCACAACTTGATTATAAATTTTAAATGGACAGTCGCGAAATCGTATAAACGATTGGTTAAATTTTCATTGCACAATTCTATTTACAATTGTATGCAGTTAAAGATGTGGAAAGGAGTTTAGACAGACATACACGTGCGCGTGCAACTTAACATTGCTTGTGTTTGTTTTCGTGTTCCACTACGCTACACGGCAACCTCCGCGCATGCGTAAAACATGTGCATATCAACCGTGCCACCACTTGCATTTGATGCGCATATTCTGCACATCTTTATTTCATTTAGCAAACTTCTATACTTAGCATGACATCTCCCAAGTTTAACTGCATACAATTAACTTTGCCTTGTGCCATGCTGCATTATATATTTTTCAGGAGCATCTCAGCCATCTTTTCTCCGCCTGCTTTGAAACGTCCGCATTTATAGGCAATCGTGACCCCGGTACTTAAAAAAAACAACTACGTGACGAGACCAACAATTGTACCCTCACAGGGGTGTCAGCTATTATTCAAAGCGCCCCGTGTCTTTGATTGGTCAATGGGGCGTTTTGCCTACATTTCAACAACAACGACCATCTATATGAAAAGCCGACGACACACGACACACGACAGAACCTTGTGCCAGACTGAACGATGTCACACGACACACAACAGAACCTTGTGCCAGACTGAACGATGTCACACAACGAACGGTGTCGCCGTCACTCAAGCGTGCTACAAAACATGCAAGTCCAATTGTCAGTGGACATCGTGGTCAATACTTGTCGACTTACACATGTGGCCTTTTGACAGTCGTTTTTTTTTGAGTATTTGCTAAATAAACATCATAGCCATGTAACGTGGACATTGCACACATGAAGTAAGGTGTTCTTAGTAGAAGAGGATAGGGAAGAAATGGGACGCGATTGCATATTTGTTAGAACATAAAGAGGACGGGTGTTCGAATACACTTGCTATTGTTTGTTCAAAGCCTGGGCAATTTTTTTCGCTCTTGGTTGCGCCAGTTTACTCAGCTGTATAAATGTATATAGACAGTTGTGTAATTACGTGAACGATTATCTTTCGCGCATTACTTGCAGCGTGGTCGAATGCTTTCCAGAGAAATTGGGATGGTGTAAGAAGTAAGGGGTCTACCGGAGGTGGAGAATAAAGCGTTTTGAGTTGTCCCAATTATCGGATGCCACGCTATATAAGGACGAACTTGTATTTTTTAAATGGTCTGAAAAATAAAATGGCAGATGTTATTCAATTTCGGGAAATCTAAATGCCTATACACGGGCCACGAGAACTTGGATGTTAACTATGAATTGGGAGATACTGTTGTAAGCACTACCGTAAAAGAAAATGACTTAGGGATAACAATACGTTCTGAGCCATATTCAGCATGCACTCAATTATACAACTGCAACAGCATTTTTTATAAGTTGTTTTTGGTTTTGTTATAATTTATTTGTAATTTCCGAAAACAAATACATATATTTTTGGCAACAAATACTTATGTAAGTTTTTCATTTTAAACGATTTTGATAATGTTTTCGGCCAGTTGGGTAGAGAAGAATAAAGTAAACACAACACTCAAAACCCTTTTTTGGGCTAGCATAATTTCTTCCAGAGATATCCTTTTTCTAAATATGAAAAATACAGGATGTGTAATATTAACTGGAATTCATCAAACGATATGTTTTGGCATTTATTACACATATGTTTGCTCTGCTCTAAATTAAAGTTAGTTAAATATATCATCTATATCCTTTATAACGGGGATTACCTACACAAATTGGTCTTATTATTCAATGTATCATCAAACAAGAAAATACCACACGAGCATGGAGATAGTTTGCTTCCATATCCTCCAATACGTTTTCTACCTGTAAGCTAAGTGTTAAATCAATTAAGGATGGTTAGTTTTTCAACAAACTGAAATCTCAATTGTGCACCTTTTGATGTTTTTACTGAAAATGGTAACCTATGAAATTATGATAACGAATTGATTATGGTTGGCTATGAGTTAATTGGAACAGACACAACGTGTATACATAAATCAAGAAAACCTTTGATGCCCTATTAATAGAAAATCGGTATTTTAAAACGATTAATGTTGAAATCAGTAATTTAATTGTTTCAACCTAGATTTCATGAATTGCTATTACATCGAATGATAGCTTTAGTTTTTCTAGATCATTCTCCTTTATGTCCGTACAATCAGTTATGTATCTGCAAAGAATGCATGTTATACACATGTTCGCGATATCTTCCTCTAAATTTCAGCTTATGCTGAAATTTTTAAATATAGCACCACTTTCACTCGCTAGAATTCCGACAAACGCGATATGTGTTATCATATTCACAGAATTTCAGGTAGCGGTTGTTTTTCTGTATGGTATTTGTTATCCTCGTGAAATGATTCGTGTAGGTATCGGGCAAACGTTGATTTGTTTTTAGATTTTTATTTCACCATGCGATGAATGTTCACCTTTTTCAATAAAAAAGGTTCCGGTAATGCCAGGGCCGCGTTTCCGAAGTCGAGTCGCAACGTGACAACCGCGTGTACAAGCGTCTTGCACGCGTACTTGTTGACAAAATAGGCACAATTACTGTACATGGTCGGGGAATACATATGAATACAATAAACAATCCATCAACCGTTCGTGACTTGCCTGGACAAGTGATGTTGGCAAACATACTGTTTTTGCACCACGAAACACTCACTGTTGCAACGGTACTTTTAACGCCTCTCAGAATAACTGCTGTCATTGTTACTGTATTGCGTTATTTACGTACTCTCACAGCGGTAGATCCCGTCGATGACAGGCGTTTTTACTTGCTTCGCTTTCTCAACTAATTCATACGAAACGCGGGGGACCATTCTCGGGTGAAATAGGCTCGCCTCCTAGTAAGACTGCTGTCGAACAGTAGACAATGATGATGTGAACGGTCTTACATTGTACCCATCCTCGTTTACCAGTGGTGGTGTTGCTACCGCCCCTGGTGGGGCCACCCTTATACTAGCCTAGATCAACGAGGCCTCGTGACATGATGCCACCGCTCTCGCAACCACCTCGTTCCAGAGAGTAGGTTCCATTGTGACTGATGTATACCCAGCTTACACATGCGAGGACTTTCATTCAAACTCATCAGCTATGAGTACTATACCACCATAAGAAAATACTATTTGTATTTGTATTTTGTATTTGCTTAGATGTAAATGTTGAGTTTTATGTTCAACAATACTGTTGGTACGATGCATTATTTGTTGAAAATGTGTTAATTAATTGCTGCGTGGATCGGGCCTAGGTTTACCAATGTCCTGCCCACATAAGATTATTAAGGTATCCACCAGCTCCAACTGCCACGCCTGTATATGTATTGACATTATCTGGGATCACAATGCAATTGTCCACTAGTATTTAAATCTCCAACACATCGATTTTTACACTTGTCACATTAAAGCGAAACAAAAGTCATAGTTTTCGGCCTATGCGCTTATACAAGTTACTAAAACATAACCATTTGTAACTTCAATCAAGAATATCACGCCAGTGGTTTGCTAGGAAAACCTTGTTGAACACACAACATCTTAATTTCATGGTCTGCGCCATTATGTTAAATAACACTACGTGACGAGCGCGTTATTCTTGCAATATTCGCTCGCCAAATGAAAATACATGTTGAACACCTTTTCTTACTCATGCCAATAGGCTATGGCCATGCTATTTTCGTCCAAACTCAACTTATGTAACATGTTGGCCTTTGTTTACTAAACTAGTCTAATTTCTGGCAAAACAACACGTTTGTTTGAGCCTTTGCGTATGCTGGCCTCCCTTAGTACGTCACTTGTAGTCTAGGTCAACCCGATGTTATTGAACTGCGCAAGCGCTTACCGGTCGCGCTGGTTATGTGGAGAATTGACCAGATTATCCAACTTCCAGAACAAATTCTGAGTAAACCACTGTCGTGGAAAGTTTTATTGTAATTGTAAATGGTTAGTTTTGATTAACTCTTTTAGGTGCATAACCTCCAGGAGATGCATTTTGTTTCCCTTTAACTATATGTATTATGTAGCCTGCCTATTGAGCTTATTTGATTTGCTTAATGCAGAATAACGAGCGTTCATTCTTACATAGACACCGTCTACATAACTTTTGTATAGCGTAACGGAGTGATAAAATGTTACCATAAATATTGAATGTGTTACACAAACACGACAACGAAACCCCATTTCTTTTTGTGTAGCTGTTTTTTATGATTTTGTAACACACAGCGCCTCATGCGGCGATACGCTAACTGTACGTCGACAACGCAAGGAAACACAGCGGGGAACATGTTCGTCGTCTGAGTGTCACAAGTCACAGGCAGACTCCGAAACTTGCATAGCGCCTTGCGTTCACGGGAGAGCGACAGGCTCTGGTTGTTTATGTCCACAGACACACACCGGAAGATGCTGCGAGCTCGGTAATTGTGTTTAGCTATTAGGTATGTAGTGGAATTTTTTTTAACATGCACAGTTCTATGACCCCTTCACTTGTTCTCGTCCCTTCCTTATTATCCATTGTGTACCATTCTGCTATCAACAGCGTATCACTTCTGATCTGGTCATTCCACCTCTTCAATGGAAGAGTACCACTGCAATGTAAACGGTGTTGTGTTGATAATGGATCACAGCGACATGTACATCCTTCTAGTATAAATCGTCGCGATCTAGTTAAAAGGACATGTGAATCTAATATTGCTCCTTGCTTTCTGACAACATCGGAAAGACAAAACGAAATTTGTTCTTGTAAAAATTCAAAACTAACATTCAGTGCTAAAA
This sequence comes from Lamellibrachia columna, assembly GCA_963662155.1. NCBI lineage: Eukaryota > Metazoa > Annelida > Polychaeta > Sabellida > Siboglinidae > Lamellibrachia > Lamellibrachia columna. The sequence goes on from OY759261.1 coordinate 63,716,313, forward strand.
AAAATTCGTTATTTAGTTATGTCATCAGACAAATTAAAAATAACTGCGCTGTTGCTTACCAATTGAATTTACGCTTCAATGAATGATAAATTATTATAGTATTTTGTCTCATTTTAGAGTTTAGTGGAAAATCACTGTCTATGTTATTGCTGTGCTGTAGCCACCATCAAATGATATCATTTATTTTCCAAAAACTACATCTATCAATTCAAGTGCAAAACATTTTGCAGAACATTGTTAATTAACTAGTGTGTATTTTGTTTGAATTGTTTCAGCGGCAGCAACACCAACACCCACAGTTCCGACCAGTAAGTTGTCTTCCAAGCAAAATGTCATGTGCATGCATTGAATACATGTTCATATCATGCGCACAGGTTGACATGTTTAAGTCAGTTAATTTGTTTTATGTTGTCATCAGCAGTATTTTGTTGCGTATTTTAATCTTGAAGAACAATAATAAAATAGAGATAATCTGGATGTGTTGCTATCATCGAGTTTGCGTTATATTATAATCTATTTTATAGACAAGCTAACTAGTATTTCCTCCCTACTCCCCGAGTAGGCCTAACTATTCCCCGAGTAGGCCTCACTATTCCCCGAGTAGGCCTCACTATTCCCCGAGTAGGCCTCACTATTCCCCGAGTAGGCCTCACTATTCCCCGAGTAGGCCTCACTATTCCCCGAGTAGGCCTCACTATTCCCCGAGTAGGCCTCACTATTCCCCGAGTAGGCCTCACTACTCAGGGTATAAACCTATTCCTTGAGTAGACCTCCTGGCTCTCTCAATAGGGAGGAAATAAGGCATGAATGGAGGTTGCCAAGTTGAAATGATAACAATAATAATAATAATAATGCTAATGAAATGATAACAATAATAATAATAATAATAATAATGCTAATCTAAACACAGTAAAGGGAATTTGTTTCAAATTGTATTCAACAGTGGGCAAGTGCAAGGACCTGACGATCGTGACACGCAAGGAATGGGGCGCTCGGAAAGAAAGAAAATCTCGTGCTCTCGAAAAGAAACCAACGAATATGCTATTCATTCATCACGAGGGAAACCCTACATTGAGAGCTTGCAAAACGGACTGCAAAAAACGGGTATATGCCATTCAAACGGGCCACTTTAACATAGGTAAGTGCAACTCGCTTATGTCTCTAAATTTGAGGAACTATTGGCTTTGCTACACGCACGCACGCACGCACGCACGCACGCACGCACGCACGCACGCACGCACGCACGCACGCACGCACGCACGCACGCACGCACGCACGCACGCACGCACGCACGCACGCACGCACGCACACACACACACACACACACACACACACACACACACACACACACACTCACTCACTCACTCACTCACTCACTCACTCGCACATTCTCCCATTTCATAGCACTGGTGGAGGTGTGGTGCATGCCCGGAAGATTACACCACACCTCCTTTTCACTTGTCGTTTAGTAAAGTTCTTCATCCTAATTTGGAGGGATAAAAGTACTCCAGAAGAGTGGAAAACTAGTTTGATAATTAAATTACCAAAAAAGACCTGTCTACGGGTCGACTTGTCATCTTACACCCACAAAAGCATATACTTGTTTTTTGTTTTGTTTTATATGGATTTCAATGATTTATCGATGGAATTGTTATCGAAATGTTTTGTGTGCCTTTAGTTCCATTTAAAATTTTTTTTATACATTATTTGCTTTTTAGACGTGTATCCCTTGCAATAACGTATGGTGATTCACCACAAATAGTCATTAGTTCCACATGTCACGTGATTTTTATTGCCAGAGCCAATGAAAACCCCTATATCCGTAGCGTCATTTATTCGAACGCAGACATGAAGGCATCACCCAGGGGTAATACTATCTACTATCTTAGCCTTAAAAAAAGTTGCATGCTGTTGATACAAGATTTAACAAGTTTGCCACCCAAGGCCCAATGGCCCAGATGGAATGTGGACAAGGAAACCACTGGCTTATCGAGAGTCCAAATTTGTTTATGTATGTGTAATCCGCCCTCCTGAGATATGTGTCAACCTTGTTTTTAAACATTTCACGCTGCTAGCAGTTACACAATCTGTAGATAACTATTTGTATCATTCATTTATTGTCCTCTGTGAGAACGAGTACTTCCACATTGCTCTGACTCTTTCATATTAGCACTTATTTTTGCTCCTAAGTAACTTTCTTTTACGATAGTACTTAGAACCACTTTATAGTTTAAATTCAAGTTCCTGTGTTCTGTGTATAGGCATTTACATTTCCAAAAATATAATAACATCTGCCATTTTTCAGACTTGTTAGCTAACGTGTCTAGATCGTTTTGAATTTGGTGCTGATCACCATAATGTTTAATCTTTCTAAACACTTTCATGTCATCCGCAAATTTCTGCACGTTGCTTGTTATGTTATCGTTCAAGTCACTGCTACAAAAACAAAAACATCAACGTAATATCAAAGGAACTTGGAAAGAATTGAATTCATCAATTAGAAAGAGTCACAATTAAAGGAACTTTCCAGATTCTTTTGTCAATGAAACTAACATCATTACAGACAAATCAGAAATAGTAAATGCCTTTAATATATTCACAAAAACTTAAGCACAGGAAAGAGAACACTTTATAAAAGACGGCCATCCAAAGAGTTCCATAGTAGAATAAAATTTGCATTTAACACAGGTGACTGGGACATTGGCTACAATTACCTGGTGGGTGACGACGGTAAAGCGTACGAGGGACGTGGCTGGGGCTTAGAAGGCGCGCACACACGCGGTTACAACAAGGAAGCCGTCGCAATCTGCGCCATTGGAAACTTCGAAAAGGAAAAACCGAGTCAGATGCTTCTACAGACCATTGCAAATCTGATCGCTTGTGCCGAGGATGAGGCGAGTGTTGTTATTATTATTATTATTATTATTATTATTAGTATTATTATTATTATTATTATTATCGTCTTTATTCGGACTCAACATCCACAAACATGTACATATTAAACAAATTATAAGTTAGAAATAGCAGCTAGAAAAATACTTATATTGTGCTAAGATATGAAATCACAGCATTACATTCTTCCTTATTTAAGACAACATCATTGTTACAATCTTTCATTTCCTCCAATTAACAATTAATTTTTGCATTGTCATAGTATGTAGCATTGATATTGATATTCCACATTTCTTTACATTTATGCTTAATAGCACTCATAGGCATATACAACAGTTCTGATTGGTCATGTTATATTTGGACATAATGTGTCTTACATTCTTGTCCATAATGGACATATAAGCAAATCTAATTGTGTTTGCTATATAATTAACAAACAGGTTGTCTGACAGGGCTACTGGTCTGTAAAACGTTATAAACCAATAGACCAAAGCAACATCTAAAGGAATAAATCCAACAATTAATGGTATTAAATCTCTGTGCGAAACATATGGTAGCTTCCATGCTAGGGGAGACAGGAGGGAAGGAGAAGGGAGTGGGGGAGACAGGAGGGAAGGAGAAGGGAGTGGGGGAGACGGGAGGGAAAACAACCGGAGTGAAGGAGAGGGAAGTGGGAGAGACAAGAGCAAAGGAGTGGGAAGTGGGGGAGACAGGAGCGAATGTGACAGGAGGGAAGGGGTCAGGACAGAATGTGATGGAGGGGATCGAACGGAAGAGTTATTCTGCAGCAGTGATAGAGGGGGTGAGGAAGAGAGCGAGGGTGTTTGTGGGGGATTCGATAGTTAGGAAGACCGACAGAGTCTTAAACAAGGGAGATGATGTGGTGGTCTGCTTGCCTGGAGCCAAAATAGAGGCGATAACTGAGAGGGTAAAAAACATCGTAGGCTCGGGTAAGGGTGGATCTGTTTTAGTACACGTAGGGACAAATAACGTAGAGAGGGAGGGTACAACTGCCATAGTTAGGAAATATAGGCAGTTGGTCAGAACACTAAAACAGACGCGGGTTGAGCAGGTAATACTGTCGGGATTTTACCTGTAATGGGCAGGAGGGGTCACAAATATCGAAATTGTCGGGGGATGGCAATTAACATGTTAGTCCAGAAGTTATGTAGGGAAGAGGAAGTTGGATTTGTGGATTTATGGGGAAGTTTTGTTGGGAGGGCTGATATGTACATGAAGGATGGGCTTCATTTAAGTGGAAAGGGGGCGGCAGTATTCGCGGACAAACTTTCAGCAGCAGTAGATAGTGACTTGGGTACAATGACAAATATTTTTGGAAGTAAACATTGTTTAAACTAGAAGTGCAGGGGGGTTACCTAGAGGTGTCTCAAGCAGAACAAGAGGCCACTAGCACAGATAAACCAATATCAAATCATCCGAAAAACATCTCTGAAAAAGGTTATAGATGCGTATGTTTAAATGCAAGGAGCATAGTAAATAAGAAAAACGAATTAAACATTATGGTAGAAGATATTGACCCTCACATAATTGGTATAACTGAATCATGGCCCAACATAGATATAACAGATGCTGAATTAGGACTGACAGGATATGTAATGTTTAGGAAAGATCGAATAGGAAGAAGGGGCGGGGGAGTTATTTTATATGTTAAAGAATCTATTCAGGCTTATGAAATAAAACTAGAAAGGGAAGCAGATTGCGATGAAGCTGTTTGGTGCAAAATTGTTTCAGGAAATTCAAAATTAACTATTGGATTAGTTTACCGAAGTCCAAACATAAACGAAGAGGACAACACAAAAATAAAAAACGCTATAAAGGAAGTTAGTAAAGGGGAATGTATCATAATGGGAGATTTTAACCATGGACACATACAATGGAATTCTCTAGAGAGCACAGGGATTGAGGACCAACAATTTCTATTTTTAATCCAGGATAGCTTTCTTACTCAGCACGTACTAGAACCAACCAGGGGAGAAAATGTATTAGATATAGTTTTGTCATCACAAAAAGAATTAGTGGACAATGTAAAAATATTTGAACCATTGGGTAATAGTGACCATAATCAAATACATTTTGACATCAATGTAAAATCAGAAAGTAAAAATAAGAAAACGTACAAGAGAAACTTCCACAAAGGTAACTACAAAGATATGAGAAAATACTTAGCAAAGCTAGATTGGAATAACATGCTGAAGAATAAGACCGCAATTGAATGTTGGAATATTCTAAAATATGAAATTGAGAGTATCATCGATAAATTTGTTCCCTTCCAAAAACAAGGAAAACGGTGTAGAAAGAAACACTTGTCAAAAGAGGCTATTATAAAAATAATGCTAAAACAAACTATGTGGAGGGTTTATAGGCGTACCAGAAAGGACGAAGACTATGCAAAATACAAAGAGGCACTTAATGCAGCTACAACTGAAATCAGACAATCTAAAAGAAGCTATGAGCAAAAACTAGCATGTAACATAAAAAATGACAGCAAGAGTTTTTATGCATATGTCAGGAGTAAACAAAACGTACAAGACAAGGTTGGACCTCTATAAGACAGTGCTGGAAATATAATATCACAGGGGTTTTTAATGGCGGAAGACCTAAATGGTTATATAGATATTAGTTCATTACCAGTTGCTGATGCTAAATTTCAGGGGGCTAAATCTGACTATTTAGGTCCGTTAGTTGTAACTCCAGAATTGGTAGCTAAGAAAATAAAGGCAATGAAGGATAACAAATCACCGGGAGTGGATGGGATTCCTCCAAAATTACTAATGGAAACAGTAGAACAAATCAGTATACCACTTGCAAGAGTATTCAACTTGTCATTAAAAGAGGGAGTTGTTCCGTTTGAATGGAAAGAAGCAAACATCATACCATTATTTAAAAAGGGTTCGAGAAATAAGTCAGAGAATTACAGACCAGTGAGTTTAACGTCAGTGATTTGTAAATTATTAGAAAGGTTAATTAAAGACCATATGGTGGAATTCCTCGTTAAGCATAAATTATTAAATTCATCTCAACATGGATTCCTTAAAGCCAGGTCATGCTTAACAAATATGTTATGTTTTTTGGAAGAAATCACTAAGTGGATAGACGTGGGATCGCCAGTAGATGTTGTCTACTTAGATTTTCAGAAAGCTTTTGACAAAGTGCCACATCAAAGATTACTACTTAAATTAAAAGCCCATGGTATCGGGGATAGCATAACTGACTGGATAGAACAATGGCTGATTGACAGAAGACAACGAGTTGTAGTAGACGGAGAAGTTTCAAATTGGAAAATTGTTTTGAGTGGGGTACCTCAAGGATCAGTATTAGGACCTATATTATTCTTAATTTATATCAATGACTTGGACGACAGTATAACAAGTAACGTACTGAAATTTGCGGATGACACAAAACTGTTTAGAAAGGTTAATACTGATGGTGATAAACAACATTTACAAAACGATCTAGACAGATTAGTGAAATGGTCTGAGAAATGGCAGATGATGTTCAATTTTGGGAAATGTAAATGCCTACATACAGGACATAGGAACTTGAATGTAAACTATAAAATGGGAGATACTGTTATGGGTACTACTGTAAAAGAAAAGGACTTAGGAGTTACAATAAGCGCTGATATGAAAGTTTCAGAGCAGTGTGGTATTGCAGCTTCAAAGGGTAATTCTTGGATTGATTAGAAGAAACATAACATACAAGGGAAAAAGTTAATTATACCTCTTTATAAAGCAATAGTTAGACCTCATTTAGAATACTGTATACAAGCATGGAGACCATATCGTAAGAAGGATATAGATACGCTTGAACGCATACAAAGGATAGCAACTAAAATGATTCCAGAACTGAGAGACCTTAGTTATGAAGAACGCTTGAAAGAATGTGGTTTAACAACTCTAGAGACAAGGAGGTTAAGAGGAGATCAGATTGAAGTTTTTAAGATATTGAATGGGTATGAAAATATTGATAGAAATATGTTTTTCTCACTCAAGAAGGATAGCAGAACTAGAGGACATGAGGTAAAATTAGTAAAGGATCAATGTAGATTGGACATCAGGAAGCACTCGCTCTCACAGAGGACAATAAATGAATGGAACAAATTGTCTACAGATTGTGTAACTGCTAGCAGCGTGAATATGTTTAAAAACAAGGTTGACACATATCTCAGGAGGGCGGGCTATAAGTAGATGAACATTGTTGGACTCTCGATAAGCCAATGGCTTCCTTGTCCACTTGCCATCTGGGCCTTTGGCTTGGATGGCAAATCTTGTTAAATCTTGTTAAATCTTTATGCAAAACATTACACCATTGTATGCACATCTTGTTAACATTGTCATGCTACAGTGGCCATAGTTGAGATCCGTACAATGCACAGCAATACTGATGAAACTATTTGTTTTTGACCACAGTTTGAAATTATCCAAACTCAGACATAAACAGTTAATTTTCTTGATACCATCAAACACGATTTCATACTTATCGGTTGTGCTAAGTACATTTCCTAGATGTATAGTTTTCTCACATGTAGAAACATCCGTACCATTTATTTCAAAATGCGGATCAGTATCCTTCTTGTTGTACACCAGTAATTTGCTTTTTGACCCATTAAACAACACATCATGTAGTCTGGCATATTGTTCACACACCTCAATCATTTGTCGCAACCCAGAACTAGTAGAACATAGTAGTATAATGTCATCTGCATATCTTGTAGCTCCACAAAAATGTTGCCCAATGTAACAACTAATACCGACGTCTTTTAATTCATCCAACAGCACATCCATGTATACTGCAAATAGAAGTGGAAACATAACACATCCTATTATAATGCAGTTTTGTTACAAATATCACTCACATTAAGAACGTCTATATATTCAAATAAATCGTGATTTGCATAACCCCTGTCACATGACATATACGTGTTAAGCAATACAAACACGATACTATCTACTGTCACTTTCACAGCACACATCCTCTTAGATATACACTCTATTGTATCCACTTTACACCTAATATCGGATGACCAAACGATTGAACAGCCCCCATAGGGTCTGTCTATCAATGGCACACTCTCAACCATTGAGCTGGATACAACGCATACACTGTTTGGGCTAAATGAGTTCAATCTTTGTACAAATTGTGTTTTATACATGCAATGTTCTTGTATCAAACCAAAATCACACGCCACCAGCAAGGTTTTCATAATAACATACTTGTCAACACCAAAATGCTTACAGTTGAAAGAGCCAAACTTTAGTTTCTTTTTATTGATATGTTGATAGTTTAAGATATTCCATAAACAAGAACAATGTCTTTACAAGATATAATTAGTAGATAGCAGATGAAAAAAGTGGATTAAAAAAAAATTATTCTAGCAGTGCCAACCAAGTGGCTATACTTTGCTCATGGCTACGTTTATCTGAGAACACACACGTGCACGCTTTTGTAGTTATGTGTTCACAGGTGTACTTCCCGTAGCTGCATGAACACACGTACTCGTATGTATGCCTATGCGGACACATAAGAACGCACACGCACACGTTCACATGCACATCCACACGCACGCACACACGCACTCACAAACGCGCGCGCACCAGCAAGCACGCACACGCACGCACGCACGCACGCACGCACGCATGAGTACATTTATGCATTGATTTTTTAATATTTACTTTTGCATTTGTTTGACAGGGTGATGTGCTTACCGAGGACTACGAAATATTTGGTCACCGGGACGGAGGCAATACAGAGTGTCCTGGACAGAATCTTTACAACGTCATCAAGACTTACCCCCGTTTCAGCCACAGGACAATTCGCAAATATTAGCAGTCAGGTGTGATTGGAAAGTGGAAAGAGCAAAAAACAGTAAGCCAAAAGGGTTCCTGCCATACTATTCCATGATGAAACCTTTAGAGATGTTTCCTTAATCACGTTGTCTTAGTTTCTAAGCTAATCAATTGGTTACGTTCTTGTTACTGTTACTGTCTAAACTGGATGAATGGGCAAGTCTTCCAAAAGTAAATTTTCCATTTTAAAAGTGTATTGATAAAACCAATAAGTGCACGTGTTTAGAGCTGCGCTTGATCACGTCTAATTTACTAAATTGTGAAGTGGTCCTTGATTTAATTCCTAACTAGGCATGTAATTTATGCATGCGCGCGACATGCTGTTTGAATAGCCCGAATGTTGCAATGTCAAACGGATCGACCTCACAAAGCAAAGCGTTTGCACAGCCGCAATTATAGAACTTTGCTTCATATGCTCTATAAACAGCCTTGTTGATTATATATCCAAGTCAGTCTCATAGTCCTTGGTACCAAGTATGATTTTTGTCAACACCAAGTTGACTACTATTGGGAATTTGAAGAATTTGCTATGCAAAATGTTATATAATACACAGGAAATTAAAAAAATATTTTGACATACTTGTGTTCTTTTATAATCAAATTAATATTGTCATTATTATATTATGCTTGCACATCGATGCATCCCCTCTATTTGGAATGATGTTATCGTCACTGCTATAAGTTAATATGCAAATGTTTACAAATTATAGCATGACTGCTAAATGTCATCGTCAACATCTGCACAGAAACTGCTGTCATTGTGTTACAACTACAATGACGAAATGACGTTTCACTGTATTTCATTCATATTTTGGTTGTAATGATATATCAAAATGTGTAGACTGTAACTGGCAAAGCTTACAGTGGTAATCAGTAGTAGTGTCAACGTACCTGTATTCATGGTTTTAATTGGATTTGCATCATTATCGTCTTGCTAATTGCTATTGAGATATTCTGCTGTTTTGTGACATTTAATTTAATTTAATAAGCATATTCGTGGATTACCCAATCAAATAAGAAATTGCTGAAGAAATAAACATGTCTATATCGCTTTGACAATTCAATGTATAATCAGATAGAATGTTACCTCTCCAAAAGTCATACGTTGTATTGCTGTACCGGGTCGTTCAACAATTGGATAAGACAAAATCATATGATTCTTAAGGTCCCCATCATTGCTAATATCATGTCTAACCCATTTGAGGAGACTAGACGCTTTCTTTCCACACGCGATGTCTGAGAATAATTCTACGTATTCTGAGGCGGGTAAAAATGACAATGACGAAATTCTCGCTAGAACAGGCCCCGCCCGTTCGTCAGCATCACACGGCATCGCCAAACATGCTGGACTGGTTACATCTGCAAGATGGAAAAAAAACAGACAGCCAGAATCAGTCTTCTTTGACGAACTGCTGGAAGGGAAACGATCAGTGCGCACATAGCATCTTCGTTGCAAAAATGTTTTAAAACACGACCTCTTATCTATCGATGCCCGACCTGAAACATGGACTGCTACTGTCATGGACCGGCCACGCTACTACACTACAACTCGGACTAGTGGAAGGCATTGTGTTTCGAAACCGAAGTCAGCAACATGGAAAAGACTGAGAGGCTGAATTGTTTTGAAGACGACACGTAGAGTTCGACCTACTCCTTTCTCCCTCATAAAATGTTATGGATCTCCCATGGCATTATGCAATTGTTGAACGGCTTCCTACTGTGTGTTCTGCTTTGGCAAGAGTTTGCGTTTCGCTTTCGGGAACTAAGGTTGTGTGCATTCATATGTACGATGCTTTTGTTGTATTGTTCTCCACGTGGTGAGAGTCTATGGACGTTTATCTTTGTTTTGGTTAATAAAGTGCTACGCTTCATAATTGAATTATATTGAAATATCATGTTTTGGTTTATCATCACGAAACCCCCCGTTAGATTTAGGACTGTGGAGACCCATGGGCAGCGATCGACCGGTCATCATAACGTTCTCCCTCCATCGATGAATAACAATAACAGTTATGACACAACTTGTTCAACGAAAACATCACAATGTTCTGCAGCATTGCGTTCAACTGAAGCTTGTCACCTAGAGATCTCGAAAGAACTAAGCGGAGTATTTCTTAAAAAACAAAACTGTTGTGAGGGCCGACAAATACCCTAGATTCTGTTTAGCAAGTCGGTTCAAAATATGTATAAAATGTTGGTTACCTTTGAGCATGTTTATAACCTAGCTTAAAATGTATTTGTCAGGTTATTATTGTAAATTGTGTTGATCCCAACGCAAGGGGGCGTCCATCTTATTGGCTCTACATTTCGAAGCTTTCGAATAAAGTATGTTGTTGAACTCTCGCATTAAAACCAACTGTGTCGCATTTTGTGAAGTTGTAGGGCATACGTGGTCATATGGTAGCAACAAAAGACAATATGCTAATAACTGCATACATGAGAACAAGATCTTCACATCAACATGAATACAAATTTCGCACACAATCAAATATAGCTCCACAGAGACAATCATTCAAAGAACAATCAGCTATAAAAAGTTATTAATGTTTCTACTTTCAAAATGAACACAACGAGATCAGTTGAAACGCAAATTTTATTGTATATATTATCACAAAAAGTGACCCATCTACAACATCACCACATATCATGACTATAATGTTTACAAAGCATACGCATATTGCTTGCAAAAACAATTTTTGTAGAAAAAAAAGCATCGTTGTAGAAAAAAAACATCGTTGCTGTCCTTTTCTCTAACTGACGAATAGTTGTCTTAAAGAAGAGCATGTTGACTTTGATCTTATACGTTAGCACCTGCGGCTTAAGGGGCATTAATATTAAATTGTTCGTCTTATAATCGTTGGCACAAAAGCACGCTCATTAAATACATGTTTCGACAAGAGTTTCCTCGACAGTAGTGTCACTGCAACCCTATATTTTAAGTTATTATCATCATCATCATTATAAGCTTGGTATGACCAGTTTGTCAGATTCCTACAGCAAGCAATTGATTTCCCCTCAAATAATTCAGCTCGATTCGCCATTCTGAACGCCCGGCCAAAACATAAAATACTTGATTGAAAAATAAAAAATCATACGAGGAAACTGTCATGGGTAGCACCTCAACAGCTGCAGACGTCCCCGTGGGGATGGCGTCGTGTGATTGTATTGACAAGAGTGTAACGATGTGTAATGAAAACACCCACAGGCGAAGTTTGTTGGTGAACGTCCTTTGTGTTAGTGCGCGTGCGTCTATGCGTGTGTATGCGTCTGTGTTTGTGTGTGTGAATTCTTTTTGTACTTGTGTTTTTGTGTGGCTGTGTGTCTTTGTGTGCGTGTGTCTTTGTGACACTGTGTGTATATGCGTGTGTGTGTTCGGGCGCAATATTACGTGCGTGCGTGCGTGCGTGCGTGCGTGCGTGCGTGCGTGCGTGCGTGCGTGCGTGCGTGCGTGCGTGCGTGCGTGCGTGCGTGCGTGCGTGCGTGCGTGCGTGCGTGCGTGCGTGCGTGCGTGCGTGCGTGCGTGCGTGCGTGCGTGCGTGCGTGCGTGCGTGCGTGCGTGCCACGGTCTCGTACGTTTGAAGTGGCGACTGGCGCGGTAGCAAGAATAATCGAACGCGGCATTCGGTGTTGTCCGATTATTTCTGCTACTTCGCCACCGTCTCGTACGTTTCGCCGACGATACACATCGCAAAGGTACCATTTAATATAATAACAATAAAATCCAGAACCATTACGTTGAATTTTACATAGCAACCAGGTACGTCAATCTAACAAATATGGCCGTCGCTGTCGGACATTCTGTCGTTGCATTTATGGCTCAAGTTTTGTTTCATCGGGAAAATGTAGGAAAGTTTCATCTGTCAGATGCATATCGACCAAGTAATGTAATAAAAAGCAATATATTTTACGAAGGCGAAACTCGACGGAGGTCACGCTAATAATTAGGATTGCGACGTCAGACTCTGGATCTGACAATTACGTATTAATCATTAAAACCACTGCACGAGTTTTATTCAAAATCAAACAATGACAAATCGTCTAGAAGAGAGTCTGGCCCCGAAGGCGTGATCTCATTGTTACCCTCTGTCACCACTCCGTTTTGTGTAGGCGTTCCCGCAAAGCGCCAGCAGGTAATCTGCGTCATTATCAAAATTCTACACTAAACATTTTGTCCGATTTAACTTTTCAGTCTGACAGTTGTGTCAATATAATGAAAATTTTAAGTTAATTCGAAGTATATCGTATAAACAAACAGATAGAAGTTCACTCTTATCTTATAAATTAGCCAAATGCCCGGGTGACAGCGTAATTAGTTAATTATGTATGCGCCCAGAATATGGCGCATACATAATTTCCGTCACAATAAAAAGTACACTTCGCACCCAGGCGATGATCAGCTCGACAAACGGTGGCGCCGCAACACGGAGCCTGAATAATCGAGGCTGTGTAAAACGCTCCCACCTAGCGATCAAGCTGCCGCTGCGTTTCTTAGTGGCGACCTCTAGCAGCTAGCCGGTACAATAAAAATACGCGTAAGGGTTGCGGTCGCTGTCGACTTGATGTGTTGATGTGCAAGTTTAGGTAGGCCTACATAGAGTTTATATTTTCAGTTATGTTTTAGAACCTGCAGTGAAACAATTTTATAGTGATGCTGCACACGGTTAGTTCAATTTATATAGATTGGATGGTTTATATTATCTGAGTGCATCCGCGTGGGGCTAATAATGTTTTGGTGAATGTGGCGCCATCTTGCGAGTCAAATGACATACAGATACGTTTACACCATGATCTATTTTTAAATGTGGACACTGTGCGACCCTGGATGTGTCATGTGGGCCGCACCCACAACACTCGCGACCCATTTATGAAAAAATATATTATTATTTATCAGACACGAGCACATCGATATATGTAATGAGGTATGTAATGTAATGTAGTGTTATACTAGGTTTTCAAATAATATTACTACTATTATTAAAATATTTATTATTTTATTTCCTCCGTATGACTACATCGTAACTCATAAAAGAAAAGTAAACAAACACCAAAATATAATATGTAATTGTAAAATTTGTGAATTATATATTTTGAGAACTGTTATATTATTATTATTGCTCTTTACATTGTTTGCACGCCATGTATTATTATCATCATCATCAGTATTGTTAGTACTATTAGCACTTTTAGTTATTGTTACTTTTTTATTGTTGTTGGCAAAATTTGCTACTTTAACAATTACTGCACTATACATAGCCATAGGGAGGCCTGTATTGCAGCGATCTTTCAGGTCTTAGTGCAGCGCTCCCTGAATCATATAAACTGTAAATATGTACACACGGTTATTTGAATATGCACATGTGTGATCTAAACTAATATAATAAACTTCAACTTCGATATAGGTCACTGTCGTACTTCCAAATGCAATTGTATGAATGATCACACAAAGTGACCCATTTACAATATCGCCACATCTCGTGACTATTGTCTAACATACTTATGCATGGTTTTTCGTTGGTTCTACAAGCTTGTGTAAGCTTGAGACATGTTACATGTAAACAAATCTGTTTTAGCAAGTTTGTTTTGATTTGATCGGAAGATGGCGACACAGCTTTTATGGCGCTACCAACAAGTAACGACCCACGAACACATAGTCGACTATATAAAATATAATTTGTAATAAATTCAGACAAACAACGTCATTATGACGACCAGCAAAATTGTAGTTCGTAAGTGACTGTCACGATGACATTTTTTTTAATATCACAAAAATATTCACCTATGCATATGTGCTTTATTCTGCCAATCAATACTTCTTGAAATTACGACGTAATACTAACATACAATGTATTCTAGCGACGCCATTGATGTTATATTACACAATTGAAGGCAACCGTACACTCGAATTACCCTTTGTACAATTGTACGTACAATTGTACAAAGGGTAATTCGATTGTTCGTAGAAAAGGTATTCAGCAGGGTGAATAAAAAAAAAAAAAACACGATCCGACCGTTGGATCGTTGATGAACCCCTGAAAGTTTGGCGCCCAAGATACAAAGCGTCTAGGAGGAGTTGTATGATACACAAACAGACATACATACAAACATAAAAACATACAAACATACATACTCATGGTCGATTATAATACCGTATATTCTACGCGTGTGATGCAAACTCAGGATGTTGTTATATCGTGTGGCAATTCTTGAGTGGGGATTGTCATGTGCGAATCCCTACAGCTGGACATTGTATGATTACCTCCATCCTCCATCCTCCTCCCTCCCATCTCCATCCTCTTTCCTCCTACCTCCCTCCTCCTTCCTCCCTCCTTCCTCCCACCTCCGTCCTCCATTCTCTCTCCTCCCCCTCCCCTAAATCACCCCACTCTCATCCCTCGTCTCCTCCCCTTCTCCTCCCTCCTCCATCCCTCCTCCCCCCTCCTCCTCCTCCCCTCCCTCTTCCTTCCTCTCCTCCCTCCTCCCGCCCCTCGCTCCATCTTATTGCAACCCTATATTTTAATTATTGTTATCATAATTAACAACTAGGGTGTGACCAATTTGTCAGAATCTTACGGCAGACAATTCATCTCACTACAAATAACTCAGCTTGAGTCGGTGGAACGCACATATTTCTGAGCGGTCAAAGCATAAAGGCGCCTAAATGAACAATCTTACGAGGGACCTTTTTTTGCAACATAGGCTATACATCTACAGCTGCCGACCTCTCTGCACCTTGAACATCACAGGGTGACTCTACCGACAATGTACACTCTCCAACAGTGGCGCCACTCATCCTATCACGACTGCCACAACTTAATTTTAAATTCAAAATGGACAGTTGCGGAGTCGCTTAAACAATAGGCAGGGCAACTCCAATGTTTTTACGTCATAGCATTTTTTAACTTGAGTATACGTATAATGCAAAAAACGACGTTATCGTATTTCTTGTACAATTTTCAGTGTATAGTTCTATCTACAATTGTATGCAATTGAAATTGGGAGATTTCTTCATAAACATTAGGAGTTTACCAAATGAAATAAAGATGTGCAGAATGTGGACATCAAATGTTGCGCATCAAGCTGTGGCAGTTTACGCATGCGCGGAGGTTGCGAAAACACCCATAAGCAATGTTAAGTTGCACGCGCACGTGTATGTCTTTGTGGGCCTATGTGCCGGAGAGGTTGCACCCTGCCATTCTGGTCTACTTACTGCGAACAGCTGGGCCATCAACAGTGGACGTCTAGTGTCATGACTGATCTGTTCACTCCACGTCTTCAGTGGCCTTTGAAATGTTGCTTGAATGCTTGTCTAATAATGCTCTCTCTTGACAAACGTTAATAAAACCACCGAGTCTTCAGTGTCTGGTGACGTCTGTGATGGATTCATGGATGAATATGCACTCTGTCTCTGTCTTCCCTCCCTCCCTCCCTCCCTCCCTCCCTCCCTCCCTCCCGCTGTGTTGCTTCAGGAGCAACACAGCGACTTCCCTCCGCTTTGACAGCCTTCTGTATTTCCTCTAATAAGAATTGGGGTCCAACCTTTCCGGGGATGTTAAATGGAATGTCCTTTAATTGCTTCCTCTGATATTGGCCAGTTTGTGTTAACATGATTACCATAGTAAGTTTCCCAGCATTTTAACACATCATGTGCGGTTGTTTTAGGTTCCGGCACTATCATTTGTAGCCACGAGGTGTTTACACGGCGTATTACTAAGTTTTTCACATGTTTAAAACAAATATGCGAGTTGAGTGAAGATGTTCATCAGACTGGATGGTTGATACGAGTAATATTTTTAGTTATTTCACAGTCAGTTTACACTTTTCCCCGTGACGTTTCGACTGCTATCAGCAATCTTCTTCAGACGACTACCGGTGATACTAGATGGCGACACGATAGTCATTCTGCGCAGACGTATCATTCTGGTGTGTGCCCCCGCGGCCGCGCCCTGTGTGGCTCTTCAGGAGATCATCGTACATATGTGAAGAAGAAGCAGACGAAACGATGCCATCTTTGGACACTTTACTTGTGAGGAAGGAATCGGGGGAGGTGAAACTACTAATCTTCCGGAAGAATACCCACACAGACCATTACCCACACAGACCAATACCCACACAGACCAATACACACACAGACCAATACCCATACAGACCAATACCAACACAGACTATTATCTAAACTTTTCCTCACATCATCCATTACACTAGAAGATGGAAGTGATCCGTACGTTGTTAGACAGATGCAAAACACTTGTGACACAGGAGGAAGATAAACAGAAAGAAAGAGAACAAGGAAGCTCTAACGAGATGCCGGTATCCACAATGGACCATATCAACAGTACAGAAAAAGATGAAAAAGAAGGAAGACAACATCATGAAGAAAACGGTAGAAAAAATAAGGGCAAAGGCAAGGTGGTACTTCCATATGTCCAAGGATTATCCGAAACATCAAGGATCATGAAGAAATACAATGTGAACACACCATTGAAGCCTCACAACACCACCAAGAATTCACTAGTAAGACCAAAGCACAAAAACGTCGAACTACAACAGATGTGCGAACGGATGTATTCCTTAGCGTGTAAGAACTGTTATGCCACATACTATAAGAATATAATATTAATACAGCATTTTTAAAAGCGCTAATTCCCACTATATGTATCAATGCGCTGTACATGGTATAAAATGCATCGGACAAACGAAACGTGCCTTAAAACACGCACCAAAGAACACAAAGAAGACGCTGAAAAAGAATCGGCTAGCAGACCCTACACCCGAAGCATATATATATATATATATATATATATATATATATATATATATATATATATATATATATATATATATATATATATATATATATATATTGCTTACAAGCTTGGAGACCATATCGCAAGAAGGATATATATATATATATATATATATATATATATATATATACTGCTTACAAGCTTG
Organism: Lamellibrachia columna; assembly: GCA_963662155.1. Lineage (NCBI taxonomy): Eukaryota > Metazoa > Annelida > Polychaeta > Sabellida > Siboglinidae > Lamellibrachia > Lamellibrachia columna. Next base: position 63,734,021 of record OY759261.1, read on the forward strand.
GAGACCATATCGTAAGAAGGATATATATATATATATATATATATATATATATATATATACTGCTTACAAGCTTTGGAGACCATATCGTAAGAAGGATATATATATATATATGTATATATATATTTATATATATATGTATATATATATATATATGTATATATATATATATATATATATATATATATATATATATATATATATATATATATATATATATATGTATGTATATAGCATATATATTTGGTTTGGATGTTTATGAATATACACGAATGCATATATATATATATATATATATATATATATATATATATATATGTATATATATATTTATATGTATATATATATGTATATATATATATATATATATATATATATATATATATATATATATGTATATATATATATATGTATATATATATATATATATATATATATGTATGTATGTATGTATATAGCATATATATTTGGTTTGGATGTTTATGAATATACACGAATGCACAAACGAACGGAGAAAGAGGAGGTCAGTCGGGGGTTTATTGTGGATTGAAGGTGGGTGAAAAAATTATAATTCACTACTATTTTACTGTTTCAGAGGTAGCCACATCAGAACCCACTGTTCCGACAAGTAAGTTGTCGTCCTATCTAAATGACAGTTGTAGGTTCGGTTTTTTTTTTAATCAAACAAAGCCATGCACCCACCCTCGCACAACTGGATTGTACATTAACCCCTATTACAATTGCCCTATATATTGACTTAGAGTAGAATACAATTATTATAGAATGTTGATTTTACATAATCCTTTATGCTGATGCACCTTCGAGAACTGCTCCAGGTGGCATAGTCGCTTTAGAAATGTTATCTATAGTAACTATCTGTAACTACTACGTCGACTTCACTGTCGCTCAGAATATAAACCACTTCGCTCATGCGACTGTTAATGGAGACGTGTCACAGCGACAGAAACAGTGTCGTGTTGGTGATCGATCAAAACAACTTCTACGTGCTACTGTTTAAATAGTATTATCTTCGTCGATCAGTTTGAAAGAACGCATGAATATAGTGTCGTTGCTGTTTTGGTCAATTCTCCGCAAAGGCGGATACATACACGACACTGTCTACTTTCAAAAATACCTAACTAAATAAGTAATATTGATACGTTTGTCGTAATTTAGTGATAGATAATTAGACAACGTCACAACAAATGCACATTTGCGTAGCAAGCGAGTTTATAAGGGATGTTATTTTGTGTCATCGTAGTGAATATTGCTGTCAATTTAGTTGCAGTTATAGCCGCCGTCATATTATAGTATTCAATAAATAATATATTTATTGTAGCAAATAGGTTTTAAAGAGATTTAACAAGATTGTCATCCAAGGCAAAGGCCCAGATGGCAAGTGGACAAGGAAGCCATTGGCTTATCGAGAGTCCAACATTTTGAATCTATGTGTAATCTGTCCTCCTGAGATATGTGTCAACCTTGTTTTTAAACATATTCACGCTGCTACCAGTTCCACAATCCGTAGACAATTTGTTCCATTCATTGATTTTCCTCTGTGAGAACGAGTACTTCCTGATATCCAGTCTACACTGATCCTTTACTAATGTTACCTCATGTAGTTCTATTATATTTCTTGATTAAGAAAACAATACTTTTCGTACCCATTCAGTATCTTAAAAACAATAATTTAATATCTTCTTAACCGCCTTTTCTCTAGGGTTGTTAAACCACATTCTTTCAGTCGTTCTTCGTAATGTAGGTCTTTCAATTCTGGAATCATTATGGTTACTCTCCTCTGTATTCTTTCAAGCGTATATATATATATATCCTTCTTACGATATGGTCTCCAAGCTTGTATACAATATTCTAAATCAGGTGTCACTATTGCTTTATACAGAGGTATAATTAGCTTTTGCTCTTGTATGTTACATTTATCCTAATCAAATTTGATTACCCTTTGAAGCTGCAATACCACATTCCTCTAAAACTTTCATGTCAGCACTTATTGTTATTCCTAAGTACTTTTCTTTTACAGTAGTACCCAGAACAGTATCTCCCATTTTATAGTTTACATCCAAGTTCCCATGTCCTGTGTGTAGGCATTTACATTTCCCAAAATTTAACAACATCTGCCATTTCTCAGACCATTTCACTAATCTGTCTAGATCGTTTTGTAAATGTTGTTGATCACCATCATTGTGCACCCTTCTAAATACCTTTGTGTCATCCACAAATTTCAGTACGTTGCTTTTTTTTATTGTCGTCCAAGTCATTGATATATGTTAAGAATAATAAAGGTCCTAATACTGATCCTTGTGGTACCCCACTCAAAAATTATTTCCAGTTTGAAACCTTCCCATCTACTACAACACGCTGTCTACTTTCAATCCGCCATTGTTCCATCCAGTCGATTATGCCGTCCCAGATTCCATGGGCTTTTAATTTAAGTAATAATCTTTGATGTGGCACTTTGTCAAAAACTTTCTGAAAATATAAGTATATAATATCTAGTGGTGCTCCCTCGTCTAGTCATTTAGTTATTTCTTCCAAAAAACATAACATATTTGTTAAGCATGACCTCGCTTTTAGGAATCCATGTTGATGTGGATTTAATAATTTATGATTTACAAGGAACTCCACCATATGATCTTTGACTATCCGCTCTAATAATTTACAAATCACTGATGTTAAACTCACTGGTCTGTAATTCTCTGAATTATTTATCGAACCCTTTTGAAATAATGGTATGATGTTTGATTATTTCCATTCAACAGGAACCACCCCCTCTTTTAGAGACAAGTTGAACACTCTTACAAGTGGTATATTAATTTGTTCTACTGTTTCCATTAGTAGTCATGGAGGAATTCCACCCACTCCTGGTGATTTAATGTCCTTCGTTGTCTTTATTTTCTTAGCTACCATTTCTGGGATTACAATTAACTGCCCTAAATTGTCAGATTTTGCCTCCTGAAATTTAGTATCTGGAACTGGTAATGAACTAATATAATCTCTAGTAAACACTGAACTGAAGTATCCATTTAGGATTTCCGACATTAAAACGTGTGATATTATATTTCCAGCACTGTCTTCTAGTGGTCCAACCTTGTCTCGTACGTATTTTTTTCATAGCTTATTTTAGATTACCTTATTTCATTCGTAGCTGCATAAAGTGCCTCTTTGTAATTTGTGTAGTCTTCATCCTTTCTGGTACAAAAAGTGGTGAATATTTGCTAAATAAACATTATAGCCATGTAACGCGGACATTGCACACATGAAGTAAGGTATTCTTAGTAGAAGAGGATAGGGAAGGAATGGGACGCGATTGCATATTTGTTAGAACATAAAGAGGACGGGTGTTCGAATACTCTTGCTATTGTTCGTTCAAAGCCTGGGCAATTTTTGTCACTCTTGGTTGCGCCAGTTTACTCAGCTGTATAAATGTATATAGACAGTTGTGTAATTACGTGAACGATTATCTTTCGCGCATTACTTGCAACGTGGTCGAATGCTTTCCAGAGAAATTGGGATGGTGTTAGAAGTAAGGGGTCTACCGGAGGTGGAGATTGAAGCGTTTTGAGTTGTCCCAATTATCGGATGCCACGCTATATAAGGACGAACTTTTATTTTTTAAATGGTCTGACAAATAAAATGGTAAATGTTATTCAATTTCTGGAAAACTAAATGCCCATAAACGGGCCACGAGAACGTGGATGTTAACTATGAATTGGGAGATACCGTTGTAAGTACTACCATAAAAGAAAATGACTTAGGAATAACAATACGTTCTGAGCCATATTCAGTATGCACTCTACTAAACAACTGCAACTGCATTTTTATAAGTTGTTTTTGGCTTTGTTATAATTTATTTGTAATTTCCAAAAAAAATACATATATTTGGCAACAAATACTTACGTAACTTTGACATTTTTAACGATTTTGATAATGTTTTCGGCCACTTGGGTAGAGAAGAATAAAGTAAACACTACACTCAAAACCCTTTTTTGGGCTAGCATAATTTCTTCCAGAGATATCCTTTTTCCAAATATGAAAAATACAGGATGTGTAATATTAACTGGAATTCATCAAACGATATGTTTTGGCATCTATTACACATATGTTTGCTCTGCTCTAAATTAAAGTTAGTTAAATATATCATCTATATCCTTTATAACGGGGATTACCTACACAAATTGGTCTTATTATTCAATGTATCATCAAACAAGAAAATACCACACGAGCATGGAGATAGTTTGCTTCCATATCCTCCAATACGTTTTCTACCCATAAACCAAATTTTCGATAAATTAAGGAAGATTTGCATTTCAACGAACTGAAACCTCAATTGTACACTTTTTAACGTTTTTACTGAATATGGTAACTTATGAAATTATGATAACGAATTGATTATGGTTGGCTATCAGTTAATTGAAACAGACACAACGTGTATAAATAAATCAAGAAAACCTTTGATGCTCTTTTAATAGAAAATCGGTATTTCAAAACGATTAATGTTGAAATCAGTAATTTAATTGTTTCAACCTAGATTTCATGAATTGCTATTACATCGAATGATAGCTTAAATTTTTCTAGATCATTCTCCTTTATGTCCGTACAATCAATTATGTATCTGCAAAGAATGCATGCTATAAACATGTTCACGATATCTTCCTCTAACATTCAGTCCATGCTAATAGGAATGATGTTACGTTTAAATACAACTTTAAAAAAAAATAGCACCACTTTCACGTGCCAACCCTCGCTAGAATTCCGACTAACGCGATATTTGTTATCTTATTCACAGAATTTCAGGTAGTGGTTGTTTTTCTGTGTGATATTTGTTATCCTCGAGAAATGATTCGTTTAGGTATCGGGCAAACCGGGTAAAACATTTTTCTTCAGATTTTTAGTTCACCATGTAATGAATGTTCACCTTTTTCAGTAAAAAAAAGGCAACTTGCAAAGACCAGAGTCCTTGGTAAAATGAACCAGTTGCTTCAAGCGGGCAAATTGTATGTACTTGTTGACAAAATACGCACAATTACGACTGTATATGGTCGGGGAATACATATGAACACAATAAACAATTCACCAACCGTTCGTGACTTGCCTGTACAAGTGATGTTGGCAACTATTATGTTTTTGCACCACGAAACACTCACTGTTGCAACGGTACTTTTAACGCCTCTCTAAATAAATGCAGCATTGTTACTGTATTGCGTTATTTACGCACTCTCACAGCGGCAGATCCCGTCGATGACAGGCGTTTTTACTTGCTGCACTTAAGCGGTATCTCAAATAATACATAGGAAACGCGGGGGGGCATTCTCGGCCGAAATAGGCTCGCCTCCTACTGGGACTGTTGTCGAACAGTAGACAGTGATGATGAACGGTCTCACATTTCACCCATCCTCGTTTACCAGTGGTAGTGTTGCTATCGCAGCTGGTGGAACCACCCCTGTAATAGCCTCGATCAACGAGGCTCCGTGACATGGTGCACCGCACCAATGTCGTGCCAACATCAGATTATTAAGGTATCACCAGCTCCTGCTGTCGCCTGTGAATCTATTTACGTCATCTGGGTTCACAATACAATTGTTCACTGGTATTTAAACCTCCAACACATCGATTTGTCCACTGACGATTTGATGTTCAGCATTTCCCCGTGATTACACAAACACGATAACAAAACACTGTTTGTTTCTGTCTAGCTGTTATTTTATGCTTTTTTAACACACAGCGCCTCGTGCGGCCATACTGGAACTATACGTCGATACCGGAAAGAAATACAGCGCGGAACATGTTCGTCGTCAAAGTGTAGCAAGTCACAGTCATACTACAGGACTTGCATAACGCCGTGCGTTCACGGGACAGCGACAGGCTTTGGTTGTCTCTGTCCACAGACACACACCGGAAGATGCTGCGAGCTCGGTAATTGTGTTTAGCTATTACGTATGTAGTGGGATTTTTTTTATCATGCAATTTTAGACTCATTGTTCTATGAGCCCTTTCACTTACACCCTTCCCTTCGTTATTAGCCTCCAGTCTAGTCCCTTTTCTTATCCGTGTGAATTGTTATTGATAATTAACTATCGATTTGTTTTTTATTGTTTCGGTTGTGACTACTACTACTACTACTACTACTACTACTACTACTACTACTACTACTACTACTACTACTACTACTACTACTACTACTACTACTACTACTACTACTACTACTACTACTACTACTACTACTACTACTACTACTACTATTACTACTACTACTACTGTTCCGACAACTTGTATATCGCCCTGCGTTCACGGGACAGCGACAGGCTTTGGTTGTTTCTGTCCACAGACACACACCGGAAGATGATGCGAGCTCGGTAATTGTGTTTAGGTATGTAGTGGAATTTTTTTAACATGTATTGTTAGACGCATTGTTCTATGAGCCCTTTCACTTGCCCCCGTCCCTGCCTTATTAGCCTCCAGTCCCTTTTCTTATCCGTGTGAATTATTAGTGATAATTAATTATCGATTTGTTGTTTGTTTCTGTGGTGACGACTACTATTGTTCCGACAAGTAAGTTGTCGTCGATATGCTCTGTTCGTTTAAATAAACAAACGCGTGCCCACACAAGGTGAGACAACAGCAGCAAGCGAAGTTTGACGATATATATATATATATATATATATATATATATATATATATATATATATATATATATATATATATATATATATATATATATATATATATAGCATATGGCAGAGCCAACAACTTTGAAGTAGAACATTCATCCTAAGATAAACGTTTCACACAAAATGCTAATAAATACACGTGATCTAGTGGTAGATCATTAGAAACATACACGTGATCTAGTGGTAGATCATTAGAAACATACACGTGATCTAGTGGTAGATACACGTGATCTATTAGAAACGGGGTCAATGACGGCAGGAGAAGGACAACAAACACGGACGACCAATTTCGGTGCCTGCCTCACCCGGGTCTTCAGGAATAAAGAGGAGAGCAAAAACATTGGACTTATTCAGACCAACTGCACTTTAAATAGCGCATTAAGAGAATTTTCGCTTGAATGAATAATAAAGGGTATTATTATTTTGTCTCACCGTAGCGTTTAGCGGAATATTACTGTCAATGTTTTTGCAACAAACATGTGTCGAACAAATTATAATTCACTGCTTTTTTACTGTTTCAGCGGCAGCTATACCAGCAACCATTAGTCCGACCAGTAAGTTGTCTTCCAATCTGGACAGTTACTATTAAAGGAAATCCACGCACACATGCAAGCTCGCAAGAACGCATACACAACGTGATACTACAATAACACCTATATATATATATATATATATATATATATATATATATATATATATATATATATATATATATATATATAAGCTTACTTTTCAACCTTTCTTTTCTATAACATCAAACCCGCATTGTGCTATTTTCTTGTATGATAACCTTTGACAAAGTGGATTCAATATGCTGTCTATTGTACGCAGTGTTGTGATATCTCGTTTATAAGGTTTCAGGTGGTTTGGATGTTTGGATATTTATAAATATACACAAATGCACAAACGGGGGGTTTAGTGTGGATTGAAGTTGTGTGAATAAATTGGAAGCTGGAAAGCAAAGACGAAGATGTAGAGGAAGGGAAAGAGCGAGTGAAGCAAGAATAAGGGAATATTGATGGGTGGAAGGAGGCCGAGATTAAGGATTAATGGTAGACAAAGGTAGGCATCCAGGGGTAAGCAGGGTTTTACAGATTATGTATTCATTACGCTGATTTCACTTTCAGTTCAGGGTCAAGAGTCGACCTTCAAAACAGTCCCTGGTGAGTGGATAGATGAAACACAACTATGTCGATGACGTCATCGTGCATAATAGAAAAGCAATAACAATTCGTTATCGCATGAGACAATTATTATATTATATAATGTTGATTTTGCCTAACCCTTTATGCTAACGCACCTTTGAGCGCTGCTCGGTGGCAAAGGCGCTTTAGAAATGTTATATATTGTAAAGTGTAATATCTAATTACAATGTCGACTTAACTGTGTCGAACATGTGTCGTGTGTCGAAACTAATCATAATTTGCTACTTTTTTACTGTTTCAGAGGTAGCCACATCAGAACCCACTGTTCCGACAAGTAAATTATCTAAATGACAGTTGTATGTTTGTTTTTAAAAACCTAACAAAGCCATGCACCCACCCTCGCACAACTGGATTGTACATTAACCCCTATTACAATTGCCCTACATATTGACTTAGAGTAGAATACAATTATTACAGAATGTTGATGTTACGTAATCCTTTATGCTGATGCACCTTCGAGAACTGCTCCAGGTGGCATAGGCGCTTTAGAAATGTTATCTATAGCAACTATCTGTAACTACTACGTCGACTTCACTGTCGCTCAGAATATAAACCACTTCGCTCATGCGACTGTTAATGGAGACGTTTCACTGCGATCCGCAACTCAACAAAACTCGAGTCGCGTGATGATTTCGCTGACGCCACAGCTGTTGAACCGATTCGAAAATTGATTCGCGGCACCACAATAGTTTATGCTGTGTAACGTGCGCCGACCCATTCGCACAAATGCGCGACTCGCAACAAAAGTTTAGCAATATGCGCCTAGCATAAGACACGATTTTAGAACTCTACAAGCTGTGTTCGGCTTGCCAACGACATCGCATTGTGGGTTATCTATGTTCATAAATACGATCAATTTTGTTTTATTTTCAGGTGCCACGTCTGGTGACGTTGGCGATTGAACTTCACACATTTCTGCTTTCTGTAGTTGAAACGCGGGTATTTCTAAACACACCGACGGGCTGGCAACCTGACGAGCGCAACCAGCCGCCGGGCCGGTGTTAGCTTACAGCCATGTTATACAGGAATGTTTGCGAACGGGGTCTAAAAATTACATGTGAAGTGTCGTATGACCAATAAAGGGGTGCACTGAAATGCTTATCCGTATGGCACAAAACGTAGTAAATGAGATTATTCCAGCGAAACAGTGCAAATCCTGATAAAATTTGATACGACAAGTAAGCCACCGGGGCTGCATTTATAACAAAACAATTTTCAAAGGATGAACAATTCCCAAAAGGGGTGCTAGAGCCTGCTAGAGCCTACTAGAGCCTGCTAGAGCCTGCTAGAGCCTGCTTGCTAGAGCCTGCTAGAGCCTGCTAGAGCCTGCTAGAGCCTGTTAGAGCCTGCTAGAGCCTACTAGAGCCTGCTAGAGCCTGCTAGAGCCTGCTTGCTAGAGCCTGCTAGAGCCTGCTAGAGCCTGCATAGTCGGATAATGAATATAACACACTTTTGTTTAATGATAAAAAAGCTACATATCACACATGTTTAAATGATGAAGCACTGCACTTTATTAACCAAAATAAAAAGAAATACAAATAGCACTCACACCACGTGGACACTGATACCTAAAAAGCACGTCTCACATGAATGCACGTGATATTATTTCACGAAGGCATAGCGCGAGCTCTTGGCAAGGCAGAACACACTATAGGATAACGTTCAACAACTGCATAACACTATTGGGGATTACATTATACAACACCAAGAGGCAGAAATGGAGTTGGTCTAACGGTACGTATCGCTTTCAAAACAATGCAAAATTTTTATTTCATGAAATAAATGCAATCAGGCATACCTTATTATATAAAAAAATATTGTTTATAGTAATATCAGGCGAATTGTATTTCTGAAAAGTTCACACAGTGTGAAGAAAAGGACAACTGTTTCACTCAACAGCACGCTTCATTAGCATGTCAACATACCTTGTCAAGGCTATAGGTCTGCTTTAACTTTGTTTTGTTAACTCGGGATATAGACGAACGCTAGGTAATCTCAAAGGAGTTAGAAATGCAATGACAGGGGTAAACTGTTGCCCGATGTTGTGTTTACAAACACATTGTTGAACGAACCGGCACAGCAAACATGGCATTTGTAGAGGTAACATAATATCCGATTGAACATTTAATTTGCTAAGCGATGTATACAGTTCTATTTCTTCAGCAGATGCATTCTTTTTAGTAGGCTAATACATAATTGTGCTACAACGAGAAAATGTTTCACCGATCAACAGAACATCTAAATAGCGTTAGTTGAGGAAATAAAGTAAATCCAATGAAAACCATTCCAATTATTTTGAAGCTCTTACAACTCTGATTATCGATGTAAACAAGAACCATAGCCAATTACAATATAAAACATGATGTTGATGTGTCAGTGCAACCAAAACATATATGGATTACATTGCAGTGAAAAACTATTTAGTCACTGTAGTTGTTATAAGATTACTGCAGTTTATATGCAAGGACTCTGGTCTTTGCAAGTTGCCTTTTTTATTGAAAAAGGTGAACATTCATCGCATGGTGAACTAAAAATGTGAAGAAAAAAAATAACGTTTTACCCGGTTTGCACGACACCTACACGAATCATTTCACGAGAATAACAAATATCACACAGAAAAACAACCACTACCTGAAATTATGTGAATATGATAACAAATATCAGTTTGTCGGAATTCTAGCGAGGGTTGGCACGTGAAAGCGGTGCTACATTTTTAAAAGTTGTATTTAAACGTAACATCATTCCTTTTAGCATGGACTGAATGTTAGAGGAAGATACCGCGAACATGTGTATAGCATGCATTCTTTGCAGATACATAACTGATTGCACGGACATAAAGGAGAATGATCTGGAAAAAATAAGCTATCATTCGATGTAATAGCAATTCGTGAAATCTAGATTGAAACAATTAAGTTACTGATTTCAACATTAATCGTTTTGAAATACCGATTTTCTATTAAAATTGCATCAAAAGTTTTCTTGATTTATTTGTACACGTTGTGTCTTTTCCAATCAACTGATATCCAACAATCATCAATTCGTCATCATAATTTCATAAGTTACCATTTTCAGTAAAAACGTCAAAAGTGTACAATTGAGGTTTTAGTTTGTTGAAAAACTAACCTTACTTAATTTATTTAAAACTTTGCTGATGGGTAGAAAACGTGTTGGAGGATATGGATGCAAACTATCTCCATTGTCGTGTGGTATTTTCTTGTTTTATGATACATTGAATAATAGGAACAATTTTTGTGGGTAATCTCCATTATTAAAGGATATAGAAACCTTAGACGAGCTGGAACTACAATTTTAATTGACCAACTTTAATTTATTTAACCAACTTTAATTTAGAGCAGAGCATAAATATGTGTAATAAATGCCAGAACATATCGTTTTATGAATTCCAGTTAATATTACACATCTTGTATTTTTTATATTTGGAAAAAGGATATCTCTGGAAGAAATTATGATAGCCCAATAAGGTTTTGAGTGTTGTGATTAATTTATTCTTCACTACCCAACTGGCAGAACACATTATCAAAATCGTTAATAAAAATTCAAAGTTACATAAGTATTTGTTGCCTAATATATGTATTTGTTAGGCAATTACAAATAAATTATAACAAAAACTAAAAACAACTTATAAAAATGCAGTTGTATAATAGAGTGCATACTGAATATGGCTCTGCAAGAATTATTATGAAACCTTTTTTCAATAAAGAATGGCTTTGATTCTCAATTTACCAATACTTGTTGAAAAGGGCGGCCATTTTAGTTGGTATCATGGAAATGGGAGTCTGGCAGAAAAAGTTATATAATATATTTTTTACTTACTTACTATAATATATTTTTTGAGTAAGATCCACTCTATTGTTTGGGCAGAAACAAATTGAACTAACTAAGCAAATAAAAATTCCTTTCGAGAAAAATATCTGCAAATCACCAAAGCGACGCGTAACGGAGATTTAACAAGATTTAAATTTTTTTTAACAAGCTTGCCATCCGAGGCAAAGGCCCAAATGGCAAGTGGACAAGGATTATTGAGAGTCCAAGACTTTTTCATTTATGTGTAACCCACCCTCAAGATATATTTGTCAACGTAGTTTTAAAACATATTCACGCCGCTAGTATTTACACAATCTGCAGATAATCTGTTCCATTCATTGATTGTACAGTTAACCTCCTTGTCTCCTTGGTTGTTAAAACACCTTTTGAGGCGTTCTTCATAACTAAGATATCTCAGTTCTAGAATAATTTTAGTTGCTCTCCTACGTATTCGTTCTGACGTGTGTGTGTAACTGTGTATATACATATATATATATATATATATATATATATATATATATATATATATATATATATATATATATATATATATATATATATTATTTTCTTTTTCTTTTTTTCTTTTATGGTAATACTTACAACAGTATATCCCAATTCATAGTTAACATTCAAGTTATCGTGGCCCGTATATGGGCATTTAGATTTCCGAAATTGAATAGCATCTGCCATTTTTCCGACCATTTAAAAAAATAAAAGTTCGTCCTTATATAGCGCGGCATCCGATAATAATTAAGTACCGGGGTCATGATTGCCTATAACTGCGGACGTTTCAAAGCAGGCGGAGAAAAGATGGCTGAGATGCTCCTGAAAAATATGTAATGCTGCATGGCACAAGGAAAAGTTAATTGTATGCAGTTAAACTTGGGAGATGTCATGCTAAGTATAGGAGTTTGCTAAATGAAATAAAGATGTGCAGAATCTGGCCATCAAATGTAAGTTGTGGCACGGTTGATATGCACATGTTTTACGCATGCGCGGAAGTTGCCGTGTAGCGTAGTGGAACACGAAAGCACCCACAAGCAATGTTAAGTTGCACTCGCACGTGTGTGTTTGTGTAAACCCCTATGTTTAGCATGACATCTCCCAATGTTAACTGTATACAATTGTAAATAGAATTGTGCAATAAAAATTTAACCAATCTTTATACGACTTCGCGACTGTCCATTTTGAATTTATAATCAAGTCGTGGCAGTAGAGATAGGATGAGTGGCGCCAATGTTGGGGAGTGTGCTTTGTCGGTAGAGTCACCCTGTGAGGTTCAGGGTGCAGAGAGGTCGGCAGCTGTTGGTGTATAGCCTATGTTGCAAAAAAAAGGTCCCTCGTAAGATTTTTCATTTAGGCGCCTTTATGCTTTGGCAGGCCCGACCGCTCAGAAATGTGTGCGTTTCACCGACTCAAGCTGAGTTATTTGTAATGAGATCAATTTTCTGCCGTAAGATTCTGACAAACTGGTCACACATACAGGGTTGGAGTGAAGGGGCGGGAAGAGGGAGGAGGGGGAGGGAGTGCGTATGCGATTACCTCTGCCTATGTGATCAAACCAACAATGTTATATTTAACAGTACGTCTCGACATTTACGGGAAAGGCTCGCAACGCTGCATGTTCTACAAACTGCACAAGTGTACCTGTTGGCAACATGCTTATGCTTTGTAATCATACAATGTCCAGCTGTAGGAATACGCATATGACAATCCCACTCACGAATTGCCACACGATATAACTACATCCTGCTCTCCACGACATGGCACAGTCATAGCAGAACGGGAAACTACACCATGAGTTTACACCACTCGCGTAGAATATACGGTATTATAATCGACCTTGAGTATGTATGTTTGTATGTTATGCTACTCCTCATAGACGCTTTGTATCTTGGGCGCCAAACATTCAGGGTTTCATCAAAGACCCAACGGTCGGATCGCTTGTTTTATTTTTTCAAAATGTTCCCCCTCTAAATACCCTTTCTACAAACAATCGAACTACCTGTTGTACAAGTGTACGTATAATTGTACGCAACGCTATGCGAATAATTACGTACAACTGTTGACAACATCATGCGCCTTTTATTCGGTTGCCTTAAATTATGTAATACAACATCAAGGCGTCGATAGACGTTACTACGACTGTAAGTATTACGTCGTAATTTCGAGAGATATTGATTGGCACAAACAAGCACCTGGGCATAGACAAATGTATCTGATCAACGCAGTACACAAGAACGGATGCAAGTTACTACACTCAAGCTACCGAGCAATATCCTGGTATTTTGCAATATGATACATATGATATACGATGACGTATATTTTTCAACGCAGCAGTTTGGATTCAGGAGAAAAGAGGGACAGTGCTATCCTTATAGTGCGCCAGAAAAAGGCAAATGAGCACCAGGTTAAACTGCATTTCAACTTTTTTTCTGCATTTGATGCTATCTAGATAGGGGTTTAAGTACCGGGGTCACGATTGCCTATAACTGCGGACGTTTCAAAGCAGGCGGGGAAAAGATGGCTGAGGTGCCCCTGAAAAATATGTAATGCAGCATGGCACAAGGAAAAGTTACCAACACATTGGAGCAGAAGTCTGATCAACGCAGTACACAAGAAAGGATGCTAGTTAGCACACACAAGCTACCGAGCAAAATCCTGGTATCATACACATGAGACATGATGACAACATTGACGTACACTTTTCAACGCAGCAGTTTTGGATTCAGAAAGAAAAGAGGGACAGTGTTATCCTTATAGTGCGCCGGAAAAAGGCATATGAGCACCAGGTTAACCTGCATACGAACTTTTTTCTACATCTGATGATATATGGAGAGGGCCATTGTGGAAGAAGTAGAGGTATATTGGGGTGGATCCAGAGATCACGTCACTGATTAAAGCTAATTTTGAGAATGTTGAATGTGCATCGTCTTCAATGGTCAACTAACAATGTTTCAGAGTGGAAATATGAATAAACTATATATATATATATATATATATATATATATATATATATATATATATATATATATATATATATATATATATATCTATATATATATATATATATATATATATATATATATATATATATATATATATATATATATATATATATATATATATATATATATATATATATATATATATATATATATATATATATATATATATATATATATATATATATATATATATATATATATATATAGTAAATTTCTCCAAATGCAAGGTCGTCACTTCAGTCACATCAGATAAGCATATTGCTCTGGAAGGCGAATAAATCGAAACTGTGGGAGCGTTATGTTCTTAGTTAGCATAGTGCAGAGACCTGTTAGTCGGTGCATATCCCTAGCGTCGACTGCTGTGGTATACTACGGCATATTTACACAACAGAGGTGTCTTATCAAGATTGATAAGCCCATATACTGCCAGTTGCAATCTATGGTGCAGGTCTGAGCGCTGCGGTCGCTGGAGACACATCCTCTTGAGGTTTTTGAGATGCGTTGTCTGTGGATTATAGGAGGTGTTACCAGGGAAGACAAATTGTAAAATTAACCAGAAGAGGGCGGAAGGGAGGGATGGGGGAGGGATGGAGGGAAGGAGAGAGGGAGGGAGACAGAGACAGAGGGCACATTCATCCATGAATCCATCACAGACGTTACCAGACACAGAAGACTCGGTGGCTTTGTTCACGTTTGTCAAGAGAGAGCATTATTAGACAAGCATTCAAGCAACGTTTCAAAGGCTACTGACGACGTGGAGTGAACAGATCAGTCATGACACTAGACGTCCACTGTTGACGGCTGTTCGCAGTAAATAGACCAGGATGGCGAGGTGCGACTTGTCGGCACATAGGCCCACACAGACATACACGTGCGTAAGATTTTTAATTTACGCGCCTTTATGCTTTGTCAGTCCCGAACACTCAGAAATATGTGCGTTCCACCGACTCAAGCTGAGTTATTTGTAGTGAGATAAATTGTCTGCCGTAAGATTCTGACAAACTGGTCACACCCAAGTTGTTAATAATGATAATAATAATTAAAATACAGGTTTGGAGTGATGGGGCGGGAAGAAGGAGGAGGGAGGAGGGGAGGGAAGAGGGAGGAGGGAGGGTGGAGGCGGGAGGAGTCAGGCATGAGAGTGATTACCATTGGTTATAAAATTAACATTTGAATATTAATGGTTCCTATGCAACTACCTCTACCTATGTGATCAAATCAACATTGTTATATTTAAAAGTGCGTCTCGACATTTACGGGAAAGGCTCGCAACGTTGCATGTTCTACAAACTGTACAAGTGTACCTGTTGGCAACATGCTTCTGCTTTGTAATCATACAATGTCCAGCTGTAGAGATTCGCACATGACAATCCCCACTCAAGAATTGTCACACGATATAACTACATCCTGCTCTCCACGACATGGCACAGTCATAGCAGTACGGGACACTAAACCATGTGTTTGTTTATGAAGGTGACACTGAGCATGAAGATGACTGGAGTGAGACCGAGAGGAAGGCTCAGCATTATATTGGCAGCCACCTGGAGGGACATAACACCAGCGTCAAAGAAGTGTTAAGCATAGAGCGGTATAAGAACGGTACATGATGGAGAACGTTGGTTTGTTGCGACACAGGCAAGGGTTCTTGGGTTACCTGAATTCCTAATTGGAGTATGGTGAGTAGGCGAGTGAGAGTATCATATTTATCACATGAACTTGATAATGCATGTGTCTTAAACGGCAGATCGCAGTTAAAGTGGGAGGTAGTGAGATTAGAGATAGAGACCACGACTCTTTGAGTCCACGTCAAGTTACAAATTAACCCCATGTATTATATAATTTACTTCCCCTGGTATATACACTAGATAGAAGGGGTCAACGGCTTTTGCTGTTTCTTCTGCAAAAGACAGGTGATGTGGGGTGAAATAAGTTGCCCAACTGTTTATGTGACATTAACGTGTTAAATCATATCCACTTTGGACTATTCTCTATTTGTGTTGACTCTCATGAGTCACACTAATCTATTCACCTGTCATGTTATTGTATTATGGAAGCACAGTGTAAGTTGTGAGACTGAATACAGTCTTGGATGGATATGAATGTATGAAACGTTAACAACTTTTCTAGTATTAAAGATAGATCAAAGTATATCTAGCCAACAGCACAGGAATAGGTCTTCGAGAAGCGTTCCATAAAGTATAGCGTAGAGCGAAAACATAGTGCAACAAAAAAAGGTGCCGCAAATTACATCATTTACGTTGGATCTAACAGAAGAGTCCGGGTAAAGGCAAACAGCTGCAGATGGCAGTGAAGTGGACACGGATATATCTCAATGCTGCTCCTAAACACACTGACACCGCACAATCAGTTCCGTTCATGGTTTGTCCTCAGTGAGAATGAGTACTTTCTTTTATCCTACTTCATTCGTTCTATCTGTACAACCATCCTTACGTTTTAGAAACATATGTGTATAAATATATTCATATCCACTCAATGTTAAAGCAAAATCTTATATTTGGTATCTCCGTAATCTACTCAAGCAGTTGGAAAACGAATAAATACTACTAATTATGTTCTCTTTCATATTTAACAATTCACAAATCGCAGTACTCCAGTTCAATCACAGGATCATTTCCAGAATCAATGATACAGGGCAGCATTAAGATTAATGGAAGACACTGGGTTAAAATTACTGTTACTGCATGACACCGATCCGAATAGTACTCAAATCGCATTTAAGCTTGAAACAACCTGACAGCGATACAAAAGTATCGTGATGTTTGAAATACAATAGAAAACTATACCAACACATTGGTTTGTTATGGGGTGCAGTGGTTGAGTGAGAAAAAACGATATCAAATATCAACTGAAACACATTATTAAATATGCATTTCATCTTCTTCTCCTTCTTCATGTGCAGCGTTGGCGATCGTAGTCTGCCATACCGTGACAAAGTGCCTGTGCTTTAAATGAATCAGGGGTGTAGTCAAACATCCGAAACAAATTCGTCTCTGTCAACACGATCCTTTAAGGCCTCGTCGTCCCGCCCATTCCGTGACAAAGAACATCAGTTGATGATACGACAAGGCGGACACAGCGCATCTCACTCTATGTTCAATTTGATCAATGAGTCTCGTCTGTAGGGCCTTTAACCTCAAATGTGGCATTGGCTCAGCAAGCCACAACTGGATAACCGTTTTTATGTCGGTGTAGAAAGGTGTAAAAAGGAGGAGTGATGCAACCCTGAAATGGGTGAATGTGCGAGTGAGTGCGTGCGTGCGTGCGTGCGTGCGTGCGTGCGTGCGTGCGTGCGTGCGTGCGTGCGTGCGTGCGTGCGTGCGTGCGTGCGTGCGTGCGTGCGTGCGTGCTCACTCAGTGAGTGCATGATTGTGTGCCTTAGTAAGTGTGGCGGCGCTTAATTCATTTTAAATAATGGGAAGATAAAATAGTGGAGCATTTTGACACTGTCGCAGTATGCAACTACACGGGTAGGTACAGTGGTACCGCTACCTCTATGGACAAAATGTTTCGTTTATGGAGGATCAGTCTCGCGTCGATCTAGTAACATTCAACATCAACTTTTCTTCGCTCCATCGTCTGTTGACCAGCCGTCTGTTGACCAGCCGTAGATCACGATCGATGGTCTGGCGCCGGTTCATTTCGGTCGTCCTCTCCTTTTCATCAACATGATGCACACTTGTTAATGTTGATCAAAAATCCTTTCACTTGCCCCTACAATCGTGCCTTTTTAATATATTACCCTATATATCTTAATTAGTTTTGTCAGTATCATAGGTTAGTTGTTTATGACAACTCCAACGCAACAATATTTCAAGGCTGGATTTCTTTACCCGAACGCAGAGGTCAAACGACCCCCCCCCCCACAACTCGGTCTGCTCTCAAGGAACAAGCAGAGCGTGCTGCCTTCCCGGAATCACGCATATAAAGTCAGAAAATTGTCCACCAGCCAGACACCCAGAGTCGTGCTGACTGGGGATGGACTTGGCAGGGTGACACGTGGCAGATATTTTGGACTACCCTTCCACCTACTGCGCCAAGTTACAAAGAACTGAACAAGTGTGGCTGCAAAAAAGACTAGTCGGGCTGCAACTGTTTTCACTGCGGTCTCAGGAGCATCAGGTGTAGGCACATGGACTATATCTGAGTTGCAGATACGGTACAACAAAAGGCAAAAGGAGGGTTTATAGGCGTACCAGAAAGGATGAAGACTATGCAAATTATAATGAGGCACTTAACCTAGCTACAACTGAAACTAGAAAATCTAAAAGAACCTTTGAAAAAAAATTGGCAGGTAATATAAAAAATGAGAGCAAGAGTTTCTATGCTTATATAACGAGTAAACAGAAAGTTCAAGATAAGGTCGGACCACTGGAAAACAACAGGGGAAACATAATTTCCGGGAGGTTTCAAATGGCAGGGGTCCTGAATGAGTATTTCAGCTCAGTTTTTACCACACTTCCAGTTCCATTTACTAAATTTGAGAGCAATACATCAGACCATGTAGGGCAATTATTTGTAACTCCTGAAATGATAGCAAAGAAAATGAAGAAGATGATAGATAATAAATGACCTGGAGTTGATGGGATACCACCAAAACTGCTTAAGGAAATTGTTGAGCAAATTAGTACACCACTTGCAAAATTGTTTAACTTGTCACTAGAAGAAGGAATAGTTCCTTCAGAATGGAAAGAGGCAAACATTACGCCATTATTTAAGAAGAGATCGAGGAAAAAGCCAAAAAATTACAGACCAGTGAGATTAACATCATTTGTATGTAAATTACTCGAAACATTAATTAGAGACCACATGGTGGAATTCCTTGTAAAACATAAATTAATAAATACATCTCAACATGGGTTCCTAAAAGCAAGGTCATGTCTAACTAATCTCTTATGTTTTTAGAAGAAATTACAAAGTGGGTAGATGACGGGTCACCAGTGGATGTTGTCTACTTAGATGTTCAGAAAGCTTTCGATAAAGTGCCACACCAAAGATTGTTACTTAAGCTAAAAGCCCATGGTATAGATAATGATGTAATCAACTGGATAGATAAGTGGCTTACACACTGAAAACAGATAATAATAGTAGATGGTGAGATTTCAAATTGGAAATATGTTTTGAGTGGGGTACCACAGGGATCAGTATTAGGCCCTATACTGTTTTTAATATATATATAAATGATTTGGAAGATGACAAATCTAGCAAAGTACTCAAATTTGCAGATGACACAAAATATTCAGAAAGGTTACTAATGTTACGGATAAACAAAGTTTACAGGATGATCTAGTTAAATTAGTTAAATGGTAAAAAAATAGCAAACGTTATTCAATTTTGGGAAGTGTAAATGTATACACATAGGACATGGAAACATGGACGAAGAATGTAAAATGGGGGATGCTGTACTAGGTAGAACCACAAAAGAAAAGGACTTAGGAGTAACATTTAGTGCTGATATGAAAGTTTCAGAGCAATGTGGGATTGGTGCTTCGAAAGGAAATTAAATTCTAGGGCTAATTAGGAGAACTATCACGTATAAGGAGAAACATCTAATTGTACCCCTGTACAAAGCAATAGTTAGACCACATTTGGAATATTGTATTCAAGCATGGAGGCCATATTTTAAAAAGGACATAGACAAGCTAGAAAGAATACAACGAAGAGCAACTAAAATGATTCCAGAATTGAGAGACCTTAGTTACGAAAGTTGCTTATTACAATGTGGTTTGACAACACAAGAGACCAGGAGACTAAGAGGAGACCAAATAGAAGTGTTTAAAATAGTGAACGGTTATGAGGATGTTGATAGGAATATGTTCTTCAAATTTAAAGAAGGCAGTAGAACCAGAGGACACAAAGCAGCATTAGTTAATGAGCAGTGTAGGTTGGACATGAGAAAGTACTCTTTCTCACAGAGGGTGATAAATAAATGGAACAAATTGCCAAATGATTGTGTTAATGCTAGTAATGTGAATATGTTTAAAAATAGAATTGACCGATATTTGATAAGGGCAGGCTACACATAGATGAGAAAATTGTTGGGACTCTCGATAAGCCAATAGCTTCCTTGTCCACTTTCCATCTGGAACTTGTTGTTTGGGATCGTAATCTTGTCTGTTGCCAATATGCAAAATTTACAAATTATAGTATGACTGGCAAATGTCAACGACAAACCCTGTATAGAAACTGCAGTCAGCTTATTATAACTTCATTGACTAAATAGCTTGTCACAGCAATATATGCATATGTTGGTTGTAATTATAGATTAAAGTGTCTACATTGTAACTTGCAATGCATCTTTCTTACATTGGTAATCAGAGTTGTACTAGTTTCAACATACTGGTATGCGTGGTTTTAACTGGATCTGCATCATTATGTTCTTGCTAATGCTACTGACATATATTCTATTACGCAGGCCCCACTCTACTTCACCGTGATCTGCTCGCCGAGATGATCGCACGTGTATGCTCTCTCTTTTTATGATCCTGTAATATCGTCATATCCATATGTATCATTTGATGTTAGAAGGGTAGTATCAGTTCTATAGAAACTAGCTAGCGCAGTGTGCGATAAAAACGAGCTTTCTAGTTATGCTGTTCTATGTATTTGTGTAAACGAAGCACAAGTTTCATTTAAAAGGTTAACTTTGAATTATTCTATCAAGCAGAGTCCACAGGACGGATATACATATGTACGCATAAACTTGAGGTTTTAGCAGTTTGTATAGTCAAGAAACATCTGCACAACTGAATAACACAAAGAGAACCAGGTATAAAGGACACATGATCTATCCACGTTTAATGGAATCAATACAAATATTACCTTTTGTGCCAACTAATGTGCACTTTCCCTAATTATCCACGACAAACAGTGTAATAAGATGTAATTTTGAGGTGGCCCCTAACTTTAATTAAACGATGTAATCGCATTGTGTGAAGTTGCAGGGCCTACGTGGTCTCATGGTAGCAACAAACGACAATATGCTATTAACTGCATACATGAGAACAAGATCGTCACATCAACATGAATACAAATATTGCACACAATCAAGTATAGCTGGACAGAATCATTCAAAGAACAATCAGCCATAACAAGTTATTAATGTTTCTACTATGAATATGAACACATCAAGATCACCTCAAACACAAACGAAATTGTACATATGATCATTCTGATGCTTGGGCCACCCAGAGCCGCCATATTTCTGCCCAGCCCTGCGCCCTGGAGATAAGAGAACTGAACACTTGAACAACAGTGAGCACGGCGAAAGAAGAGTGCATCTGCTGATGGTCGGCCGACAGCGTTTGTTTGCGTGAGCTGTTGAAGAGACTGTCATTCTCGCATTGGATGCACCAGCTACAGCAGACGCTGTCCAACCCAGTGATGACCCTCTACCCAGTGATGACCCTCTACCCAGTGATGACCCTCAACCCAGATATGACCATCAACCCAGTTATGACCCTCAACGCGGGCGCAATCCGTCGGACCCCGAGAAGGACGGATGCCTACTGCTACTAAAATTGTGTTGCGTGCAAGAACACGTTTGTTTGATTTGTAGAAAAATACTTCGTTGCTGACCGTTTCCGTAACTGATGAGTCGTTGTCTTAAATAAGAGGATTTTGACTTTGATCTCGTATGTAAGCACTGATGGCTTAAGGGGCATTAATATTAAATTGTTCGTCTTATTATAGTTGGTAAGTTTCGATACCACTTTCCTCGAATGCATGCTTACTGCAACCCTATATTTTAATTTATTATCATTATTGTCATCATCATCGTTATTGTTATAGGCTTGGGTGTGATCCGCTTGTTAGATCAGACTCTTACAGCAAGCAGTTGGTCTCAACTCAAAAACTCAGCTTGATTCGCCAGAACACCCCCTTTCTGAACGGGCAGGCCTGCCAAGACATAAAACACCTAAATGAAAAATCGTACGAGGAATTTTTTTCTTGCAGCAGATACATCAACTGTCATGGGTAGCACCTCATTAGCGCCGATTTCTCTGTGGGGATAGGGTCGTGTTATTCTACTGACAAGGGTATAGTGATGTGGATTGAAAACAACCACAAGTAAGGTTAGTTGGTGGACGTACTTTGTGTGCGTGCGCATATGCGTGTGTGTGTCTATGTGTTTGTGTGGGGGAGGTCTTTTTTGTGCGTGTATCTTTGTATGCATGTTTCTTTGTAACACTGTGTATTTATGCGCGCGTGTATATGTGTGTGTGTGTGTGTGTGTGTGTGTGTGTGTGTGTGTGCGTGCGTGCGTGCGTGCGTGCGTGCGTGCGTGCGTGCGTGCGTGCGTGCGTGCGTGCGTGCGTGCGTGCGTGCGTGCGTGCGTGCGTGCGTGCGTGTGTGTGTGTGTGTGTGTGTGTGTGTGTGTGTGTGTGTGTGTGTGCGCGCGCGTGTATGTGTGTGTGTGTGTGTGTGTGTGTGTGTGTGTGTGTGTGTGTGTGTGTTCGGGAGCCAGATTACGTGCGTACGTGCGTGAGTGACTTATTGACATACCCATAGTAAAGTATATATGCTCTGTCACGTTATCACTACCACGTACACGTCCCAACCAACGGCAATGGATTTTGTCAATTTAAAACAACCGATGAGGAGTGAATACAGCCGATACGACACTACGAACTCTGACATCCTCGTGGGGTTTGGCCAGCTGTATAGACGGGACTGACACATAAAGTAATGCCGCCAGTGTTATGCAGTCAATATGTTCGTTCATTAATCATCTCTTCTCTGAAAACGCAACTAAGAAAGTTGATGTTGAATGTTACTACGTCGACGCGAGACTGATCCTCCATAAAAGAAACATTTTGTCCATAGAGGTAGCGGTACCACTGTACTTACCCGTGTAGTTGCACACGGCGACAATGTCAAAATGCTCCACTATTTTATCTTCCCATTATTTAGAATGAATTAAACGCCGCCACACTCACTAAGGCACACAATCATGCACTCACTGAGCGAGCACGCACGCACCACTCACTCACTCACTCGCACATTCTCCCATTTCAATAGCACGCGTGGAGATGTGGTCCGTATCGGGAGGATTGCATCACTCCTCCTTTTAACACCTTTATACACCGACAAAAAAAAGTGTCATTAATCACAGGCCCTACAGGCAAGACGCATTGTTCAAATGATTGTGCTAAACATTTTACGTCTTGAAACGCCCAAAACAGTCAGTTTTCCTGAAAATCACCCGTGAACATAGCGCTGTGTCCGCCTTGTCGTACCATCAACTGATGTTCTTTGTCACGGAATGGGCGGCGGGACGACGAAGCCTTAAAGGATCGAGTTGACAGATACGAATTTGTTTCGGATGTTTGACTACACCCCTGATTCATTTAAAGCACAGGCACTTTGTCACGGCATGGCAGACTACGATCGCCAACGCTGCACATGAAGAAGGAGAAGAAGATGAAATGCATATTTAATAATGTGTTTCAGTTGATATTTGATATAGTTTTTCTCACTCAACCACTGCACCCCATAACAAACCAATATATTGGTATAGTTGTCTATTGTATTTCAAATATTACAATACGTTTGTATCGCTTTCAGGTTGTTTCTATCCAGATTTTGCTTTAACATTGAGTGGATATGAATATATTTATGCACGTATGTTCCTAAAACGTAAGGATGGTTGTACAGATAGAACGCACGAAGTAGGAAAAAAGAAAGTACTCATTCTCACTGAGGACAAACCATCAACGGAATACTGATTGTGCGGTGTCAGTGTGTTTAGGAACAGCATTGAGGTATATCCTTGTCCACTTCACTGCCCTCTGCAGCCGTTTGCCTTTACCCGGACTCTTGTGTTAGATCCAACGTAAATGATACAATTTGCGGCACCTTTTTTGTTGCACTATGTTTTGGCTCTACGCTATACTTTATGGAACTCTTCTCGAAGACGACGAATGGTGTCTCGTTGACCTAGGCGTGGTACTAATATAATTTGTATATGGTATTTGAAGGAATGGTGTCAGAAGTACTGTTAAAACAGCAGCGGTTGAGAACTGAGCACGTTGGATAGGATGGACATATTCCTGTGTTATTGGCTAGAGATGCTCTGATCTATCTTCATTACTACAACAGTTGTTAACGTTTCATACACTGTACTTCCATAATACAATAACATGACAGGTGAATAAATTAGTGTGACTCGTGAGGGTCTACACCAATTAAATAGCGCGAGAGAATAGTCCAAAGTGGATATGATTTAACACGTTAATGTCACATAAACAGTTGGGCAACTTCGTTCACCCCACATCGCCTGTCTTTTACCGAAGAAACAGCAAAAGCCGTTGACCCCTTCTATCTAGTGTATATACCAGGGGAAGTAAATTATATAACACATGGGGTTAATTTGTAACTTGACGTGGACTCAAAGAGTCGTGGTCTCTATCTCTAATCTCACTACCTCACAGTTTAACTGCGATCTGCCGTTTAAGACACATGCATTATCAAGCTCATATGATAAATATGATACTCTCACTCGCCTGCTCACCATACTCCAATTAGGAATGCAGGTAACCCAAGAACCCATGCCTGTGTCGCAACAAACCAACGTTCTCCATTATGTACCGTTCTTATACCGCTCTGTGCTTAACACTTCTTTGATGCTGGTGTTATGTCCCTCCAGGTGACTGCCGATATACTGCTGAGCCTTCCTCTCGGTCTCACTCCAGTCATCGTCATACTCAGTGTCACCTTCATAACATACTTGTCTTCTCGTCGCATCTCATGACCATATCATTTCAATTTATTCATTTTGATCATTTCAACAATTGACATGATATTGCTCTCCTTGTAGAGATTATAATTTCGCGGTCTGTCCCATTTGGCAACACCCCGTGTAATTCGCATGAGTTTAGTGTCTGCTGCAGTGATTCGACTTTCACATTTATTTATCAAGGTCTATTTCGTTTTTCTGTTTGTACCATCCGGTTGAGTTGGCGTAGCTTCTGCATTATCCAGTTGTGGCTTGTTGAGCCAATGTCACCTTTGAGGTTGAATAATATAATATTTGCCTTGCTGTTGCTGCCGCCGCCGCCGCCGCCGCCGCCGCCGCCGCCGCCGCCGCCGCCGCCGCCGCCGCCGCCGCCGCCGCATTCAATAGTTCTATTGGCACACGAACACTCAAACACGGAACGTAGTGAACGAGATTACAAACAAAGCAGAACTATAAGGCAAGTACGTATAATTACACGTACATCAGCAATGACAATGATAATGTTGTTATTAGCATAGACAACATCAGCGGAGTCAGTTATCAATACATGGTATACGCACGTGTTCTGTGCAAGTGAGAAAGAACGTTTTACAAAAATATGGTTTTGATGCCATCAATACATTCGTTTGCTTGCAACAAAAAACTCTGAGATACTCTGCAACGCACAAAAGCCCTCGTGCATTACTTAGAATAAACAACTACGTAACGAGACCACCAAATGTGCCATCCAGGGGTGTCATCTATTACTGAAGGCTCCCCGTGTCTGTGGGGTGTGACCCATACGATCAACAATAAGGATGGTCTATATAAAATGCCGGCGACAGACGAAACGCGACAGAACTCTGAAAGATGTCACACGCGTTGATCCTACTGCTGGTGGCCGTGTCTAGTGTCACCGTCACTCAGGCGTGCATCCCAAGCTGCGATAACAATTGTCAGTGGACAACGTGGTCAACCGTGGGCGGCTGCAGGTAACTCACACAGTTGACCCTTTGACAGTCTTAATAACAGTCGTGGAAGCATATCTGGTCAATTAAATAATATTTGTATCGATATTTAGTAATCAACGATGTTACATCCTCACAAATGTATTGTTTGCTAAATAGTAAACTGTTCACTAAACTAATTGGTCGTGGCTGTTCTTTTATTGTGCGCATTCTCTATTACTGGTACATTCTCTATTACTGGTACATTCTCTATTACTGGTACATTCTCTATTACTGGTACAGCACTCAGAAATTCACTGTCAGATGATGTCGGATCTTCTCTGAATTGTTTACTGTTTCAAATGGTGCTAAACAGGGTGGAATCCTGTCTCCCCATCTTGGTAACGTTTACATGGATGACTTAAGTGTAAATCTGAACAAACAACAAATTGATTGTCTTTATGCAGGTACCACAATGAACCATATGGTGTATGTTGATGATCTTTGTATTTGTTCAAGCATACGGAAGACAATTTCTGGCACTTGCCCCCCCCTAACATGGAGGCTGCGCTCTATTTGGTTAAATCACATAACTACATATGTAAACCATAGTTCACTGAAACCAACCATTAGTAATTTGCATTGCTAAGTGACGTTGGCAATCAGTCACTATGAAAAAGAACGTGAAAACAAGAAGGCCGACTTGCTTGAAGACTTGTAGCAGACGCGATCGCAGCGCCACACGGCGTCGACTGTTTAACATGACCTTTGATTGATTAACAAAGAACGCACCTTTTCTTGCATCAAAAACGTTCTTTGACCGTATGTATTTGATTTCATAAATCACAATGTAATCGTCACAATGGCTATGGTCATGTCAAAGATCATTTAAGCAGTAACACCATTCTTTCAAAAAAGAAGAAACGATTTTCTATTCTTCTCAGAATTACTATTGTAATTTGACTAGAAACACGACAACGTCCGTTTTTACATGAATCTATTTACGTATCTCGTATGCACAAACGATACGACGTAACAATTAGTAAATAACAGTGGTGTCTCCCTACCTGTCAATCGTTTATACTACTCCACAAACCGTCCATTTCGAATTTGTAATCAAATTGTAGCACTAAGACTCTAACACATTTCAATTGAAATTTTTTTCTTGACAAACATCACGAGATTATTAAATGAAAATGTGAAAAATCTGTATATATTAAATGTTAGTTGTGACAGGGGTGATATGATTAATGTTCAAGCATGCACGCAGGTTGGTTGTGACAGGGGTGATATGATTAATTTTCATGCATGCACGCAGATTGGTTGTGGCAGGGGTGACACGGTGAGGGCGCCAGTTATGCGGAGTGTAAAGCAATTATAGGCGTGGCCTTCTTGCTATCTTACATTTTGCTATAACGCACTCGGTGTTGCTACGCGGGAGTCTTACGCCGTACCTTCAAACGCCTCTCTAAATGAATGCCGCCAGTGGTGTCCCCTTGAGCTGTGTTCGCGTCTCACAGCGGCAATTCCCTCCGTTTTTACTTGACGCGCTCAAGCGACATCTCAAAGGATTCACACAAATTGTGGGTGGCAGTGTTCGGACGAAACAGTTTCACCTCCTAGTGAGAACACTGTCGAGAGTAGTCAGTGCCGATGTCTGCCACTATGCAAGGTTTATGTGCATGCGCACTGATGAATTTATGCTATGAATGTCGCATAATTAGAAACGCGGTAATGTTAGTAACAGTAATATCATGCTGGTAATTTGTCAGACATTTGCGGATAGGATTGGACACACGTTGTCGATGGCAAACTCAAAACCAATAGCACTATTTACCATTTCACCACTGTCACTTATATTTGATGTACAGATTCTGCACATTTTATTTCATTTGGTAAACTCTTAATATGTGTCAATAAATATCTCATTTTCAATTGCATACAATTGTGGATAGCGCTTGCATTGAACATGTAAAAAGGAACAAAACAACGT
>OY759261.1:63767416-63782416 GCA_963662155.1 Lamellibrachia columna
TAACCTAACTATGACTGATGCAATCCATTTGCATTGGGGACATCCATAAAATAAGTCAAGCTTCACAATGATTATACATGCATCATACAAACTACGTTCGTAGACATCCTACAATGTGTTCTTATATTCGTTGCATGGCTGTGTTGAATCGTAGTTCACAAGTGTAACATAGGTCTGCATAGATTTAACTAAAGTTTTTATTTTAACGTGTATGAATAATCCAATTAAAATATGGTGGTGAAAACAGACAAAACAATATTACGTGATTATTTGTATATACTAAGTTAAAGTTACTAGCAAAATTGTCCGTCCTCAGGACGGGATATACACACCAAGCAATCTAGTCGAGTTCGCGTCTTTTCTACTATAATTAATATAAACCGCCCAGATGATGTTACGTACTCTAAAACGGTTTACGTACCGAAGTATTCGCCGCGCGCACGAGGTTTCTGCGATTGTTGGAAGTTAACGTTTTACGTAATATAAACCGCCATCTTTTGCCGCACGCGCGTGTGGTTTCTCCGATTGTTGGAAGTTAACGTTTTACGTAGCGTACATTTGATTTACCATAAAAACCACTAAGAACCCTTGATATACGGGGTATTTCGAAAAAATAAAGGCGTTACGTTTCATTTGCAGAGTCGTAGATTAATCCCTGAAAGTTTTGCGCCCGAGGTGCAAGCCGTCTGAGAGGGAAACGTTAACATACAAACATACGCTAGCTCGATCATAGTTAGATATAAACAAATTTCCCGTCTAAATTACCCTAACTGACGTCATTTTAACGTTGAGTGTGTCAGTGAAGTGGTGTGCTGTGGTATTGAAATTAAGTATTGCCTCTCTACGAGTGCTCATTTGCATACCGACACAGGCTCGATATTATGTCAATCGCGTGTATATTGTAATATTCGTAGTGTTCGGCTATGTCAGAATCTTGATTTATATGACGATAACGCAAAACAAAGAAGCGGTGCAGACGCAGTAGGCATTGTCCTACCAAACAGAACAACGCTATATGCGGTTCATAAACTTATTATAACCTATTAGAGTAGAGTAGCTAAACGTGTCAACACTGTTATGTCTTTGTAATCGTTACGTAACAATCGCCGCTGTGTAGCACTCCGTAGAGCATACACAGACACCCCTAC
The DNA here is from genome assembly GCA_963662155.1 of Lamellibrachia columna. Taxonomy (NCBI): domain Eukaryota; kingdom Metazoa; phylum Annelida; class Polychaeta; order Sabellida; family Siboglinidae; genus Lamellibrachia; species Lamellibrachia columna. Next base: position 63,768,565 of record OY759261.1, read on the forward strand.
TTGGCTCACGTGAGCGTGAAATACTTTATGGGTCCCTCTTACTGGAACAGACGTATTATTAGTATTATTAACATCTTAATGTGATAATTTAAAAACTATATTCAATATACGTCATCATTCTAACTTTAATAAATCAAGCCCACGAACATCCCACTGTAGGCGACACGTAAAATTAATATTTACTATCATCTCAGAATGGAGTGACATCGGCTATAGCTACCTGGTGGCAGACGACGGGAGAGCTTACGAGGGACGTGGCTGGGGCTACAGTGGGGCGCACACGTGGGGCTACAACTCGATAGCCGTCGGAATCTGCGCCATTGGAAACTTCGAAGAGGAAAAACCGAGTCAGACGATTCTACAGACCATTGCAAACCTGATCGCCTGTGCCGTGGATGAGGCGAGTATTACATGTTGCTTGTCTAATATGATCAACAGGAGCAATGTGCTTGCAACAGATACTTACTAGACTGCAGTTGATAAGAATTGTTCCTTATACAAAAATGAATATAGCAATATACGTTGTTGTTAACAACTTAGGCCCCTATGTTAACGTTTTACAAAGAACATTGTTGTTAACAACTTAGGCCCCTACGTCAACGTTTTACAAAGAACGTTGTTGTTAACAACTTAGGCCCCTATGTCAACGTTTTACAAAGAACGTTATTGTGAACAACTTAGGCACCTATGTCAACGTTTTACAAAGAACGTTGTTGTTAACAACTTAGGCCCCTATGTCAAAGTTTTTACCATAAACACAGACGTGCCTGCACTTGTAAGTACTGGCAAAAATGCCCATCCTCCTGACTTGACAACTTAGTAGTTAATGTTTACGAAATTCTAGGATACACAACACTATCACAGAAATATCCACCTATGCCTGGGTATTTGGTGCTGCCAGTCAATATCTTGAATGCTTCTTTGCAACTCTCGAAATTGCGATGTAGTACTGGCAATCACGATAACGTGTAGCGACGCCTTGCACTTGTGTTACGTAACTTTGGACAATTGAAGAAAAGACACATGACGTTATGAACAATTGTACGTAATTGTTCGCATAGCGTTGATGACACTTGTACCTAATAACGACAAAGGATAATTAGATTTGTCGTAGAAAAGGTAATAGCTGGTTGGATTTCGAAAAAAAATAAAACTTTAACGAAACGACCTTGGGGTCGTAGACGAACTTCTGAGAGTTTGGCACCCGACATGCAAAGCGTCTAGGAGGAGTAGCGTAGCATAGCATAGCATAGCATAGCATAGCATAGCATAGCATAGCACGCACGCACGCACTCACACACACACACACACACACACACACACACACACACACACACACACCAATCTATGCATACATACGCATTCATCTACACACACCTACACACATCTACACACATATACACATAACTGCAAACACCTACGCGCATCTACCCAAACCTATACACACCTACACACACGCATGCCCACATGCCCGCACCCACGCACAATTACATAATACATATTGCGTATGTGTTTGACAGGGGTCTCTCGGCCAGAATTACGAACTATTTGGCCACCGTGATGGCGGCCAAACAGCATGTCCTGGAAAGCATCTTTATGACGTCATCAAGATTTCCGCCCATTTCAGCCACAGGAAAATTCCAAGATATAACAGTAGCAAGAAAAAGTGCGTCGAAAATTGCAGTGAAAGAAAGGAAATTTAGAGCCAACGGTTCCTGCCATATAGCTGCTTTTTAAGCGTGCCATTCTGACGTGATGATGTTTCCTATGTCACGTTGTCTTCTCTCTGTCTCCCAGTTCTTGTGCCAACTGTTATTTCTGTCAATCCCTATTTGAATAATTTCAGGAATTTTAAGATATAAGAGTATGTAAATGTAAACAATGGAACCTCGTTAACCCAGAGACTTTGGTCATCGATGTATGTGTCCGGATTAACGAGTTTCCCGATTAAACGAATCCATCAATTAAGGGGATATATTAGCTTTTGGTAATTCTGTTCCCGTGAAATGATGTCCATATGCCGAGGTTTCCGGATTATCGTTATCCACTGTATAATACATAGGAATGAAACTAAATATTTTGACATATTTGTGATTTTTCGTAATCAGCAAACATACTGTTTTTTTTCTTCTGTATTTGAAATGACGTTTTCGTTAATGTTGTATGACTGGCAAATGTCACGACCAACACTGCATGTAAACTGAAGTCATCTTATAAAAACGAGTGACTAAATTTTTTTTCACTGTAATGTAATCCATATATGTTGTGGTTGCAATGACATATCAATACCATTTTTATTATAATTGGCTATGCTTCTTGTTTACATCGATAATCAGAGTTGTAAGAGTTTCAAAATAATTGGAATGGTTTTCATTGGATTTACTTTATTTCCGCAACTAACGCTATTTAGATGTTCTGTTGATCTGTGAAACAGTATATCATTGTAGCACAATTATGTATTAGCCTACTAAAAAGAATGCATCTGCTGAAGAAATAGAACTGTATACATCGCTTAGCAAATTAAATGTTCAATCGGTTATAATGTTACCTCTACAAATGCCATGTTTGCTGTGCCGGGTCGTTCAACAATGTGTTTGTAAGCACATTATCGGGCAACAGTTTACCCCTGTCATTGCATTTCTAACTCCTTTGAGATTACCTAGCGTTCGTCTATATCCCGAGTTAACAACAGAAAGTTAAAGCAGACCTACAGCGTTGACAAAGTATTCTGACATCCTAATGAAGTGTGCTATTGAGTGAGACAGCTAATGAAGTGTGCTATTAAGTGAAACGGTTGTCCTTTTCTTCACACTATGTCAAATTTTCAGAAAAATAAACAATATATACTAATATTATATATAATATAAAAAAATAATTTAAATATAATAAAGTATGCCTAATTGCATTTACTTTACGAAATCAAAATGTTGCATTGTTTTGAAAGCGATACGTGACGTTGGAACAAGTCCCTTTCTTTCTCTCTTAGTGTTGCATAATACAAATTATAAACCCCAATGGTGTTATGCAGTTGTTGAACGTTACCTTTACGTTATGCTTTCAGGAACTAATGTCACGCGCGTTCATGAGATGCTTCTTAGTTATCTGTATCCGCGTGGTGTGTGTGCTTTCTACGTGCATTTCTTTTTGTTATGGCTAATAAAGTGCAATGCTTCATCATTGAAACATATGTGATGTGTTGCTTTATCATCAAGAAAACACACGTCAATGCCCGGCGGCCGGTTACGCTCGTCAGGTTGCCAGCCCGTCGGTGTGTTTATAAATACCCGTGTTTCAGCTACAAATAGCAGAATTGTGTGAAGGCCAATCGCCAACGTCACCAGACATGTCACCTGAAGATAAAAACAAGATTGATCGTATTTATGAACGTAAGGCACCAACAACGCGATGTCGTTGGCAAGCCGAACACAGCTTGTAGAGTATTAAAATCGTGTCTTATGCTAGGCGTACATTTCAAAGCTTTTCTTGCGAGTCGCGCGTTTGTGCGAATGGGTCGGCGCACGTTACACAGCATAAACTATTGTGGTGCCGCGATTCAATTTTCGAATCGGTTCAACAGCTGTGGCGTCAGCCAAATCATCACGCGACTCGAGTTTTGTTGAGTTTAAATAAACACAAGACTCCCAGCAAAAGTTTAGCAATGTCCGCCTAGCATTACTGAGGATGGTTCTGTCATCAAGAGTTTGTGAGTGATTTGTTATAAAGTGCGCGACGGAACATGGCTATGGTACGCTAAAGTGCCCTTCTATTGGCTGAACTATCGGACATGGAGTTAGTCCAGGTGTGTCAAGTAAATAGCCAATTCAGTTTTGACATATTCGACCAACCATACTCGACCTCGTGAATGTCCTCTACTCGACCTCGTGACAGTTCTCTACTCGACCTCTTGACTGTCCTTTACTCCACCTCGTGACTGTTCTCTACTCGACCTCGTGACTGTTCTCTACTCGACCTCGTGACCGTTCTCTACTCGACCTCGTGACTGTCCACAATCAAAGAGCAACACAGAGTGGAACACGCGCCGTATTTGCAGTAGGCTGTGTGTGTCACGCCTAGGTGAACAACATAAAGTCTTCGTGCACATGACAGACATACATACAGACAGAGAGACAGAGAGACAGAGAGACAGAGAGACAGAGATGGATAGAGAGATGGAGAGAGAGAGAGAGAAAGAGAGAGAGAGAGAGAGAGAGAGAGAGAGAGAGAAAGAGAGAGAGAGAGAGAGAGAGAGAGGGAGAGGGAGAGGGAGAGAGAGAGTGAATCTAAGGTCGCACTAGGCTAGTGTCTCAGCCAGATGCGTTAATCATATCGTGTTACCGTACACTACAGTACATACACTACAGTACGTACACTACAGTACGTACACTGCAGTACGTACACTACAGTACGTACACTACAGTACGCTATCTCTCGACAGGTAGTGCGTGACAAATTTGCATAGTTGCCAAGTTGTGCTACTCTACGTTATGAAAGCTTAATCGTTATTTTGGTTAGCTTACATTTTGCCAGTGTGAATATGTTTAAAAGCGTATCGTTAGTCCGATATCGTTAGTCCGATATCGTTAGTCCGATATCGTTAGTCCGATATCGTTAGTCCGATATCGTTCGTCGCCACTGGTGATCAGAGTTAACTACATATCGACCTGCTACAGAAAGAGTCTGTCTGACAGGTATGTTGTTACTGCATGACAAGGTTGCACAGTTGCCAAGTTGTGCTACTCTATATTATGGACAGAGACGATTATGTTGTCTGCCGTCGTTCTGGCACGGCTCTGGTCGTCATGCCGCGAACCTAGTGCAGATACGATTCTGCGTTCTGCCGTCGTCCTGTCGTCCTGTCGTCCTGTCGTCCTGTCGTTCTGTCGTACTACTCCGGTTGTAGTGCAGCGCGCATAGCGAAGAGACGATTCTGCGTTCTGCGTTCTGCCGTCGTCCTGTCGTCCTGTCGGTCTGTCGTCCTGTCATTTTGTCGTCCTGTCGTCCTGTCGTCCTGTCGTCTTGTCGTTCTGTCCTCCTGTCGTTCTGTCGTTCTGTCGTCCTGTCGTTCTGGCGTACTGTCGTTATGTCGTCATGTCGTCCTGTCATTCTGTCGTTCTGTCGTCCTGTCGTCCTGTCGTTCTGTCGTTCTGTCTTCCTGTCGTTCTGTCGTTCTGTCGTCCTGTCGTTCTGTCGTACTGTCATTCTGTCGTCCTGTCGTCCTGTCGTTCTGTCGTTCTGTCGTCCTGTCGTTCTGTCGTCCTGTCGTTCTGTCGTCCTGTCGTTCTGTCGTTCTATCGTCCTGTCGTTCTGTCTTCCTGTCGTTCTGTCGTTCTGTCGTACTACTCCGGTCGTAGTGCAGCGCGCACAGCATAGAGACGATTCTGCGTTCTGCCGTCGTTCGTGCCTATCACTAACGTTATAGCTACCGTCTTTCTTCGCATCAGAGGTGTCATCTCGCTAGTGGCGTTTTGGCATCGCATCGCCGCTTCGACATTCGCTGCGCATCTCGGCTATGTTTTCAGTTAATGTTTCACGTTTCACACGTTACTTCTTAACTTTAGGGGAGCGTAGACACTTCTACCTCCTCGCTCAAAGTTATACCTTACACGTGGTTGACTCACACGTGGTTGACTCACACGTGGTTGAAAAGAAACATATACTGACGATTCCTAGTTCGAACCACAATGTGGACCTTATAAAACTCTATGCAAATGCCCCAAATCAAATAACATAGTGTAGTAGAATAAATATTACAGAGGACCGCTCTAATTACAATCCTCATTCCTTAAGAAAGTTTGACGTTCAGCGCCACCAAGTAGGGGGCAGCTACAACTTTCGTCAGTGCATCCGGTAGTTCGAATCCGCATGCGCCAACTCTCAAGTTACATTTCCGGGTGAGAGGGCAGTCGACATAAACCGCTGTTGACAATGCGATTGCGTTTCATCCTTTCCGCTACACAAACAGTTCTTGAAAAGTATTGCTTTATTTCTAACCTCCTTAAACCTGGCAATGTAGTTGCCAGGTTATACCACTGGACATCCGCTGAATCAAGGCAAGAGCACAAACGAACAGTTGCATTGATCATTGCATTGTTCTACGTGTTTTTTAATAGTTAGGGTAAACAAAATAAATTTTTCATCAGTAATGGATTTAAGAATTGTTTTTAAATATATATAAATATATGTGTGATGCACAAAAATCTAAATTCAGACGGGTGAATTGGTTATTAGCAAATATTGTCAAAGTCTATGAAGTTATTGTAGCATGTTAATAAGTTGCTTTATCATACTTAAGCATATGTGTATACGTATACTATGCAAATTTATATGACTGTGATTGGTTATTTTGTTTTTAAATCGTGTATTTTAGTTACGTGTGTGATGCGTGTGAAATAGACTTAATAATGGAAAATTTTCTTAGTTGATAACGACTGTTTACATAGCAGTATGACATTTTAGTACACACTGTAACAACACAACATAATGAGGTAAGTTAATTGTGATAAAACAAATAGTTATGTTACATATTTGTTTAATATGCCCATGGTAATATAAACAATAAGATATGATCCATTTAACTTTATCTTTATTCACCAAACCCACAAACAAAAACTGTATAATTTGAAAAACACTACAATATAGTACTAAATTTCATTATGGAACTTGCTATCAAACATGCAGTTTGCAGTGTCAATTATACTGATCCATAGCTGTGTACAAATCCGAGGTTGAATACATGCAAATCAGACACTTTAAAGAGATCATTAAGGGTGTTTCCCCTGGTGTGTCAATTATTATTAAATTAGTGTTGTGTTGCCCCCTTGTCACATTTTGCATGTCACATCTTTTATATGTTGGTACTACACAAGTAGTAGTGTTGATTTATAAACCATTTCGAAATAATAAAAATTATATTATTTTTGAAAAGAAATGAAGGTTTAAGAAATTTGCATTTCGTGTAACATTGAAATTCAACTTTAAAAAAAATATAAAACTTTGAACCTATAAAATCAACTAATAAACACATGACGCACCTAAACAAAACACTTCTTCCCACTGAAGATTTATAATGCTCTAGCACTTCCTGGCAGCTTCAAGTTTATCTGCAGCTCTCTTGTCAACGTCTTAGATGTCTTCCTCCAATCAGCACTTCCTGGCAGCGTCAATTTTATCTGCAGCTCTCTTGTCAACGTCTTAGATGTCTTTCTCCAATCAGCCAACATAGGTTGATAACGTGATTTTCGTGAGTGGTCATCTTCTCTCGATCTCTGCCTGTCCTCTCTTGAACGGTGTCGGACAACTGGTGCTTCATCACAGTCCGCCGGCTAATGTGTAGTTGCGTTGCAATGCTGTTCCAACTATGGCTTTCTTCATAATAATGATTCTCATATGCTGCGGAAGTAACAACCAAGGCTATGGAACCATATCTGTGTGTACAAAAAGTGCCATGTGTAAACTGGAAGTGAATTACATTGGATTTACAATGATATGTGTGTATGGATCTCATAAAGAATAACAGTAAACATCACGAGAACTGTTAAAGTCACATTTACTATCATATATTGTTTGCGTGTGCATAATTGTATGTGCATTTGAGTCCAGAATTTGGGTCAATTATAGATATTATGACTTCTAGATTTAACAAGATTGCCATTCCAAACAACAAGTTCCAGATGACAAGTGGACAAGGAAGCCATTGGCTTACCGAAATTCCAACAATTGTATCATATATATATATATAGCCTGCCCTTATCAGATATCTGTCAATTGAATTTTTAACAGACATGGGGTCAATTCCATTCCGGAATTGACCCTCATTTCCAATTCCAGAATCGATTTTCGAAAGTAAGTTGGAATTGGAATTGATTTTTGCTTGGAATTGGAATTGATTTTGTTGGAATTATTGACTTGATACTGTTAATCTTTACCCATCAAATGTACTATTAAAATCATATGTGTCTGCTATTAGTATGCCACCCTGAATCTGAACAACAACCAGGAAGCTGTCAACATTATAGTATATACACTGTTTACTCTGTTATTGAAACATTGTGAATTTGAAACCGGGTTCTCTCGATTGAGAGTCCGGCCTTCTAACCGTTATGCCATCGCGCCCCACATTACAGACAGTACAACCAAAGTCAGACCATTCAGGCCTTATCTCATTTTCTTTCTCAGTGGACTAGGTTTATTTCCTCATGGAAAATACATGTTGGTGATTAGGATGTTGAAAACTCAAAGTTGACAGTACATTTGATGAAATATCAATGATATCACAACTGATATAAACAGGGGGAAACTATTAAAAACTCAGATTAAAGATCCAACTGTCCAGGACTATCCAAAATGTCTAGTTAGCAAAAATCCAGGAGACGTGTCGCAGCAGAAAGTTTATATCAAATGGCTGAATGCCATTTTAAAAGTTTTTATAGCAAATCTGACATATATATATATATATATATATATATATATATATATATATATATATATATATATATAATATTATATCAGATGTGCTGAATTTCAGCAATACCATAAACATATATAAAACAAAATAGATCTGCGATGCCATTGTGAAATTTTCATTGATATCCCCAACAACAAGTGTTACTCACTGACACTGTCCCAGATGGCGATGGCCTAGTATATATGCGTGCAATTGTTCGTTTGTGCTCTTACCTTGATTCAACGGATGTCCAGTTGTATAACCGCGTCAGTTGTGAAGACTACATTACCAGGTTTAAAGAGGTTTGTAGTAAAAGCAATAATATTCGAGAACAATTTGCGTTTGTGAAGCAGATAGGATGAAACGCAATCGCATTGTCAACAGCGGTTTATGACGTCGATTGCCCTCTCACCCGGAAATGTAACTAGATAGTTAGCGCATGCGGAGTCGAGTTACCGGATGCGTTGACGAAAGTTGTAGCTGCCCCCTACTTGGTGGCGCTGAACGTCAATCTACAAAATGACGCAGGTCGGAGTGACGCAGCTCGGTATAAACTAGCTCTGATTATCTGGATAACAAATCACGAAAGAAACACGCGATTGTTCGAGCGATTTGCGTGTTTTCGATGATTGTTGTGATTTGTGTAATCTGCGTCAAACGTCGGCATCAGTTCCTTCGAACAGTAGAAATGCTTCGTGAAACCGTCCAAGCAGCATATTTATAAATGTAGGAAATGAAAAAGTATGCTCAAATGTTAAATCATCGTTACATATCGGGAATAACATATTGTTTGTTGATGTCACTCGAGTGCGGCACTTGTGATGTTATCAGGCTGGTGACACTCTCGTGACATCAACGAACAATGTATTATTCCCTAAATGACAGTGTCATGCATGACGTAAACATCCAGTTCCGTCTATATCGGACTCGCCCTAATTAGAAATCATAACTGCATCTTTCTATTGGATGATATTAACGGATATGCATATCAAAGACAAATATATGGATGCAAATACTATGAATTATTAAATATGTTACTTATTGAACTTGAATAACTTTGAAGCCATGCAAATTACTACTTAAGCCCATTTTCGTCACACGAAACTCGCAACATGGCATCACCGCTCCGTTATATTACATAATTCAGTACGCAATCGTGATGGCCGTTCTCGATTAACACGCAAACTACACAAATTACAGGGACAGGTTGTTTGTTCAAACATGTTGCGTTAGTAGCATATTATTTGCAATGGCATGACAAAATGTTGCTTATGTGTGTTGCTATTTTTGCTACAGCTAACGTAGACGACAACGGCGAGTGTACAACGGTGAGTGTACAACGGCGAGTGTACAACGGTGAGTGTACAACGATTTATTCCCGTCGAGTAGTCTTTGTCGCTGTTTTGGTGGCGACTCTTCTGATGATGACGGGGTCTACACAGTACGACAGCGACAAGAAATATGTCAGCTACGTGACCGGATCTCTCAACGTCATCATCACAGCACCACACGGGGGACACCTACTACCCTCCACCACCCCCGACAGGACAGCCGGGTGTCTCTAGGCCAACACCGGGGTGCAATTATCAGTACAACTGCGGCGTTCTTGACCCCCAGAACTGTCCCGTGGACCTGTACAAGGACAGGTTTATTAAAGCAAATGTTCTCAAGTGGGCGTAATAGTACAGCGTATTGCACCTACCCGATTCTGTGATATAAAAAACATTATATGCAAACTTTTAATCATGAATCTGCATTATTTAAAATAAAAGTTATGAGCTTTGTATTACTTTTGGTGGCCATTTTGTTTACGAAATGTTAACGATATTCTCGGGTCGTTGATCGCACCTACCAGTGTAGGAATCAGTTAAAACACTTTTTGTTGCAATTTGCGTAAGGTCAAACCATATATTTCCTGGACTACTGCAGTGTGAGCCTTCTAGGTGATGTCTCAGGTTCCATATTCACTAGATGGCACCACATGTTCTTCTCTAAACGTTGTATTTAGTCAAAGATGACCACGTAAATCACTTCAAACTTGCTCGAAAGTGAATTTTCTATCAGCTACCCCCCCCGCAAATACAAAAATCAATCACAAAGACATGGTGCTAAATTGACTCTACGCCGGATTTAACAGTTTTTAATCAAACATCATGATCATACATCGAAACATATAACAATGGATTAAACATAGCATTCAATTAAATATCGCTCCAACAAGATAGCACGAGGAACTATGTCCTGCCGCAGCTGTATATTAAAAAAACGAAGGGGTAAATCAAAATGACGTGTATTACTAAGGATGCATCTGGGTGTCCCCGATATCGGGAGTGGTTATATACCCAGAAACTGTGGTCGGATACATTCAGGTCCCATAGTGTGTGCTGCCATCTAGTGAATAGCAACAAATATATTACTGACGTATCAGAACTGCCACGTCCTCTATTTTAAAGTATCTCGCGTTCCACCTCGTGGTATAATATGTAAATATTCCAGGACCTGCTTCGCAACACGACCCCCAACAGCCTTGACCTCTACTTGAGCAATAAAGCCTACCGTCTCGTCCCGTCTCCTGGGTTCCTCAGCCCGGGAAGCAGTGACTACTACTCGGGCGGATACAACGTGAAGACGCACGGATCTCTCAATGGCGGACTCGTTGACGCTATCCACGTTGTAATTCCAATAGAGGAGCGCTTCTCGTCCGTTCGCAGGACGAACTTCGCCAAAGCCTTGGCCCGAGCCGTGAAACATTTCATAGACGACCGCTACTCGTGCGGTCGTTCAGGTATCCCGGGCGGCTCGAAGGCTTCGTCGACGGTGATCACCCTCGTTGCAGTAAGCTGTAGTTTAGAGCTTTGTAATCCTGTCCGAAATATACGAATTTCGCCGTATGTACAAACACACACATATGCACACAACTATTTCTGATCGATGAGTACAGGTGTGGCTGGTTATTGTGCACACGTAAGTAGAGGGGTGTTTAAACGTAAACATTCTTAAAATAGGTGTGCTCAGTGCGTGTATGGATTGGTGACGCAGTGGCTTGTAGCGGATTGTACAGGTTTTGTGGTAGTGTGGCGTAGCATGAAGTTATGCTTATCAGGTCCCAGGAAAAAATTACGTTTTGCTATTTTGAAAGCACTACCCAAGTTTGACCGACACAGAATAATGCCGTTTCAGTAAAATGTTTCCAAAATGTTCAATTATTACTTATTTCTATATAGTAGAGTAGAAAAATTAGATTTTTATATCTTTAAATCACGCTCCAAACTACATTTTCAGAAATTAATCCACAACAGAAGTTTTTCGCCAGAGGTCATCACTTGAACTGTTTAATTTATAATAAAAAATAAATGTATACTTTGTGTTTATTTGAACTATGGAGGTTGGTTCAATTGGCAGTATACCTTCTGTGTTGATTTCATGTTAAGACTACGATGCATAGACCGATGCGAAGTTAGCTTGAATTAAGGATAGGCACCTACTTTAAGCAAGTCATTCTTTGGTGCAAATGTCAGTGGGCGGCTCATTGTCAGTTTGACAGGAACAGTGCCTGTAACACGCGACACCCATACCATGATCACTTTAGTTGGGCGACATGGGGCCTGTCACGCTGTACGTCTATGGTCATGTGTGAATCCATCAGTGGCGTTTATGCGTGACGTCACCGACGATGATAAGAATAACATCGGCAACCTACCGGTACGTTATCAGTACGTGCATGGAAATATGATTGTTTTTATTCATTAGAACAGCAAAGATGAGATTTATAGACAACTGCGTGAGAGAGTGAGGTGGAAGCCAAATGCGTGAGTCTCACGCCAAATGCGTGAGTTTCTCGCCAAGTATGTGAGTCTTAGTGTCTCTGCGCACACTCTCCGACAGTGGCGCCACACACCATATTATCACTGCCACAACTTGATTATAAATTCAAAATGGACAAACGTACTATATTCTACAATTAATTACGTCGTGTCACTCGTTTTCGTGAGAGACAAACTATAAAAACCTACAAAAACGGACGTTATAGTGTTGCTTGTTAAATAATCAAAGCACAATTATATCTACAATTAAGACTGGGAGATTGCTTAATTAACATTAAGAGTGTAACAAAACAAATAAAGATGTGTAGATCGTGCAGGGCAAATGTAAGTTGTGGCAGTGGTGAAATTGGGAGTGGCGCCACTTGTGTTGGTTTTTGCCCTCGCTGACGTCATAATTATGGCCGCCGCCTATAGCCGTTATTTGATATATAGTAGAAACGATTTTTTAATATGAATGCATTTCAACGCCATTTCACAGCTGGATAACGAAATAATGGATTGTGGAATGATGCAGATACCGCCCACTACCAGTCGATTAATCATTCACCATCCCATGACCACTTGACACCCGCTTGAAGAAGTGTGTAAAGGGGGTGCAGCATAGTTGACATGTTTGCGATGAACTTTGCATAATACTGCACAAGTCCAAAAATAACCTTTGCAACTCAGTCACATTTGTTGGACGCGGCGCGTTTTGCATAACTTCTACGTTGTCATGCATTGGCTGAATTCCCTTAGCACTTACTAAGTGGCCCACATATCTGACTTGCGACTTCAGAAATTGACACTTCGGTTTTTTCCAATTTCACCCTGTGTTGCTCGAGCCTTGCCAACCCCCGGTTCAGTATTTTCAGATGATCGGCTTCATTTTCTCCAATGACTATAGTATCATCGATAAAGCACGTCACGTTTTCAATGCCACTCAAGATCTTGTCCATGGTCGCCTGTAAAATGGACGGTGATTTCTTAACATCATATGCAAGTATTCGCATCCTGTATAGGCCCCTGTTTGTGTTGATTGTGAGCAGCGGCGTCGAATCATCACACACTTCTATCTGATTAAATGCTACACTCAAGTCGAATATCGAAAACACCGCTGAGGCGTTCTTCTTGCGCGACAGTTTTGCAAACAAATCTTGCGTGGGCGGAAGAGGATACTTGTCATCATCTATGGCTGCATTCAACACTTTATAATCGCCGCAGATCCTCACCGACATTTTACCGTTTTCATTTTTGGAACATTTACAGTGGGGTTTGCCTATTCACTTGATTCTACTCGATTGAGTATGCCGCTTGATTCCAATCGTTCAATTTCTTCCTCGACGAATTCTCGCATCGAATACGGCACCGGACGAGCCTTCTGGAACACGGGTTGTTGATCCCGTTTCCGTTTAAGGGTTGATTTGAATCCCTTAATTCCGTCGCACGACGTCTCAAACAGATGCTTGTGATTGCTCAGCGATCGGTCAACTTCTGTACCGATTTGGGGATTGACGCTGAAGATACTCCAGTCAAGTTTAATTTGCTGCAGACAGCAATGCTGGCCTTGACCCTTTGACCACCACGATCACAGGTAGATTATGTT